>CM057161.1:24437904-24506763 GCA_029962745.1 Echinometra lucunter | reverse complement strand
TAGCTAAGTCTTGTTAAACAAGGGATGGGCATAAATGTGAAAACATTATAAATAACATTTTGTAATATCACTATAATTATTATTGTCAGTTGTTATTTCATCATATCTTTAGCATGTGGCTGCCTCTAAGTATTATCACTGACTGTTTTACCATGTTTACATTATCTTCAAGAGCCAACCATGTTGAATTAAAAACTCACAGTAATACAAGGTTAAATTCTTTCATCATATATTTATGAGGGAAATTTGTAAAAGTCATCCAGTGAATATTCCCAAATTTGAAATAATACTAGTAAGACTAATACTCTTACTTGCTAATACTCATAATCATATTAAAAATACCATTATTGCTATTATTATCATTATTATCATTATTATCATGATTCCCCTCACAATCTCATTATTGTCATCACTATTTATGTATTGATTAATTATGAGCAAATTGAAACTTTATTGGATCAAAGCATATTCATGCATCTTCTGAACAATTTCATTTCATTTCATTTATTTCCATTAATAGTTTAAAAATACATATGACTGAAGATTTAAAGTATGAAAATCACTTAAGATAGAGGAGATAGCAAGAAAAGCAAAAGAAATATTATAAACAGCTGCCACCTTAAGTATTAAAATACAATATATATATATATATACATAGATGGGCTTATTGAATGGATATCATTATACAAGATGAAATTTTTTCATAATAAAAAAACAAAGACGACAACTAATGATTTCAAATAATAGTTAATCAACCAGGACAAGCCTAACAAGGTATAATGCCAGACGAATAGCCTAATATTGCTTCAGTATATGTGACTTACGCCGCTTATCAAAAGCTCGTCCCACGTCTTTGATCGTCTTCTCCGTGACCGTTCTTTTACTTCGGCTTTCCTGATTCCCTGTTGTGTCTATGGAGAAACTGGAGGATCGAAGGGGAAAAGACACTGAGCAGGAAAGACCCTAAAGGCTGCGTTCCAAATTGGCTCTGACTTTTGATAAGGTGCCTGATAGTTATGTTTGAGTGAATTTAAAGATGGACTTGACTTTATATCAGGGTGTGATTCATTCCAGATCTTGGATTCCCTCCTCGAGGGGTCACTGCCATTACAAAGTGGACACCATGCTCGTACACAAAAACGTGTAAAAAGGATTGTTTTTCACAGATGGGTGATGTACGCGTGTAGAGTGAAATGGGTATCAAAATTGAAAAAATCAAGCAATAAGGGTATACTTTTAACAGAAGGCTTACTTGAAAAGGGTATCTTTTCAGACTTGATATGAAAATACTTGTTTAGGGTGGGGAAAACATGGCAAAATCCTTGTTTAGGATATTTTGAGATCGAAGGCTAATTACTTGTTTAGAGTTCATATCCGAAAAACTATCTTAAAAATTAGTTCAGCAAGAAAGCCATATTTGGTTCTTGTACCCCAAAAGTATGTTCTACGCTTTTGTCCCGATTACATCACCTCTAATCACTGGTATACAAAGTAGTTTATGTCCATATTGTTCGCTCTGTTTTGTCTGTTTATGTGTTATCTGTGAATGTCTTCCAGATTAAAATTGTAGTATACTGGGATGTGGGATTGTTCTGTTTGGTTGTAAATGTATGTTTGTCTTTGTAAAACAGATTTAATCTCAGAACCATTTCTGAGTGAATGAGTCAACCCATCAATATTCTATTTCTTCAGTTATGTATGTTTCCTGGGACGATGAACATCTGATTTGAAATTTGTTAAGTAATGAATGCCCTAAGCATGTTAAGTTAATTGTTAAATCTATGCCTGTGACTTTTCATCAATTGAAATTTCAATCTTGGATTAATCTTTAATAGGAAGTAGTATGAAAATAAGACTAAACAATACTTAGGGTAACACTGTCTCTCACAATCGTTTTTCACACAGTATTTCTGTCACCCTTTTAAAGTTTTGTTTCATTTATTTTTTCTTTAATTCATTCTGTTTTTGCTAATATTCGAATTCCTAAAATGGCCTAATATCTATAACACTTTCACTTTCTTAAATGAAAAATACAGGAATATCATTTCTAATGCTACTGATGTAATCCTTCTGAAATTCAAGTCCCTTACACAGGAATATGAAATTCATGATTAAAAAGGATGGAGAACTATGATTATTTCTCAGATTTTACAGTACCTCATTTTTTGTCAATATTCCTAAATTAAGCCATTCATTTGTTTACAATATCTTTTCTATATCCTTTTTATTTACACAATTTTTTTGTCTACTAATATTAAGTGGATGCTATAATTTTGGAAAGTGAATAAACAGTAGCTACATTCCATAATAGAAATCAGTAGAATCTCCTGAAGAACATGAAACGTTAATACCCAAAAGATACAAATGAATTAAGAAAATATTAAATTTATTTTAGAATCTACTGACTGATTTTGTAAAACATACTCCACATTTTAACCATACATGTACATGTAGTGACTGCCCTCTGAGATATCTGTACCAGGAAAATTTGTTTTCTTTGGTTGCTCATTTAAAATTTTGTTTGTTTGCCCTCATGTTATCCCTTTTTGTTTTAAATTAAAAACACTGTCCACCCTGTACTTTCTGTTTGTGTCTTTGTATTTGTATTTGTGTTCTTTGTCTCGTTTGTGAAATGGTTCTGGCCCCTGTTTCATTAAACTTATTATCAGTATCATGTTACGATAATTTGATATAAACTACTGAAATCGTCAATTTGGTAATCTGACCTCAAGTTTGTTTTAGAACTGTGGCATTTGTTATCGATAACATGTCTATGAAACAATACCCTGGGCTCTGTTTCATGTAACGTGTTATCATTATAGCAACTGTCAAAATTATGTAACCAACTTTCTCACAGCCACTAAGAGCGATGTTTTTAGTAGCTTGATAACAAGTTTTATGAAATGGGGCAAGGCAAACGTAATGTTCCGTGTACTTGTGTGTGCCTTTGTGAGTGTCGGTGGGTTTTCAGAATCTTTCATGAGGATTTTTGCTATTTGGTAAATATGCATCACAAGAGATGTGAAGGGTAAAATAACTGATCTTGTTTTTTTGATCCTCGAAAATCTGGCATAAGAGGAAAGATATTAGTGCTTTAGTTCTATTGAAATGTTAAACTTTTGATTTTTTACAAAAAAGTGCTACCCTACCCTTTCCAGTCCACTCCAATCCAAATATTTATAGAGCGCCAATATCTAGTTGCCTAATCAAAGGTGCTGATGAGTCTGAAAAAAATACTATATGCAATTCATGATCATCCATCAACTTAACATGTATGGAAGAGAAGAGGGAAAATGGGGACAATGGAAAATACAAGAGAAAGACAGAGACAAAGCCAGAGAAATGGGCAAGGTGAAAAAGAAAGAGTTTGTTGATTATTGTAAACTGTGTTGTTCTTTCCCTACCCCAAATCCCTCCTGTTTTCCTTTCAACCTTCTTTCAGATGCATGACCTAAAGAAATACATGTACATGTAAATATAAAGAGTTAGCAATTTTTTTGAAAATTAAAAAAGATAATAAAAAATACACAAATGAACAAGAAACATTCTTGGAATGCTAGCTCTTTCTTTATGTGTACCTACTTTTCAAATAAGTGATTACTAATTACAAAGATCAAGCTTTGTGCAAGTTGTATCTGCTCGTCAAAATGCCTTTAGAAAGGCTATATCAAAAGCACAACATCAGTCAGTAGAGTAATCCTAACATGCCATATTATGTAATCAAAATTTAAAAGCAAGGCAACAGAAAAAATAGAAATTTTAAAAAGTTGAAAATAGCTGATTCGTGCAGTATTGGTCCTAACTCGTAGAATATTCTCTGGTATCCCATTCAGAGCCATCCAATATAATATAAATATTCTCATAAGGTCATTGTACAAATATCTTTTTTCACTGTATGGTTTCTTTTTGTATATATATGTATTTCTCTTCAAGCTTTATAGAAATACCTCATCCTCTACTTCGACACGTGCATGTTTGTATTTTGTGTGAATATGGAATCGTGTTTTAGCAATATCATGAAATAGCTCATGAATATAATACTTCTTTAATGGACTCTACACTAACATCTAAATCATATACATCGTCAACTCTCTAGCAATTTAGTACTTCTTCACTAAATGTTTACAGTACATTAACATATGATTTCATTATATATGAACATAATCCACCATGTGGAAACACCTATTTATAGTTGACGGTATAAATTTTTGTGAGTTTTTCCCCCATTTTTGAGCATTCCATGCTTTCAAATGACCTACAGTGCTTGTATTGATACTTTAACATAACCAACCCAAGATCTGCAGTTCTTGCATACATTAAGTGTTGCAGGAAGAGCTACATGTAAATATAATATACAAATAATGAATGTTTATGAGTGCAATGGACAGAATATTTCATGAGGTGAAAGATGAAATGATCCATTCAACGAGGCGCAGCCTCGTTGAATGGATCAATAATTTCATCTTTCACCGAATGAAATATTCTGTCCATTGCACGAATGAAAAAAAAAGTCATTATTTGTTTTATATGACACCTAAAAATAGATCAAATCGCAATATCAATAGCGCTATACGCTAGCGCGCTGTTCACTGCAAACGCAAGCGTTTTACGTACGTAGTGTGCCGGGCTCTCGGCCAGCGTGCAATGGAGCAAATCGTATGGATCCAAAATTGCACGGTAAATGGAGCCACTTTTGCACGATTGATGACGTCATAGTGCAATGGGACAAATGATGAATATCAAACAACCAATCAAATGACAGGGATCTATCTAGGTGTCATATAATACTCATTATCACATACGTGTATATGAAAGTTATCCGGGATGGTTTCAGGTTGACTGTGTGATTATGGGTATTTATTCTATGTTGCTTAAATAGGGAGCAGGTTATATGCGTATGGTTTGCGTTTTAGAGCTTAACTACAAAAGAGATGCCATAACTGCAATCAAGATTGTGTAGGATAGAAAGGCTTGATGAAGTTCATTGAATTTTGTGAACTATTTTGGAAAGGCCAGGGCCGGTATTCAGTTGAATACTTCAAGGTAATGGACTTTTAAATAGCAATAGCAAAAAGAAAATTGGCAAGAAACTGATTAACAATATAGTCTCATAAAAAAATACATGCATGAGATCATCTGGTATTCCACTCATGATTTCCGATGACTTTCAGTAAAATAATTCAAATAATTACATACATGTATCAACCGTTATCTACTGCCCTATGCTAGCCACCACTCACCCCAACCACTACCTGCACAGCGGTGCACAGCACTTCGTACACATGTCGTGTTAACAGAAATCTCATTGGTAATACATGACTTGTGTATGAATAAAGTATGACGCCCGCACACAAAACTTGATGTTTATTTATTTTAGCCACTTTTGAACCAATTTAGCTCAAACAAATGTCACTTATGTTTGAAATTAATAATCTAACATCAGTATTTCATTCCAGCTGCCAAAGTAGTTCACTCTCCAAAGTGTTCTCTCTCTCTCTTTACAGAACTTCTTGTTTAAGCCACGATTTTAAGTATTTTACTTAGTTGTCTGCCAAAATAAAATACTTAACCCATTGGCTACTGGAACCAGGTTGCCCCTGTATTAAGTCTATGGGAAAGAGAGAATTCAGTTTTTCAATGGGTTAACCAACTTTGGCATTCAGTTGAATCTTCTGGCTATTAAGTATTTTACCCTCAGTCTAAGACAGCTACCTACCAGACTTATGACTTTGGAAAGCTGATATCTGCTGGCATGTACATAGTTTTCACATATGTGCAATCATGCCAGCTGTGCACAGGTAAATTTTGTAACCGTGCATACAATGTAACACAATGTAACATTATTTGAGAAAGACTTTGTGGTGTAACAATTATCAGGAAGTGTTTTGCCTTAAATTAGATTGCTTAAGTAAAACAATAAGTGATCTGAATACAAGTTCAGCTTGGAAGTAAAATGCTATTAAAGTAAATACTCAAACCGTGTATCAAATTGAATACCGGCCCAAGCCCTTTTGTTCATAAGGTTAAGCATATTCATAGTTCACTGTAGTAGATATGCTCGAATTGTCGAATAGAAAGTCTTATAAAATGTAGTGAATGGTAAATAGAATATTGGAAGAGACATGTTTATAATTTGTGGATAGGTGCAAAGCAGAATATAGCCGAACTTGGATCAACAATGACGAGTGCCTAACAAATCAGTATACACATTTAGAGAGAGGAAGTATAGAAACCGTCTTACAGATTAGATAGAAGGAAAACATCAGATATTTGTTTGGTTGTAGTCAACATGTACTCAAGTGTTAGATATCGTGAAGGGCAACAGTTGGTGAGTGCTTATCAAAACAAATAAGAAATTTGATAAACTATTATGATTTGAACTATTAAACGCATTTCAAAATCAACTTGTAAATGACAGTTGGCTTGCTTGATTATATTCAATATATCGGTATTTTTTTTAGAATCATAAAAATGTGAAATTTCTAAATTTTGCTGTCCAGGTATACTCAAAATTTGAGCATTATTGTTGATAAATTGTGGTTGGGCTGGGCTGAAAATGAATATCCCCAATGCTCCCAGTTACGTTGAGTTGGCATTTTCAAAGAAGAATCTGAAAACAAAGCAGTAAAGCTTGGAAAACAACTGTTTATTCAATACTTTTTTTCATTTTTACAATGAAGATTCATTTCAGTTTAAGGCAGTATATGTGGAGGCAGGAGGCAGTTTCCTAGCCTTTGATAAAAACAAAGCTGTATGGATTCTGAAGTTGGTTAATATGTCTTCAAGAATGAATTTTACATACTTCAGTCACCAAAAATAATAATAATTTACGGTTCTTGTATATCACTGCTGGCCTAGGTAGTTGAGAGAGTATGAATGGCTGGAGCTTCAGAGCTTATGATATCGTTTAAAGTGGCCTATCTCAAAGTTAAATGACTCTAGAGCTTTTACCATAGTGTGAGTTTTACTTGCACCTGACAAGGGAGTCCGAAGAATTGGAGCTCCATCGGAAAAGACCAAGGAAGATGGAGGGAGACTGAGAAATACTGACAACAAACTCGGCACAGTTTTGGGTTATAAATAGCAGGCAAACCTTAATGTCTACTCTTTTTCATCTGTCCCCACATTCAGACTAGGTCCTGTTTATTAGGTACAGTCCCAATAAACAGGACTTTCCACGGCAAAACTATAGTGTTGACGCTTGCCGGGACTTCTCCCGCTGCTCAAAAAAAAACTGGCACTATGAACATGATGGACAAAGAAAGCGGACAAAATAGACAACCCCTCATTCTACCCTTCACAATGGTTCTGGTAGTCAAAACAACATTCCTTCACTGCTATTATCTAAAAAAAGTGGAACAGGTGTAACATGCATATTCACTTGAACTACATAACAGCAGTGAAGGGATGTTCTTTTGACTACCAGAACCATTGTGAAGGGTAGAATGAGAGGTTGTTTATTTTGTCCACTTTCTTTGTCAGTCATGTTCATAGTGTGGATGGGTTCAGGGACAAATCTTGAGGGGGAGAGCGTGCTTGGGTGTGTAATTGATATCACACAGCTGTTTTACATCAAATGTGCGCTTGCACGAAATGTGTGGCATTGTGATGTAACGTACAGCAGAAACCACTTCAGCCGTGATTTTCCCCCGGAAAGTGGGGGCATTCGAACACAGTGCAGACAATCGGGCATAAAAGAGAGGTACGCTTATCCAAACTGCCCCCGATGAAAGGGACCCAGTGTGAACATAGGCAGTATGTCTCATGTTTTCATTCATGTTCACTGATTCCATTCGTGTCTTTGATCTAATCTGCAGATTCTGGAGTAGCCTCACTTGACGAGACCCCAGCCAATGTGGTGGGAATCAAGAGTGGACCACCGGAAACAGGTATCATACCATTTCAATCAGGCATAATACAGGCATAATATGTCCAAAAATTTACTTAGCTCTGAATGCACAGGAGTAGAAATCTACTGTAGAATGGGAAGTTTTGTTATTAAAGGAACACTTCTTTTGGAGTTGAATGAAGACAAAATTGTAGTTGAATGTACTGCAAGGTAGTGTTGAAGATGCATGTTTTCCTTTGAAAGTGTATTTCATTTATTTGAAAAAATTTGCATACATGTATATAATTGAATTAAATCAAATACATGTAATTAAATTACATCATTGCCTGTAATGATTTCTTTTCTTATTTCCATTCTCCTATTCAGAATTTGATCTTGCTTTTTTTTAATGTACATTGTATATATTTTGTCATTAGTAACAGCATGATGGTGAAATATAAAACATTTTCTTCTCAATTGCTGTTCTGAAGAATACCTCATCTTGATTGACTTTTTTGTCCCTGCCAAACAAAGTTCGTCAGGGGACTATGAAATGCGCTCTGTACATGTGTGTGTGTCTGTGTGTATCCATGTGTGCTCATAATGATAAATTTGCTTCTTCTCTGTCATTTCTTGGCCGATTTTTACTCTGGTTTTATCTGATAGAGCTTGTGGGGGCTTCAAAACTTCTACACAGAATTCTGAAATTCATTAATTATGCAAATTTATTCAAAATCCCCCAAAATGGTACTTCTCCATTTTGCAGCACAATTTTGATTTCTGTTTGTATTATCTGATAGAGCTTAATGGGGGCTTCAAAACATCTACACAGCATTTTGAAATTCATTACTTATACAAATTTTGCAAATTTATTCAAAATGAACGAAAAAGGCTACTTCTCTACTTTGCACCACTTCGATTCTGTTTGTTTTATCTGATAGGGCTTCGTGGGGGCTTCAAAACTTCTACACAGAATTTTGAAATTCATTAATTATGCAAATTTATGCAAATTCTTTCAAAATCATGAAGAAAATGCTACTTCTCCATATTTCTATTCTATTCTATATTCTCGTCTGTCAGAAATTGTAAAAATTAACACCATTCCAAAGATCTACACCAACATATATTACACATCATGTACTTTACTCATTCACTTGTTATACTATGATGTAATGTGATGTGATACTGAGAAATTAATGTGAGCATGCCCATTTTCAGTCTCTGACTGCTCTATGTTTGCATTTTTCAAATAAAAACAATTGTTGAGTTGAATGGAATTGAGTAGGTTTGGGTGACAAAGTTTGAGACATATTACCCTTTTGGCAGTGAATATGAAAATGATAAATGTATCATATAGTTAAAGGTAGTAGCCCACACTTGCGAGTGGCACCTAATCTGCACAAAAGTTTTACGTAAGATTGCTTTAAGCCACAGAAAATCACTTGTATAGTTTTATATCCCAATACATTCCTGTTTAGGATTGAGAAGGAAATATTCAACGCAAATTTTCCTTTATTTTCTTCGTTTTGTAAAGGTGTCTTCCTGACGCTTTTAGAGTAAAACCACTCATTTTCCACTTATTCTTTGGATTATTGTTGTAAATTTGATAAAATGATAGTTTTACATAAATATCTGTTATTTAAAATTGAATTTGGCTTATTTCTCTTCAAATTCTGAAACAATGTTGTGCAAATGTGGGCTACTACCTTTAAATCCATTCTATTAAAATTTCACAGGAATTCTCTCCAAAGTAGTCACTGGAATTAACCCTGTTCAGGGCCGAGTCTCACTCTTGTTGGATTTTCTTTTCAAAACGAAGTGATTCCTATAAAAGTTGATTCCTCCACTCATAAATAAAGAGAGTATATCACATTCCATACTTATTATGTCATTTTCTTTGTTATTTTTTTCTGAAATATAATTGTCGGTCCAGAAAACCTAGAAAGCCCGCAAGTATAGAACGAAGAAAGCACAGTGGAAGTTGTGGAAAGTTTGAGACATATTACCCTTTTGGCAGTGAATATGAAAATGTTATCAGATTCTAAATTTTACAGAAATTTTCTCCAGAGTAGTCAATGGAATTAACCCTTTGTAGGGCCGAGTTCTACTCTTGGTGGATTTCCCTTTCAAAACGAAGTGATTCATATAAAAGTTGATTCCTCCACTCATGAATAAAGAGAGTATGGTATATCACATTCCATACTTATTATGTCATTTTCTTTTATTGTTATTTTTTTTCTAAAATATAGTTGTCGATTCAGAAAACCGAGAAGTACAGAATGAAGAAAGCACAGTGGAAGTTGTGGAAAACCCAGGTAATGAAGTTCAGACATCCGTCCCAAGTCCAAATGAAGGTGTGTAATTTATTCATTCATTAAAATATATATATATATATATATATACTGTATATACACCCATATATATATATGTATGTATTCACTTATCTTTTCATTGCATATTCATTTTGTTCATTAATTCAATCATTGTTTTTATTATTAACTCTTTGTGCATTCACCTGTAAACCCCCTGTGCATTGCATTATTTTAGCAGTGAATACTAATCTGGGTTTACAGGGTCTGTGTTATTTAGAAGGCTATAACTTTTTACCCGAAAATTTTGAAGGTAAATGTGTGGCAAAGTCGTAGATTTTTTGTGGGCTTTCTTATCATGTATAACTCATTCGGTATGTGTGCTTTGTCTGTATGATACATGTGTTTCTAAACATATCCCTCTGGCCTTTCCAACAAAACTTTAACACTTTATTTTGTTCCTTTGTCAGTGGCAGTTGTTTTGTGTGCACAGATAATTGAATAAGCTTTACAATGATACCAAAATCAGCTAAATCTGACAAGAAGAAAAGCCCTTACAATAGAGAGAAAGAATTCATAATAGGGCAATGCGAACGTTCAATTGTGTGTTATTAGTGTGTCAATAGGGATTTGTGTGGGCGTTCACTGGTGCGAACAAAACGCAGGCCCCGCTGTGCACTGTTGTGAATATAACACAAGAGGAGTTAAAGGAGAATGCAACCCAGGCATCAGAGTGCTCATAGTGAATAAAGATGATCAAGAAGAGTAAACAGTGAAAGTTTGAGCAAAATCGGACAGTCTGTTCATGAGTTATGAATTTTGAAAGTTTTAGTAAATCCTTATTATGGGGATCCTTGAGTTGGCAACTTTGCCAGCATCGGTGATGTCATCGAGGACAACTCTCAATTTATTTTGTGATAATTTTTCAAAAAAAATGATTTATATGAAATTTCAAGTCAGGAATCAACATAATTCTTTCCAAAATGCTTGCAGAATTGATATAGCCATGCCATACTCAAACAATAAATCAAAAGAATTTTTGTTTTTCTTGAAATAAAGAAAATGTTAATGGAGAGTTGTCCATGATGACATCACAGATCCTGGCAAAGTTGCCAATTCAAGGATCCCATTATAAGGATTTACTTAAACTTTCAAACTTCATAACTCTTGAACAGATTGTCTGATTTTCCTCAAACTTTCACTGTTTATTCTTCTTGTTCTTCTTCATTCACTGGAAGCACATTGATGTCAAGGTTGCATTCTCCTTTAATAAAAGAAATATATATCTTTTCATACCCTTTGAATGTCTGTAACTCGTGCTATAACAAATGTGAGTAGTTCTCTGTTTGATCCAGAACAACATGTGTAATAAGGTAACACTTTTCTTGAAATCATCTGTTCACACTTAAAAATTACCCAGTTTAAAAAGAATATGGCAGAGAAGTAGTTACCAGTAACTGTATGCCTAATTGAAATGACGAGGGGATGAAAAAAGGAAGTGGACCCAACAGTAGCCCAAAGAATCATTATTGTTTTTACCAGATACATGTGTGTAAATTATGAAGTGTACTTCACTGTAAATAAATCATTCATTATGTGGTAATTTACTGCTCTGTGTAAAGGAGGCTTATCAATATTAGTGTGACAAGATAATACCTAATTATTTTCAGTTGGAGACACTGAGACAGTAGATGAACCAAGACGTAGAAACCCTGAGGTTGTTCCAGCTGAATCTGGTGATACACAAGTTATTGATATTGAGGGAGAATCTGGTGAAGGTAAGGTTATTGTGGTTTTGTTTACATTTTTTCCAGCTACTTGGACATAACAAATTTTTCTCTTCTGTTATGTAATCGGCGCTTTGGTTATTTCTTCTTGTGAAGATTTACGTTGATTTATAACTCTCAAATTGAGTTTCTGATTCGGATAGGTTTTGCCCATAACCGTTCTCTTCCATTTTTGTCGTTGCAGTTGAAATCACTGAAGAAACGGACAGCGAGCAGGTAATTGAGAATGGAGATAATCAAGTTGAAGTGCAGGAAAACCTGGGAAATCCAGTTCAGGCTGTTGAGACATCAGATGAAGGTAAAACATAACTTACCATGATAATTTCCTTGTGATTATGTGTTGTATATTTATTTCTCTGTATACTGGCATGCATGTTACAGGATGCATGTATGTAGATTTGTAGATGACGTTTTTATTTTACCATCGTCATGAAGTATCAAACTTAATATGTTCTATGTATGTACTATGTACTATGTATTTGTCTGTTTGCTTAAAAGTGGAATAAAACTGAACTGAACTGAACTAAATGTGAAGTACATGTAAACTGCACTGAAATCATTCCTTATACTACTTTCTGTGTGTGTGTTGATGTGTGTATGAGGCTTATCAATATTGGTGTGACAAGATAATACCTAATTATTTTCAGTTGGAGACACTGAGACAATAGATGAACCAAGACGTAGAAACCCTGAGGTTGTTCCAGCTGAATCTGGTGATATACAAGTTATTGATATTGAGGGAGAATCTGGTGAAGGTAAGGTTGTTGTGTTTTTTGTTTACTTTTTTCCAGCTACTTGGACATAACAAATTTTTCTTTTCTGTTATGTAATCAGCGTTTTTGTTCTTTCTTCTTGTGAAGATTTACGTTGATTTATAACTCTCAAATTGAGTTTCTGATTCGGATAGCTTAGGAGCTATGATTTTGATTTTGTAGTACATTTTGAATATACTTTGGTCATGTTTTGAGGAGTCAGTTTCACTTGGTAGCATTACTTTGTCGCATTCAGAAATAGTTTTAATGAGACATATTCCTTGAAATGCATTGGAGTTCATTCACTTTCTTTCATTTACCCTTGTTTTCAATTTCTTTTTGCCCATCCCCTTTCTCTTCCAATTTTGTTGTGCATTTGTTATAGTTGAAATTACTGAAGAATCAGACAGCGAGCAGGTTATTGAAAATGGAGATAATCAAGTTGAAGTGCAGGAAAACCCGGGAAATCCAGTTCAGGCTGTTGAGACATCTGATGAAGGTAAAACATTAACTTACCATGATACCGGTACTTTCCTTGTGATTATGTGCTGTATATTTATTTCTCTGTATACTGGCATTCATGTTACAAGATGCATTTATGCAGATTTGTAGATGATGTTTTTGTTTTACCATTGTCATGAAGTATCAAACTTAATATGTACCATGTCTGTACTATGCACTATGTATTTGTCTGTTTGCTTAAAAGTGGAATCAAACTGAACTGAACTGAACTAAATATGAAGTACATGTAAACTGTACTGAAATCATTCCTTATACTATTTTCTGTGTGTGTGTTGGTGTGTGTATGAGGCTTATCAATATCAGTGTGACAAGATAATACCTAATTATTTTCAGTTGGAGACACTGAGACAGTAGATGAACCAAGACGTAGAAACCCTGAGGTTGTTCCAGCTGAATCTGGTGATACACAAGTTGTTGATATTGAGGGAGAATCTGGTGAAGGTAAGGTTGTTGTGTTTTTTGTTTACTTTTTTTCCACCTACTTGGACATAACAAATTTTTCTCTTCTGTTATGTAATCAGCGCTTTCGTTCTTTCTTCTTGTGAAGATTTACGTTGATTTATAAATTTCAAATTTGAGTTCTTGATTTGGATAGCTTAGGAGCTATGATTTTGATTTTGTAGTACATTTCAAATATACTTCGGTCATGTTTCGAAGAGTCAGTTTCACTTGGTAGCATTACTTTGTTGCATTTAGAAATAGATTTAATGAGACATATTCCTGAAAATGCATTAGAGTTTGTTAACTTTCTTTCATTTACCCTTGTTTTCAATTTCTTTATTGCCCACCCCCTTTCTCTTCCATTTTTGTTTTGCATTTGTTGCAGTCGAAATCACTGAAGAAACGGACAGCGAGCAGGTAATTGAGAATGGAGATAATCAAGTTGAAGTGCAGGAAAACCCGGGAAATCCAGTTCAGGCTGTTGAGACATCTAATGAAGGTAAAACATAACTGCAATTTTACTGTGATTTGTGATTATGTTTTGTATATGTATTTCTCTGTATATTTGGCACATTAGCATGTTCAAGGCTTTGTAAAGAACTTGTTTACTCCTATATACCAATTCAGAACACGATATATGAAAGTATACTTCAGATCAGTCAAGGGTATGGACAGAGTTCATACAATTTCTCTTTGGTTTACATTATAGGTTATTCACATATGCAGGGGCAACCCGGGGGGGGGGGGGGAACCCATGTATTTTTTGGTTTGGGGAGGGGTTCTCACGCCACTTATGACAATGAAATGCACATAAACGCATAACAAAAAATTGAAGAGAGCTTTGGCAAAAGTTCACAGATGAACTTGTAATTTCATAGATTGTACAAACTTACTGCAAATTTGATTGGTCCACACCTTTTGCCGCTAGGAGCCCAACAATATTCCTCTTGCGTTGGCGTTTGGGTTTTTTTGCTGCCTCATACTCCTTCATTTGTACAAAAAAAAATGTGGGTGGTTTATTGGGGGGGGGGGGGGGGTTCTGCTTCATAGGTGAACAAGCCATAACTTAACTCTTATAGTGCCGATGGCACGTATATGTGCCCAAGAGACTTTACATTTTTAATCGACCATTACTCCACTTAGAATAATGGATATGGTCATGAAAATATGTCAAAGTTTAGAGGATAAATATAGTATTCAAATATCTATCACTCACTACATGCTACCATAGAATACTTTTTAGAAAACTGCAGATTTTGGAAAGGATCCATTCTTATTTTAGCATAAAACAATAGCAAACAGATGAGAAATGAAAACCCAAAGGTCAAGAGGGAAGCTCATTCCTATTTCCAAATAATTTTCATGCAAGACATTGAATTAATGGAAATATTTGGTATCTTTTGAAAGGGGAATAAATTTTCTACAACTTTTCTGTACAGCCTATCTGTATAGAAATTATTGTTGAAGACTTACGGGCATTTGAAAAGCAAGTGTTGTTCGTGATTTGGTAGAATTTGGGAACAAGCAAAACCCCTTGGCAATGTAAGGGTTAAACAAGAATTCCACAATCTAAATTATCATGTACCTTTTCTCAGACTGCTTCTTGAGCATGTTAAGAAATTTTCTAGATTTATTTTGTAACCCCTGATTTCATGGATTGACAGGTGGTTTTCATTATTGTTATTAGAAATTTAGTAAACAAAATTGCTTATTATGAGAATTTGCAGAAAAGTAAAATAAATGAATATAGAAATTTATAGCGTACACAACTGATTGTCATTAGAATTCATAGTAAATGTAAAACAAGATGCAGAGTTGTTGGATGGTGATTGGGGAGAGTGGGCAGGACCATGCAACTATGTAAAAGCCCTGTTAGTTTGTTCATTTAAAATGTAAATAAACTCACCTATGGTTCATCTTGCCCCTCTATCAAAATACCCTGGCAGTGCCCTAACTACTACTTCTACTACTACTACTACTAAACACAACAAAAAAAGTAACTTCACCCCAAAGGAAAATGCTGTAACTTTTTAACAAAGAGGTTTTAAGGAAAATGATTTGGCAGAAATGTTCCTACACTTATTGACGAGCTTCTGTGTAAAAATGAGATTTTGGCAAATTCTGTTTCTGGTGTCTGTTTAAGTGCTGTTGTTGTTTTATTATTCAATGTTTGATCGACTCACACCTATCCTGACACCTTTCACGCTCTTTCACGGTTGGGTGAGCACAGTTTTAGGGGGGAAATGGCAATGTTCAATCCTCCTAAAATTGCAAAATCCATTAAATTTATTGCAAGAATTGACATGAAATATTGTTACTAACAAGTATCATCACATGTGTAGGAAGATCAGAGGAAGCACTGGTGTCATGGTTGAGTGAGCACACTTTAAAGATGAAGCAAGAAATGCAAAAATTCCTGTGAATATGTCATTGATGCATATGCACAATTCAATTTCAGCTCTGTATGTGTAACGCCATCAACTTTCTAAAACCTATTCTGATATTTTGCTCGAAATTGCATGGTTGAGTGAACACGTTATCAACGGGAAATGGGGAATTGGCTGGGCAGCGGGTCGGTTCTGATACATTAAAGGGAACATTGTTGCGGAGATGTGCGGGGGGGGGGGGGGGTCTGTGAAACAAGATACGGGGAAAGTCTGTTTCTGGTGTGTGTTTAAGTGGAGTTGTTTCATTATCCATCGTTTTGTTGTTATGTCTGGATTATCGTTTGAATTTTTTGGTAATCGAATGATCCTAAATTGGGAAAAATTGCATAAACAGTACACTGTAAAGAAAATAACAACCAGAAACATTTAATTTCAGGAATATAATTTCTTCATCAATTTATTTACATTTGTGATCATGACTCATAATCATCATACCTGAATAACAAAACACAAAACAAAAAAACAAAGAAAACCTGGAGAAATCAAACATTTCAGTCAATGAGTTTTTCTTAGATTGTTTATTGTGAGTAAACTTGTCCTCAGTAGTGAGTGTAACCACCACGACTGTCGATGACAGCCTGACACCTCCTCCTCATACTGCTTATCAGCCTGTTAACACGCTGCTGTGGGATGGCCGCCCACTCTTCGTGGATGATTACAGAGAGATCACGGAGCATGGTGTTATCGTTGACCCGGGTGTAGACAGACTGCTTCAGCTGATCCCATAGATGTTCTATGGGATTCAGGTCTGGAGAATTTGGTGGCCACACCATTCTTCTGATCC
Organism: Echinometra lucunter; assembly: GCA_029962745.1. NCBI lineage: Eukaryota > Metazoa > Echinodermata > Echinoidea > Camarodonta > Echinometridae > Echinometra > Echinometra lucunter. The sequence continues at coordinate 24,489,893 of CM057161.1, read as the reverse complement.
CCTGCTCTTCAAAAAAGGCGTTAACCTCCCTCGCTCTGTGTGGACGGGCATTATCATCCATAAAGATGAAACCGTCTCCATGAGCAGCAGCCATAGGCAGAACATGGGGAAACAGGATATCTTGAAGGTAGTGGTTCCCGTTCAAGTTCCCATCCAGCTGGACAATAGCTGTCTTGTTTCCAAGAATGATGCCTGCCCACACCATGATGCTCCCTCCACCAAATGCTGTGACTGGCTGTACACTTAACTCGTCATGCTGCTCTCCTCTCCTCCACCACACAAGATCCCGTCCATCGATGTGTCTAAGGCACATACGTGTTTCATCTGAAAACAGGACGTGGCGCCACTGCTGTCTGGTCCATCGGACATGCTGAATTGCCCATTGAAGACGCTGTTGTCGATGCTGGATGTTCAGGATTGTCTTGCGTACGAGGCGACGGGCACGAAGTCCTGCATCGTGGAGACTTTTTCTGACGGTCTGGGCTGAAACCTGAGCTTTAGGGGGCTGAAGGCCCACTCCGATGTTTGTTGCTGAAGAAGAAAAAATGTATAGGCATTAGTTTTTCGAGGAAAGATGCATCATTGTGGAGACTGCATGATATGTAAATTATCAAATTGATATCAAATGTTAGCTTGATTTTAATTAATCTGTAAAAAATAAAATCGTATCTCACCCTTCGATTTTCTCTGTCTCGCAACCCTGTTGACAATTAGGCGATCTTCTCTTGTAGTGGTCACTCGAGGTCGGCCACTTCTTGGCAGGTCTCGTACCTCGCCAGTATTGTGGAATTTCTCCCTAAGATTACAAACGGCATTAGGAGAAACGTCCAGGGTCCTTGCCACTTCTTTGACAGGGGTTCCTGCCTGAAGAAGGCCAATAGCTATGGCTCTGTTTTGGTCAGATAATCTTGGCATTATGTCAGTGGAAAATGACAGTAACTCTGAATATGGTGTATGTTCTGGCTATGGAGTGAAAAAGGAATGGTCAGACTACCCATAAAATTGGCTGATTGTGGTTGTTTAACATACCTTTTCTTTAGAATTGTGAAGATCAGGCACCTGTTAAATCTCTGAAGAGTATTTGCATTTTACCCTAAGATTATGCCTAAAATTTGAAGCATTTTGTGAAAGATGCATGTAATGCATCAATGTGAATATTATTCTTAGGAAGCAGAGCGATCAATTTGTTTTAATGGACAATGATAGGTGTTGTTCACGATAGAAAGCATTCATACAGAGAGATTAGAAAAATGTTTGCCAAGCCCCCACCCCCAAGTAAGGTTTAGATTAATTCAAAATTTAAATGAGAACCGACCCTACACAGCCATAATGAGTGGGTGCCTAAAGTGGCATATATTGCCCTTTCTAAGAAAAAAAAAAGAAGGGGGGGGGGCTAAAGTGGAACTGTGTCCAAATTTGATAGGAATTGATATGCCTTGTGAATTGTTAAAGGGTAGCAACTTTCGAATCCTTACAAAAGTAATATGGGTATATTTCATTATATTCCTTTTAAATCTCCATATGTAGGCCTACCTACTCAGGCATGACATGATTAAAACTGTTTATTTAACAGTATAACAACGTTCAGCAAGGTAACTGATATTCAATTTTCATTCACCTGAAGTATTGTCATGCTTCTCATGCAGTTGACTCAACCATGCAATTTCGAGCAAAATATCAGAATAGGTTTTAGAAAGTTGATGGCGCTACACATACAGAGCTGAAATTGAATTGTGCATATGCATTAATGCCATATTCACAGGAATTTTTGCATTTCTTGCTTCATCTTTAAAGTGTGCTCACTCAACCATGACACCAGTGCTTCCTCTGATCTTCCTACACATGTGATGATACTTGTTAGTAACAATATTTCATGTCAATTCTTGCAATAAATTTAATGGATTTTGCAATTTTAGGAGGATTGAACATTGCCATTTCCCCCCTAAAACTGTGCTCACCCAACCGTGAAAGAGCGTGAAAGGTGTCAGGATAGGTGTGAGTCGATCAAACATTGAATAATAAAACAACAACAGCACTTAAACAGACACCAGAAACAGAATTTGCCAAAATCTTGTTTCACAGACCCTCATAAATGACTCTTGTGACTTTTGAAAAGTGACATTTTTGCCTTTAATGTATGCTCACTCATCCATGACTCGACGTATCAATCTCATTTTTACACAGAAGCTGGTCAATAAGTGTAGGAACATTTCTGCCAAATCATTTTCCTCAAAACCTCTTCGTTAAAAAGTTACAGCATTTTCCTTAGGGGTGAAGTTACTTTTTTTGTTGTGTTTATTTCTACTTCTACTACTCACTACCACTACTACTACTATTACTACTACTACCACTACTCCCATCACCATTGCACCTTGGTGCATTAAAATGAAATTGATATCTTCTGATCCATTCTAGTTGGAAACACCGAGGTTCAAGAACCACAGGAAAGAGCACCAGAAGTTATTCCAGCAGATTCAGGAGAACCAGAAGTTGATGAAGTCCAGGAAGGAGGAGGTGAAGGTATGGTCCTCTAAATTTTAAAAAAAAATGCATTTCATGAAGATTGCAGGGACAAATCCTTGATGTAGAAATGTTAAACAGAGTGTCTGAAAATGACAGGAGGAAATATACCCTGTACTGTAGCTGCTACTGACACGATGCTACTACTACTATTACTTCTACTTCTACCTTTACTGCTACTACTGCTTTTGCTACTGTGTACTTCTGAAATATACTTCTACTACAGGTACATAACTGTTTCTTTTTCTGCCCCTACTACTACTACATGTACTGCTGCTACTACTTCTACTACTACTACAGTACTACTATGACTATGACTACGACTACTATTTCTACTACTAACATTACTACTACTACTACTACTACTACTACTACTACGACGACGACAACAACTACTACTGCTTTGACTACTACTACTACTATTACTACGATGACAACGACTACTACTGCTTTGACTACTTCTACTACTACTACTATTACAGTATTACTACTGCATCTACTACTACTACTACTACTGCTGCTGCTACTACTACTACTACTACTACTACTACTTCTACTACTTCTTCTACTACTACTACTATTTCTACTACTACCACTACTATTACTACTATAATGTAGTAGTAGTAGTAGTAGTAGTAGTAGTAGTAGTAGTAGTAGTAGTACTAGTAGTAGTAGTAGTAGTACTACTACTACTACTACTACTACTACTACTATTTCTACTTCTCCTACTACTAATGCTACCACTACTACTACTATTACTACTACTACCACTACTCCCATCACCATTGCACCTTGGTGCATTAAAATGAAATTGATATCTTCTGATCCATTCTAGTTGGAAACACCGAGGTTCAAGAACCACAGGAAAGAGCACCAGAAGTTATTCCAGCAGATTCAGGAGAACCAGAAGTTGATGAAGTCCAGGAAGGAGGAGGTGAAGGTATGGTCCTCTAAATTTAAAAAAAAAATGCATTTCATGAAGATTGCAGGGACAAATCCTTGATGTAGAAATGTTAAACAGAGTGTCTGAAAATGACAGGAGGAAATATACCCTGTACTGTAGCTGCTACTGACACGATGCTACTAGTATTACTTCTACTTCTACCTTTACTGCTACTACTGCTTTTGCTACTATGTACTACTAAAATATACTTCTACTACAGGTACATAACTGTTTCTTCTGCTGCTCCTACTACTACTACTACTACTACTACTACTTCTACTACTTCTATTACTTCTACTACTTCTACTACTACCACCACTACTATTACTATTATAATGTAGTAGTAGTAGTAGTAGTAGTAGTAGTACTACTACTACTACTACCACTACTACCACTACTACCACTACTACTACTACTACTACTATACTACTACAGGAAGTACTACTACTACTACTAATACTACTACAGTAACTACTATTACTACAACTACCACTACTCCCATCACCATTGCACCTTGGTGCATTAAAATGAAATTGATATCTTCTGATCCATTCTAGTTGGAGACACGGAGGTTCAAGAACCACTGGAAAGAGCACCAGAAGTTATCCCAGCAGATTCAGGAGAACCAGAAGTTGAAGTCCAGGAAGGAGGAGGTGAAGGTATGGTCCTCTAAACTAAAAAAAATGCATTTCATGAAGTTTTAGGGACAAATCCTTGATGTAGAAATGTTAAACAGAGTGTCTGAAAATGACAGGAGGAAATATACCCTGTACTGTAGCTGCTACTGACACGATGCTACTACTACTATTACTTCTACTTCTAACTTTACTGCTACTACTGCTTTTGCTACTTTGTACTTCTGAAATATACTTCTACTACAGGTACATAACTGTTTCTTTTTCTGCCCCTACTACTACTACTACATGTACTGCTACTACTACTTCTACTAATACTACTACTACTACAGGAAGTACTACTACTACTACTACTACTACTACTACTACTACTACTACTATGACTACTATTTCTACTACTACTACTACTACTACTACTACTACTACTACTACTACTACTATGACTACTATTTCTACTACTACTACTACTACTACTACTTCTACTACTACTACTACTACTACTACTACTACTACTACTATTACTACGACGACAACAACTACTACTGCTTTGACTAATACTACTACTACTACTTCTACTATTACTACGATGACCACGACTACTACTTCTACTACTACTACTATTACAGTATTACTACTGCATCTACTACTACTACTACTACTACTGCTGCTGCTGCTACTACTACTACTACTACTACTACTACTACTACTACCACTACTTCTACTGCTGCTGCTACTACTTCTACTACTTCTACTACTACCACTACTACTTCTACTACTACCACTACTATTACTACCATAATGTAGTAGTAGTAGTAGTAGTAGTAGTAGTACTACTACTACTACTACTTCTACTACTACTACTACTACTACTATTTCTACTTCTCCTACTACTAAATGCTACCACTACTACTACTATTACTACTACTACTACCACTTCTCCCATCACCATTGCACCTTGGTGCATTAAAATGAAATTGATATCTTCTGATCCATTCTAGTTGGAGACACCGAGGTTCAAGAACCACAGGAAAGAGCACCAGAAGTTATTCCAGCAGATTCAGGGGAACCAGAAGTTGATGAAGTCCAGGAAGGAGGAGGTGAAGTTATGGTCCTCTAAACTAAAAAAAATGCATTTCATGAAGTTTTAGGGACAAATCCTTGATGTAGAAATGTTAAACAGAGTGTCTGAAAATGACAGGAGGAAATATACCCTGTACTGTAGCTGCTACTGACACGATGCTACTACTACTATTACTTCTACTTCTAACTTTACTGCTACTACTGCTTTTGCTACTTTGTACTTCTGAAATATACTTCTACTACAGGTACATAACTGTTTCTTTTTCTGCCCCTACTACTACTACTACATGTACTGCTACTACTACTTCTACTAATACTACTACTACTACAGGAAGTACTACTACTACTACTACTACTACTACTACTACTACTACTACTACTATGACTACTATTTCTACTACTACTACTACTACTACTACTACTACTACTACTACTATGACTACTATTTCTACTACTACTACTACTACTACTACTTCTACTACTACTACTACTACTACTACTACTACTACTATTACTACGACGACAACAACTACTACTGCTTTGACTAATACTACTACTACTACTTCTACTATTACTACGATGACCACGACTACTACTTCTACTACTACTACTATTACAGTATTACTACTGCATCTACTACTACTACTACTACTACTGCTGCTGCTGCTGCTACTACTACTACTACTACTACTACTACTACTACTACTACTACTACCACTACTTCTACTGCTGCTGCTACTACTTCTACTACTTCTACTACTACCACTACTACTTCTACTACTACCACTACTATTACTACCATAATGTAGTAGTAGTAGTAGTAGTAGTAGTAGTACTACTACTACTACTACTTCTACTACTACTACTTCTACTACTATTTCTACTTCTCCTACTACTAAATGCTACCACTACTACTACTATTACTACTACTACTACCACTTCTCCCATCACCATTGCACCTTGGTGCATTAAAATGAAATTGATATCTTCTGATCCATTCTAGTTGGAGACACCGAGGTTCAAGAACCACTGGAAAGAGCACCAGAAGTTATCCCAGCAGATTCAGGAGAACCAGAAGTTGAAGTCCAGGAAGGAGGAGGTGAAGGTATGGTCCTCTAAACTAAAAAAAATGCATTTCATGAAGTTTTAGGGACAAATCCTTGATGTAGAAATGTTAAACAGAGTGTCTGAAAATGACAGGAGGAAATATACCCTGTACTGTAGCTGCTACTGACACGATGCTACTACTACTATTACTTCTACTTCTACCTTTACTGCTACTACTGCTTTTGCTACTTTGTACTTCTGAAATATACTTCTACTACAGGTACATAACTGTTTCTTTTTCTGCCCCTACTACTACTACTACATGTACTGCTACTAGGCCTGGCACGAGTACTCGACTACTCGAGTAGACTCGAGTGCTGTTTGAAAACTCGCCTCGCGAGTAGGCATTTTTTACTGCTCGAGCTACTCGCATGATGGACGAGTACTGTTTTTTACTCGTTACTCGCTTCACTACTCGCCCACTCGCGAGTAAAACACTCTCTTCTCACCTTTTCTGTTAACAGTTTTGCACATAATTCTTCACTTTTGCCATTCATTAGCAATGTTTATCGGCGACATTGCTGTTAGAAACTACAATTTTGCAACTGTAAACTGTCAAAGGATTGATTCTTGATGACGTCGTATCAACGAACGATCGATCAGGTTCATACTAAAAGACGCAACGTAGGCCTATCTACCGCCGGTTGCGGTACACACAGGCGAGCCACAATTAACTACAAGACCGAATTGGAACGCGCAACGCGATATGAAATGACAAAAATCGTCAAGAAAGGGGGGGGGCAGAGATAATCACTTCAGCATAATTACCAAAAATTAATATCCATCATAATTTCCAAAGAACTTTCATTGCGATGCAGATCTCAACTCTGGATAACCTAAGCTTTCTAACTTCTGTTTTAAATGAGGCTGTTGCATTTATTCGATACGAGCGCGAGCAGGCCAAAACTTGCACAACATTCCAGTGCATGATCGCACCTGCGTATCTAGGCAACTTCATAAACAAAATATTTGCATGTGGATCGCGGGGTGGATCGGGGCATGTAGATGACACAAATAATTAAAAGCTTTCAAAGCAGCAGACACTGCTGCGAGTATTTCCTAACGTATGCATGATCAAAACGTCATTTTTATTTTATAATCAATCATAATAAGATAAATCAAATTGCCATACTTCATTGTTGTAATTAAATCATTACTTCTTCATTTTCGAAAATAATAGCCGAAACTCAGCAGAGTAACACAAAGTCAAAGCCACGCATCAAATGATCAAAGTCAAACACAAGATAAAAATGACAATCAAAACAGGGAAGGGGGGGGGGGGGGGGGGTACAGATGAATTATTTTGGTCTGATGTGAATTGGTTATTAAACAAAATAATTGATTTCGATTCTGATTTTACTCGTGATTTTGGTCGACAGAAAAAGCCCACGAAACTTTATTCTCAATGCGACCGCATGCACAACTTCCATTAAATTCACACATTAAATACCTGGCTTACGATAAAGGCTCTAATTGTTTTGATTTATAAAATATTATCACTGAGATCATTCGAAATCGTGATCATGGCAAATTAATTATTCTTGTATCATCAGTCATAATAATTTCAATAAAAATCGCTTGAACTATTTTAGAAACAAGTGCTTGCTTTTATTTTCGAGCTGACAGTACAATCCAAGTAATTATTTGCACCTCTTGACGAAAGGCTATTATTATTGTCAACAAGATGGTTTGGCGTTGGCGATAGAAAACCAAACAAATTTACGAAGAATGGTTTGCTTATGGTATTTTTCCTAGAAAAATTACGGTAATTATTCCGTTTTGAAATAATCATTGAGTTTGGATATACAATACTTTTCATTGATATGGACGTAAAATGGGTAAGAATGGTCTTTTGAGATGTGCGAAATTTTTTATCAGTCCCACTCATTACATTCTGTGGTGGACAGTGCCACTCGCGACGATCGGAACCCGAGTCCAAAGACTTCAAACTATGAATTGGCCGTAATTTATGATGCAAATTACTAATCGAGTACTCGAAAAAACTCGAGTATTTTTTACTACTCGCCTCGAGTAGTAAAATTACTACTCGTGCCAGGCCTAACTGCTACTACTACTTCTACTACTACCACTACTACTACTACTACCACTACTACCACTACTACCACTACTACTGCTACTACGACTATGACTACTACTTCTACTACTACTACTACTACTACTACCACTACTACTACTACCACTACTACCACTACTACCACTACTACTACTACTACTACTACTACTACTACCACTACTACTACCACTACCACTACTACCACTACTACCACTACTACCACTACTACTACCACTACTACTACTACTACAGGAAGTACTACTACTACTACTACTACCACTACTACCACTACTACTACTACTACTACCACTACTACTACCACTACCACTACTACCACTACTACCACTACTACCACTACTACTACCACTACTACTACTACTACAGGAAGTACTACTACTACCACTACTACCACTACTACCACTACTACTACTACTACTACCACTACTACTACTACTACAGGAAGTACTACTACTACTACTACTACTACTACTACTACTACTACTACTACTTCTACTACTACTACTAATACTACTACTACTACTACTACTACTACTACTACTACTACTACTACTTCTACTACTACTACTAATACTACTACTACTACAGTAACTACTATTACTACAACTACCACTACTCCCATCACCATTGCACCTTGGAGCATCTAGTTGGAGACACCGAGATTCAAGAACCACAGGAAAGAGCACCAGAAGTTATACCAGCTGAATCAGGAGAACCAGAAGTTGTTGAAGTCCAGGAAGAAGGAGTTGAAAAAATATGGTCTTTTATTTTTAAAAATGCATTTCGTGCAGTTTGCAGGCACAAATCCTTGTCAGTCAAAACATGTAACAGAGTGTTTGAAACGTAAAGCTGCACTACTGTAGCCGCTTCAGACACAACCAGAGACTGGCAAACAAAAAGTATTTGTGCAAGGCTGTATGACATTTTATTACAGTAGCAAACTAGAGTCTGTGAGTATGCAGACTACTTCGTTCAGGGATGCATAAACTTTTCATATATGAATTATGAATCATTTTAGGCTTCTAACCAGGCCCCTAAAGCTCCGCCATTTTGTCCAAATTCTTTAGAAGACCAACCTAAGCGCCCATCAGTATTCAAAAATGAATAATTCATTTTGTAAGATGCTTCCAACGAATGCTTGCATCCGCTAACCGCAATAAATGCACAATAAATGCACAACAAATGCACAACAATCAAATCACAAAACTGATATGCACAATGGATATGAATAATGCAACAGTGTTATCGATATCATGGCGGTAACAAGCACTTATCGGCACCTTTAAATGATCCGAAAGAGGCAGGGCCTAATGCCATTCACATAATGATATCCGCGCGTGCTGCTTTTCATCTAGTAAATTTATTATATGTCTATGCTCCTAACGCACTATGATGCATGATGATGATTATGCATGTGATTGATTGGGAACTAATTTACCCCAGGTATCTGGCCACATCACTCTGCCCATCTTGTTTTGATAGTGAAGAGCCTTCACCAGTTTACCAAGTTGCTCTCATTGTGTGGTGTGTAATGAGATACAGTCAACCTGCTTTAGCAACCACCTGTATAGAAAGACCACCTGTCTATAAAGACCACAAATTTTGTTTCCATTGAATCGTTTTTCCCATTGAAACGTGTATAAAAGGAACCTGTCCATAAAGACCACCTGCTCATAAAGACCACTTTTCTTGTCTCCCTTGGGCAGTCTTTATATACAGGTTTCACTGTATCTGAATTGATTACTGGATTGAATGAACAGATGTATGAATGATCATTTGGTTGATTGATTGATTGATTGATCTGTTGATTTCTTAATTGACTGAAAAAAAACTGATTGGCCCTTGTTCCATGATACAATATATATTGACCTTACGCATTGAGTTATTGAAGTAAAAAACGTTATACACTGTACAATCACATGAATAGACAAATGAATGCTTTTATGTTTACTTTATAACATAATCGAAGCCAATGAAAATCCAGGAAATGATGTTGAAACTGTAAACTTTCCCAGCAATGAGGGTAATAATATCAACATTTCTTTAAGGCGTTTTATCTCTACATCATTATGTGAAAGAATGCGTCCGTAATGCAAAATACAAAAATGCAAATATTAACATATTTTGACATATTGGAATAGAATTTTAGCAAAGATCATGCCACAAGAAGATCCTATATCAATTTAAAAGGGTTTACATAATACCCGTGAAATTATCAGTCATTGTTTAAAAAATTCAATTTTCAATAATTTTCAATGTTGGGTTCTGGATGCGTTTATTCGCACAACATAAAGATAAGATGCCTAAATTGCTCTTATATAAATTTAAAGATGGTGTTTTTATGCAAACTTATGTAAGAGTTAATCAGTGTTTCCTAGGTGTACTGTTCTTCATAATCAGTTTCATATATTGAAGACCCAAGAGAAAGAAAAATATTGGAGGGAAAGCATAACCTTGATGTGCTTCTCATTATTCACTTCAGCGTTCATTTCATATCATGTGCCACATCAGTCAGTTGGCATGTTTGTTGGATTGACAGGAGTGCAAATGGGCACAACAGTTCGCAAAATTCTCCATGTAAGAAATCTCAGAATACAAAGAGAGAATGTTGTTCTGTTTTTAAAAATGGCTTTTTTTGATTCTGTAAATGCCCTAATTCAAGCCCACTCGTGTGCAATCATTGACTTGTCTGCATCACTATTCGCTTTAACCCATTCGTGACCGAGGTCCACATTTTGTGGTTTGGCCTAATATCTTTTGATGCAAAACCCTAAAAATCATACCAAATACATGAGCAGAAAGAGCAAATAATTCTACACAAACTGTGCCCAATTTGGTTGCGTCAATATTCGTTGTCTGATGCTGAAAATTTTTTAAAGGAAAATAAGCATTAAAATCCTTAAATTGGCAATGCAATGAAAATGTTAAAATTACCATTTTTCCCTGCAAACTGGCAACTTTATGACTTCTCACCATACATTCTGTCAATTTATATTTATTTCGGATACATGACATTTCATAAGAAAAATGTAGCAATAAAAGAAAAATGTTGGTGTTGCCAATAAAAGCTGATCAAATTAGGCTTTAAATAATTCCTGTCACGAATGGGTTAAGTTAATTGAGAGTACATTTGAACTCTCGGTTTCTTTTAATAGAAGTGGAGATGTAAACATTAATGCTTTTATTTTGACAACGTTATAGTGAAATGGAACTCCCATCATAAATGTACAGAGCCAAATGTCTTCAGATGATCAGTACACTTTCATGCTCGACCTGCTAAATCCTCACTTTCCTCATGTTTGTTTGTTTTTGTTTTATTTAGTTGGAGATTCCGAAGTAGCAGTACCTCGACCAGATAGAGGAAGTCAAGATGTGGTTCCAGTTGAACCTGTTGAACCAGAAGTAATTAACGTTCAAGGAGGTTCTGGGCCAGGTAAAGTTCTTGAGGGTGGGTTAGACCTCACTGATGATGATGAGCTAGCTTTTTGGTTCAGGCTACTTGCATGTAGGTGGGAGTATGCTCATTCATGTTGATCCTTAGGCCATTGTTGGATGTACCTTTAATTCAAAATCTCGTAATCGATATGTAGGTGAAGTCTGACTTGTCATTTAGTCGACCCTTTACAGTCCAGAACTCTGCGTTATCCAATTTTGATAAAATGGAATCCGCTGACAATTGAAATTTGAAAAAGATAAACTGGAAACCCCTAAAAATAAAAGATAAAAAAGTTTGGACATCCACCCTTCTCTCAGCTCTCTTCATGTGAATAAAGGTTCAAACGACTGCCACTTAATGCCAAAATCAGCCTTACGTACATTTGGAATGTATCCTAGACTTGTTATAATTTTGAAATCCTATTTACAGGAGTAGAAGAAGCTACAGGGACAGTGAATGACCTTACACCTGGTGATAGCATTATCGAGCTGGTGCTTGAAAAAATATCTAAGGTGAACGGACTGGTGATCGAGCCTCAAAGTCCCAAGGACATTGTGTCTGGATTCTCGATAGAATACTGCCCGATCTGTTTTGATGATGAAGACAATGAAGGATTCTGCAAATTTGTGCTGAACGAGCATGGTAAACCAAAGGTATGGGCTTCTCTAGCTATAAACATACACATGTACATGTAAGCTTATAAGCTTGTCCACAACTGAAGCACTTTACTTCCACTAAGAAACTGAATGCAGTTGAGTTTGCATCATTTGTGAACAAGGCTTCATTGTTTTTTAGGGCTTGGAATTTTGGATATTCTTTAAAGTCAAGTACACGTCCGAATTTCGGGCTGGAACCCAGTTACCCGAAAATGATACAACAGAAAAGACATGATCTAAATATCCCTTTAAACATGCTTGTATTTTCAAATTTGAAGTAGCTAAAAACATGCATCTGTACCTTCAAGAAAATATGCATACATTGGTTAATATCGAAATATATAATATAAAATTATTTCCATCCGATTTAGGTGATGATTAATGCCCATATTTTGCCTCTTTATATCGAAATGTGATGTTAAAATGGAGAGAGATCATGCGAGCTGCCATTTTGTTTCATGAGTGATGAAATAATCCAGTTGAAGTACAATCATATTGGAATAATAAAATGGCTCTCTAATAAAGTCTCATTTACATCCTACCAATGTAATAATTTTTGGAAGACAAAATATATTTTTCTCTTATTCTAAAATCCCCTTGTTTTATTCAAAAGTTTATATTTAGTTTGTATAATCACAAGTTTCGATACTCATTGCTGTTAGAATTTGAGATTGTCACTGACTGTACACAGGGTCAGCTCATTGGCTGTGCTGGTAATGCAGGAGAAAAAAAACAGATATTTACGTTATCGTATCAAAATACCATTAGAAACTGTGAAAATACATTGGAAGAGACAATAATGACTTGATAATGCGGCAAGGAGATAACTTTGATAAACAATTCACTTGTCGCCCAAGAAGTGACAGGGGGTTTTAGAATAAGAGAAATATTATTTATCCTTCCAAAATTATTAGATCGATTTGATGTGAATATTAAAGTTTGTTTATAGAGAGCCCTTTTATTATGATTATACCCCCGCCATTGCTTAAGGGAGGAAAAATATGCCTCTAGTCTTGCCTCTGCATTTTTGGAGGGCCTCCTCATATTTCACTCATTTGTACACAAAAAAACCCACAGGGATTACTGTGGTTGTTTCCCACTTCTTGTATGTGTAAGCTCTTAGTGTTCAAATTTATATGGGATTTAGCTTGGACTTGCACAGATGTAGTGAATGTTGTATTTTTTTCAAATTGTTAGTTGTATGCGTATTTTTTCCAAATTGTTAGTTGTATGCGTTCAGATTTATTTTCATTTTGATTTTAGTTTATTTATGTTCATTTCTTATTCATTAACCTATGTTTTTAACAGGAGTTTCTCGGGAACAGCGACGGTTCGAAAGTAACTGTTCAATTCGATGAAGTAGAGGGCTCCTGTTTCAGAATTTATGCTGATGTAGAGGAATCCAGCAAAGTGGACTTTGGCCTTTTGCTGGTGGAAGAGGGTAATAACAATGATAATAATAATAATGATAATAATAATAATAATGATAATAATAATAATGATAATAGTAATAATGATAGTAATAATGATAATTTTTGTACTGCCTAATCTCTGGTGTCTGTAAGTGATTTACCGATATATTATTAAGGAAAATGTGAACCAGAAATATTGTATGATATATCATCAGTTTATGTGAAAGACTTGAGTATCACTTCACACCACACTGCCCCGTTTTATTTATTATGGCAACATTGATATTGTTATATATATATTGTTTTATTATAAAATATACATCATACTAGTAGTGGAAGTAGTAGTAGTAGTAGTAATTGAAGTAGTAGCGGTAGTAGAACAGCCCCCCCCCCCCCATCCTCAGTAACTCCAAATTAGCCCAGTCTTTTTAGGGTTAGCAGTAGAATAAGTTGCTCAATAAACATTCACAACATACATGTTTAATGTGTATGACTTGAATAACTTTAGCTTAAGTTTGCTTTTTGGGCATTTACTTTTTCTCTTGTTTACTTTTTTACTATTTTGCTATTATCTCTAATGTTTAGAAGATTCGAAACCACGTCGTTCGGTGACTACTAGACGATGTAGCGGATCTCGAGAAGGGAGGAACTTACTCAGTAAGTATTTCTTTCTCTTTTGGCTTGTGTCATTGGTTTGCATGGCTGCGGATGGAGGGGGCATAATCAACCCTTCCCCTTTTAAAAAATCACATTGCGAGAATCTCTCGTTGAAAATATACCCCACCACTATTTCAGGTGGGGTATCCCGACTCCAATTTCATTTTCCTCGTTTAAAGTCTTATCAGTGCCTTGCATCTTCGTACGAGAGGTGGTGGTTTTGTATTACACCTGCACTCATCATCTTACGTAATAGTGTAAACAAACTCTTACCATGGCACTGCCTGAAAGGAAATAAGAAGTAGGAAATACATATTTCACGTGTTTTTAAGATATTGCCATGTCCAAAAATCACTCATAATTTAGATGAAAACCAAAATTAAACTTCGAACAAAGCAAAACGACCCAGAATTGACGATTATAGCAACATTTTTAACACCATAAGCTAGCCCGTCGCGCTGCGATATTGTCACACTGGGCATCATAAAAAGGAATTTCTGCATGGAGCCCCTGCATGTTTCTCTTTCTCCGTTCCTCTCTCTCTATCACTCTGTCAAGGTCGCTTCTCCAGCAGGGGGATTACACTGCTCATTGCTTTTGTTTATTTAGGCTTACTGCAATCTCAGGTGTCTAGAAGTTGCAAAAGTCAAATCGGGGTTTCAGTTTTAAACGATGGGTTTTCGTCATGGTCATGCTTGACATAGAAATGTTAGCCTCCTGATACCATTTTGTGCACCTTCAGTGTAAACCCCAAATTCACCTAGGCCAGAGTCACATTTTACTGATAAGGATAACAATATAAAAGGTGGTCACACCTGAATGATGAAGCTTTTGTCAATCAAGCATGACGGACACTGTGGTTACAGTTCATTATTCCAAGGTTTCGTTATTCCGAAGGCTCATTAGTCCAAAAATGAAATAGAGTTCGATATTCGGAAGGTTCGTTAGTCAAAAAGTGAAAAAAGGCTCGTTATTCAGAAGGTTCATTAATCCGAAAACGAAATAATGTTCGTTATTCTGAAGGTTCCTTAGTCTGAAAATGAAATAAGGTTTGTTAGTTCGATAGTTATTTTTGGACTAACGAACCTTCGGAACAATGCAACAAATTTTCGGATTAACGAACCCTTTTTCATTTTTTAACTAATGAACATCTATATATATGCAATTTGCGTGTTTTGGAATAAAGAACATTTGGAATAACGAACCTTCAGAGTAATGAACATCACCCGATACTGCCCACATTATTTCTGCTGTAATGAGATCACATCAAAGAAGCAGAATTATTGGCACATAGATTTCTATTGGTGTGGTCTTTTCTGAGAAAAGTTAGTGACTGAGCGAATTAACTGAGACAATAAAATCAGTTAGGAAGTCTCATTTGCATATATCGGTCTGGTCAAGCTGAACTACTACAACGATTTCCTAACAATTAAACATAAGTTGACCAAGGTCTAAATGTGACGGAGGTAACTATTTTTGTTTTCTTCATAACTTGTCAGAGACTGGATATTTGACAGTTTGAGCCCCCCTTTTTTATGCCTCTGCCCACTGAAGGTGGGTGCTGGAGGCATTATGTTTTCGGGTCGTCCGACCGTCTGTTCGTTTGTCCGTCCGTCCATCCTGTTTTCATCCTTGTGATAACTGAAGAACCATTTGACGGATCAACTTCAAACTTGGCTCATGTATGCATATGGGGGGACAATGATCTGATTAGATTTTGAGGTCACAAGGTCAAAGTTCATAGGTGATAGAGGTCATTATATACATGAAAAAGACTTGGATAACTTAACAATTTGACAGATCAACTTGAAATGTGGCTGACACAATGTCATTTAAATAGAACCATTTTTTCCAGTTTTGTTCTCTAAATGTATCCTAATACATTTCCCATAATTATGTAATGACAAACTAAATTATCTTTACTTCTGATTCAGGTATAGAGTAAGATTTCAGTTAGAACTTGTTTTCGAAGCAGGGTTTCAAATTCATAATATAGAATATTTAGTAATGTATGCTTTTAGTTGGGAGCCATACATGAATCAGGATTCAGCATTATGTTGTTTATTTTTTTTCTGTGTTTTATTCAGTCAAATACAATAAATAAAATTTACAAATAATTGAATGTGATCGGCATGAATCAAACAAGATCAAACAGAAATCAAAGAGAAAGAGAGAGAAAAAAAGTAAAAAGTGCAGCAATATAGAGTACATACAATATTAGGAAGGAGTCAACGCCTTAAAACAGGCATCAACCCTTAGCTCAGCACATGAACAGACGTATGGAAATAATAGAATACAAGATATACATGTATGATAAAATAGAATGTAGTCATTTTGGCATGTTCCTGGGGAGTAGCCCTTCACAAAAGAGAAATTGTTTGCTTTGATTTTCCATTTAGTGTTCCAGTGAGAGTTATATGACCAAACATGTGGAAAATATAACTCTTACATGTACATGATGTTTTTGTATAGCAATAAATATCTGAAGTTCCTAATATATCAAATTTGTTTCTACCTGTACAGAGCTTGAGGAGAATGCCAGATTAGGTGAGGTTCATTTTAATTGTAACTTCTGCAGGGATACCTCCCAACATCCTTTTTTCTTTGTGATTTTCCAGCCTAACTTTTTTTCTTCAATGAGTTATTTCACATTCTGAGTTCACTGCTAATGTGGTAACCTGTGGCTAGGAAATGCTGTAGGCTTAATTGCACACAGTTGTGTTTTAGGTATTACCTAAATAGAATAGGAATGATAATTTCTTCAAAACATTTTCATCATGACTATGAATATTTGGATGTATTGAATATATTGGGTATGAATATGTGAATATATTGTTTCTGTGTTATCGGAATGGCAGCTTTTCACAGCAAAAGCATGAATAGTTTCGAAAAGTTGTCATCACATTTACATTTTTAGGGTGATTGTTTTGAGTAGATTTACATTTTCTTTTTCATTTATGATATGATAGTAGTATATCATTGATAACAAGTTTGTCTCTTTCTATCAATGTTTGTTTATGATTAATGATCGATGAATGTCTTTATTCTGATAATGCTACTATTTGAGTCATATTCAGTGCATGTGTATTGACTTATTGAAGGTCGAGGACGTGGTAATCGTGGCAACCGTGGGCGTGGCAGATATGGACGATTCACAGGTAGGCAGCGCCACATCATGATATCATTCAAGTTTGTTTCATATTTTCCAAACTTTTAAAAAAGTTCTTGCAAAATATCCACAAGACTAACCAAAATTCATCAAATAATCGGGGCATACTGTGAAAAAATAGATTTATACCTTTTCACAAGTCATGTTTTTTTGTAATGCAAAATGTAAACTACATAACAGATGCATTCTTTACCCATTGGCTCCTGGAACCAGGGGGGTGTTTCACAAAGACTAGGATTGACTAAAATCGCACTTAACTATGGCTGGCCATTCATGCAGCTGTTTTCTTTCACCATGGATCTCTCAAAGGATTTGCAAATCATGGTCACCAATCTGCAGAATTGACCATTTTCATAGTTAATTGATGAAGAAAACCAAAGATGTAAATTCTTCAAATTTGTAACAATGATTTGCGCATCCCTTGAGAGACCGATGGTGAAAGCAACCAGTTGCATGAATGGCCAGCCATTGTTAAGGGCGATTTGAGTCAATCTTAGTCTTTGTGAAACACCCCCCAGGTGGCCCCTGTATTAAGCCAACAGGAATAAGATAATTCAGTAGTCAACAGGTTAAGCAGCAGTGTAAGGATAGTATTAATCAAGATGTAAAACTTTATTTCCATACAACTCAGCAATTATCCATAACTATACACACAAATTGATAAAAAGAATTGGACATGGTACTGTAAAAGTGAACATTTTTGGGCAGTTAATTTTTCACGCTCAGCCACATTAAACACATTCGCGCATTTTTTATTTTCACGGACAGTTAGGATAACTGTATTCACATGCAAAATTATCAAAATCTTTCACACTGTTTTATTTTTGCACAGGTGCCGTACCATGCGAAATAAGCGAAAATTTCCACAATGCAAAATATTCCTCATTTATAATATCAAGTGGCAAAAAAACCCTGAAAATTTAAATCTTTCTTTTCTAATCCCTAAGAAACCGTGGAGGTCACAGGCCAGTTCGAAACAATTGAGAGCGGAGGCTCTGCTATCGAACTCCGACCTGACACTTCCTCCGTGGTCAACGGCTTGCTAATCAAGCCCTCCGGTCCCAACGACATTGTAGAAAAGCTGGAAATTGAATACTGCTCAACCTGTCCATCAAGGGGTGATGACGATGATGAGAAATGCCAGAGGATTGTAGATGAAAATGATGAACCAAAGGTATTCATTAATTTCAGTTTTGTTTTGCTGAAGAGTTTGTTTTTCCTCTCTGATAGACCTCTTCTGATGACTGACACAAAAAATTTGCCCCCCCCCACCCCAACAGAATAAAGATATCACAGTTACCCATTTACTGTTAAGACTGATAGCTACAGATAATATACAGTTTCCCTAAGCCCCCCCCCCCACACACACACACACACACATTCGCCACTTCCAACACCACCACCACACCACCACTACCCTTACCTTCAACTAGATCTACAGGTTCTGTCACCAAGCTTTTGAAAGAGCTTCTTGACAGTGAAGAGTTTTTCTCTGCCATTGCAGACGCTGTTGAAAAGAAACTTGATGAGATTCTAGATAGGTTAAAGCAGCATGATGATCGACTTCTACAGCTTGAATCTTCAGTTCATAAATCTGATCAAAATCTCTGTAAACTTCATACTGAAATGGTGGAGAACCACCTTTCTTCGTCCACAGCATGTGAGAAGCTTGAATCCGCAGTCATGGATCTTGCACTTGATACCAATAACAGATCTTGTCAAATCGATTCACTTGTATCCCAACTGGAGATGAAGTCTAATACAATCACTGAACTTCAGAGCAACATTCGTCACCTTGAGCAGTATTCTCGCAGAAATTCAGTTAGAATTTTTGGAGTGAAGGAGTCTTCCAGTGAAAATACAGACAACATAGTGATAGATGTGGCAAAGAAAGTTGGTGTTGATCTTCAGTTGAAAGACATTGACCGTAGCCATCGCACAGGGAAACAGCCAGCAGACAAAACCAAAAGCAGGGGCATCATAGTTAAACTCTGTTCTTACCGCACACGACAGCTCCTTATTTCCAACCGAAGGAAGCTTAAAGATACTGGAATAGCCATTCATGAGGATTTAACTGCATCCAACTTTGATCTGCTTCGTGCCACCCAGTCTCACAAGAAAGTGATTACAGCTTGGACTTCTGATGGTCGAATCATAGCTCTGCTACCAACGAATGGAAAGAAGCCTATTAAACATTTAATTACATGCAAAGAAGATCTCCTCAAACTCTGATCTCTAAAGCTTAATGCATAGCTGTTATGGCTCCATTTTATGGCTCCATTTTATGGCTCCATTTTTTTCTTCCTTCTTCTTTTTTTTTTTTCTGCTAATCTAGATCTATAGTGTATAATGTATTCGGTATGTTTACATCGTGACATGTCTTACGCTCTTCTCCAGTGGTATGCATTGGACATGCATCATTATTTTGTGTGTCACCTTTTTAAAATACATTATTCTCTGATGAGCCATGATATATAATACATCCCTCATGCTGTACTTAACAGTTCCTAGATTTGTGATCTTCTCTCTCTTTTTTTTTTTTTTTCTAAATCTCAGATATAATTATGAACCAGAGCATTTTATCACTTCAAGTAGTGCTCCCCCTCAGTCTTGAACACACCGTGAACTTTACACTTAATGCATGATATCTTATCTTTGTCATATATTTTTGACTGTTTGCTATCATTGTTTATGTCTTTTATGGTATTTGCTGTTCTCGCTATACATGTAGTAGCCTTAGATGCATTTTCGAGTATATTTCAGGATTTTTCGGTCTCAATATTCATATCCCTGATACTATTCTACCAGCTAGATCATGTAGCAAGTTCTTATGGATGACTTTCATAGTGTAGCTTTGGATATTGATACTTTGTATTATGATGCCAAAGATTTTAACTCATGTAATAATACTATAAATTCATTTCTCTCCTTTATTCACTTCAATATTAGGAGTATAAGAAAAAATGTTGATAAACTTCATCTGTGTTTACAGTCAATTAATACTGATTTCTCAGTTATTGGCCTAACTGAAACTTGGGGTCTCTGAGAGTGACTCACTCTTGGGGGTACGCAACATTCCTGGTTATATTTATGTGGGAAATGGGAGAACTGGCCGTTCTGGTGGTGGTGTTGGTGTTTTGGTTGAAGATAATTTAGAATTCAGTGTAAGAAAAGATCTGAAATTGTTTAATGATAATGTTGAAACTATTTTTATTGAAATTTTTTCTAAACATGAAAAACTGATCATAGGAATTGTCTATCGACCTCCTGGACGTTCTGTACAAGATTTTCTTAATGAACTTGAACCAGTTCTGTTTAAAATTTCTACTGAAAATAAAAAGACTTTTCTTATGGGTGATTTTAATATTGATCTGCTGAAAAATGATACTGATGTAGTTGTTTTTAAGCAATTCATGAATTCCTATTCTTATTCTTACCTCATCAATAAACCCACCAGAATTACATCTCAGTCTTCATCTTTAATAGACAATATTTTTGCAAATAACCTAAATGATGTCTCATTATCTGGAATACTAACCTGTGATGTGAGCGATCATTTACCTGTTTTTGTATTCTCAAAGTTATGCTCTTCTAAAAAAGAAATTGAAGAAAGGTATGTACGCCTAGTGCATGATGATAATATCAATTCATTATACAATGATCTTTGTGATGTTTCTTGGAATGATATTGTAAGTAGTGATTGTAAGAATGTTAACAACCTATACAACACTTTTTTTGATAGATTTAATAGTTTGTACAATACTAATTTTCCGTATAAAAAAATGAAACACAACATTTCAAAGAAACACCCTTGGTTTAATGTACAGTTGAAAAGATTGTGCGAGAAAAAGAACAGATTGTTTAAAACATTCATTCGAAGGCCCAGCCTCTATCGTGAAACGGTATATAAGAGAGCCAGGAATCTTGCCAATTGTGCTATACGTAAAGCCAAAAAGGATTATTATGAGCAGAAGTTTTCTTCCACTCGTACTAATCTTAGAGCTACTTGGAAATGTATTAATGAAGTATTACAAAACAATGCTACCAGATTAAAACCAATATCTCTTGAAACTGATGGTAGTTTGATTGAAGATACTACCGTGATCACTAATACATTTAATACATATTTTGTTAATGTTGGGAAAAATATAAGTGATTCTATCCCATCCTGTAATCTGGATCCATGTTCCTACCTATCTGGTAATTTTCCCAATACTTTTTTTTTTAAGCCATGTAGCCCTTCTGAAGTCTTAAACATTGTTTTGAATTTCAAGGAAGGAAAAAGCCCAGGGTATGACGAATTTGATGTGAAGGTATTAAAGCGAGTATTTCATTTGATTCTTTCCCCAGTAACACATATATTTAACATGTCTCTACAAACAGGTGACTTCCGTGATAAGCTGAAAATCGCCAAGGTCTTGCCAATATATAAATCTGGTAACAAGAATACTTGTAATAATTATAGACCTATTTCTGTCTTATCTGTATTCTCAAAAATTTTAGAGACACTTGTTTACAAAAGGATGATCTCTTTCATTGACCGATATTCTATACTTTACAATAAGCAATTTGGTTTTCGAGCTGGTCATTCGACATACATGGCTTTACTTGAATTCATTAACCGTATTATTTCTGCTTTTGAAAACAACAAAATTGCTATGGGAATTTTCTTAGACCTTTCAAAGGCGTTTGATAGTTTGAACCATGATATACTTTTGAGAAAATTATATTATTATGGAATAAGAGGCGTTCCTTTATCATTTTTCAAGAGTTACTTGAGAGGTCGGAAGCAGTTTGTACAAATTGGTAACGTCAAATCAGCGACTCTGGATGTATCTGTTGGTGTACCACAGGGGTCAATTTTAGGCCCCTTGCTTTTTTTATTATATGTCAATGATGTGCAATATGTTAGTAATTCATTTTCCCCTATAATCTTTGCTGATGATACCAACTTTTTTACTACTGCAAATGATCTTACAGATATGGCTGAAATATTATATAATGAAATACCCAAAGTTGACAAATGGTTTAAAGCCAATAAATTATTGGTCAATTCAAGTAAGACTAATTATATGATATTCAAAACTAGAAATAGAAAATTACATGATATTCCTATTGAAATACTATTAAATGATGAAATGATAACTCAAACCCCAGTTACAAAATTTCTTGGAGTTCTTTTGGATGATAATATAAACTGGTCTAATCATATTGAAAATATCTGTTTTAAGATTTCACGTATTATTGGTGTCTTATCCAGATTAAGACACTTCATACCGGTTAGTATTTTGATAAATTTATATAACACACTGATTTTCCCTCATATTTCTTATTGTACAATTGTCTGGGGTAATTGTTCCGAGACATTGATGAATAAATTATTTGTACTTCAGAAAAGAGCTATACGTATCATTACCAATTCACATCCCAGAACACCTAGTAAGGCACTTTTTATGAAATATAATATTCTACCCATCCATGATATTTATAAATTACAGATTGCATCTTTTATGTACATGTTTTTCTCACAAAAATTACCCTCAGTGTTTGATAATCTGTTTTCTTTGAATTCCAGTTATCATAATTACAACACAAGGAACCGTATGTCTATACATATCCCTCTTTTAAAGTTCAAGATTTCTAGACAATCTCTTAATTTATATGGACCCAAACTTTGGCATTCCATCCCAATTCACATTAGAAATTCACCCTCGCTTGCATCATTTAAGAAAAAATACAAACTTTTTTTAATAAACTCCTGAAATGCATCTCATCTCTGGCATGCTATTTTCCCATTCCCCCTCTTTGTTTCTATTATTAATGTTTTCATTCTATCTTTCTTTTTGCATTATACTTTTATTTAATACAGGAGCCAGCCTCGACAAGCATTTTGCTTTTGCTGGCTCCTCCGCTCAGAAATTAATTAGTGTATACTCCTATTACATATGTTGTTGTATAATGATTTCCTTTTTAGTGTGTTTTTCTATGTCTTTTTATGGTTGTAAAATGTATATGTATTAATAATGTTGTACATCACCTTTTTATGAGTGGAATAAACTTGAACTTGAAACTTGAACTTGAACTTGATGAAAAAATGAATGGTTTCTAAGAATTTCCCTTTTCTCATCAGGACTAGACAATCTATCAAGCACAAAAACATACTCACAGGTTTAGTTTGAAAAGAATTGTTGACCCCCCCCCCCCCCCCTCCCACCTCTCCCAGAAGAGATGATTGAGATTGTGGCATCCCCAGCTATAGCCCTTGCTGGTATTGTTTTTATCTTGCCAGAAATTGAAACAGATTTGCCGACATAATTAATCATTAGGATAACACTTCCAGCTGTGATGACTCCCCCCATTCCAGTGGCATCTTCTGTTATTTACTTTGAAAAGATCATATGAAGAGTTTGTTTGCAAAAGGGGTTAGATCCACTTTTGATGAAAATTGAGTTATTGATATTAGAAAATTGTTCAACTGTGTACCTAAGAAAAAAAAAAAGAATTAAGTAAAATTTTCAGGGCACTCATGACAAAATGCATTTTCAAATTTCACTTTTCCATAGAAAGCTGTACAAAATCTGGCAAACAAATGCATTTTTCTCTGTAGTTACAAAAGTGGATCTATCCCCTTTCCCAAACAAACTCTTCATATATTCTCATCATTTATATTATGAAGGAATTCATTGGCAATGTGAATGGAGGTGAGCTGTCCATCGTCTTCAAGGAGATCCAGCCGGAATGTGTTAGGATCTATGCCAGTGTCTCATCTCGTTGCAGTATTCAGTTCTCTCTCTTGATAAGAGCGCCAGGTAATGTATTGTATTCATCTCATGACCAATGGTGGTCTGTCAGATGACAGGTTTATTGACCCAATCAGTTCCTCTAATTGTCTCTTAACCCATTCTTGACAGGAATTATTTGAATCCTTATTTGATCAGCTTTTCTTTTACAAATTGGCAACATCAGTATTTTCCTTTTATTATTGCATTTTTCTTATAAAAAGTCATGTAGCTAAAGTTATAATACATTGATGGAAAGTATGTTTAGAAGTTATAAAGTCGCCAATTTACATGGAAAAGTGGTCATTTGGAAGTTTCCATCATGTCGCTAATTTAAGGATTTTAGTGTTCTTTTCCTTTCAGATATTGTCAGTATCAAATGACAAATGCTGACCCAACCATAATTGGGAGAGTATGTGTAGAATTTTTTGCTCTTTCTGCTCATGTAATTGATATGTTTTAGGGCTCTGGGGGTGTTTCACAGAGACTAAGATTGACTCAAATCACTCTTAACTATGGCTGGCCATTCATGAAACTGTTTGCTTTCACCATTTGTCTCTCACAGGATGCGCAAATCATGGTCACAAATCTGTAGAATTGACAATTTTTTTTATAGTTCATTGATGAAGAAAACAAAAAAAGTAAATTCTGCAGATATGTGATCATGATTTGCACATCCCTTGAGAGACCGATGGTGAAAGCAAACAGTGGCATAAATGGCCAGCCATAGTTAAGAGCGATTTGAGTCACTCTTAGTCTTTGTGAACACCCCCTGTATCCAAAGTTATTGGACCAAACTAAACAATGTGGACTGTCGGCCATGAATGGGTTAATGCAAGATTACCAAAGTTCTGCAATCTTGAGCCATCCATTCCAAATCCCCATACCATTCTGCTCCTCACTCTGCAATGATGTATCCAAGAACCCCATTCCGGGAGCTTCCTTGAACTTTCTTTTACTTCTTTCCATACAGACAATCTTCTATAACTCTGATCATCAAGCCATCGTATCGCATATTGTGTCCCAGTAATTTCTTTTGTCTTTCTGTAATCACATTCAGCAGTGTGTCTACCGCACATGCTCCCCTTTATAAAACGATGCAACACCTTCTCATTTGTGATTCTATCCCTCCAAGACACTCCTACCAGTTTACCCTAGCACCATATTTGAGTATTTTCTAGTTTTAACACATTTATCTGTCAGTTTGATTTAGTCTGTATAACAGAGAAACTAACAAAGGCCACTTGGGGGAGACCGGAAATGCTGTCCATAGGCTGATATGGTCTTTATGTGCACGTTTCTTTCATACAGGTTTTATCAGTTCAATGATAAGCACTCTTTCAAGTGAAATTGATATGAGGCCTTTCTAGACAGTTTAAAGCATGGTTAGTCATTCAGTACAGATTGTTTCTAAAGCAGCTTTCACTCTACATGTACTTCTATTGTAACAACAATCTTCCAATAAAGCATGAAATTCATTTAGAGAATGTCAGTGTTCAAATTTGTTGAGCATCTATTAGAAGCTTTAAAAGTAGAAAGTGGTTTAGAAGTTAGTTCAGTCAGTCAAGCCTCTCTCAGGGAGTGTATCCCTTGATAGTGATGTATCCCTGTGTGTTGGAAAATTAGAAACTGGTGAATTTTAATCTCAAGGACTTCTTCCCTTTTTCAGAAAAAGGAGACACCGAGCCTTCATCCGTTTCAACCAGGAAATGTGGCGGTTCCAGAGGAGGAAGGCAATTCCTTCGTAAGTCATATCTTTCTTCATCTTTTAATTCTTTCGTATTCAAATTTCTCAATACATATACATGTATTAGGATTCTTGATTATTCTTCATTCTCAGTCCACTCTGCATTAACAAAATGTATCCATTATAGCAAGATTAAGTTTTCGATTTTGACAAATCTTGGAAGACTGATGACAGGCCACAATACTGTTGAGCTACTTGAATTGCTAAGGCTGGGCTTGCATTGAGATGCTCATCTGCTTTTGTAATAACTTCTGATGGAAATCCTAAAATTCACCTCAAACACTGATTATTCTTTCTCCTTTTACAATGTAGGAAAAAATCGAGGAAGCGGAAGAACAAGTCAGCGAGGAAATACGGAAGTGGTTCGTCAGAGAGGTCGTGGGAGAAATCGTCAGCGTGATCGTTCAAGTGGTATGCATAAAAAAATTCCAGGGTCATGGTAGTCCGTGAATTTCATACTGAATTTTGCTTTATCACATCTTAAATCTATCACATCTATCTTAAACTTTGAATTTAGCATGACAAAAATATGCAAATATCAGTTTTAGGCATATGGGGGTCCGCCCACTTGACCGAAGGCCCGCAAGACCGACTTTTCTTGTATCATATCGCTATTGGTATATAAAATAATTATGTCTCCTTTAGCATGTTTAGTCCTCGTTTCCGGATGTCACACACCTTCAATGAAAAACTTTCCACTGCCCTAAAATACATGTACTTGTTAAACTTCCTTCTAGCACAGGAATTGGTCAGAGCGGTGTACATGATAGATTACAATTTGCTATTTTCGGCCTTGCGGGCCTTCGGTCTCGCGGGGCCTTCGGTGAAGTGGGTTGTCACCGACATATGGCACCATTTTGCCTAGAGAATGATGTCGCTATGGGAATATCAACTTTCTTGTTTGTCGCTGATGCAAGCAAGCGAAGTGAAAGAGTAAAAGTTCTGACACTTTATTCTGATGAAATATAACTTATCCTTAACCCTATTAGGATTTGGGGTGGTGAAGATTTTAGGTAGACAAAGAATTATTGAAACTTACAATATGATTTTCATTGACTACCTAACATATTTCATTATACAACAAGAGATTAGTGAAAAGTTGGAAAGTTTTTCACAACCTGTTGATGATTTTGTAAAGTTAGCCACCCCACTTAGACCATATATCATAAGTATTTTGACGAAGCAAAGAAAAGGGTGTAAAAATATTTATGTTCCATTGGTAAAGAAAAAGGTATTGGATAACGTTCAAGAGAAAGAAAGATGGGAAGAGAAAATCCAAAAACAAATTTCACCAGAGAAATGGTATTGTTTTAATTCCATACCGTTTAAACAGTACAAGACGTTACAATCAGGTGGTTCCTACTAATTTTTATTTGTGCAAAATTCAGGTTAAATCAAGTAGTACATTGTACAGTGAAACCTGTGTATAAAGACCGCCCAAGGGAGACAAGAAAAGCGGTCTTTATGAGCAGGTGGTCTTTATGGACAGGTTCCTTTAATACATGTTTCTATGGAAAAAACTATTCAAGGTAAACAAAATTTGTGGTCTTTATAGACAGGTGGTCTTTCTATACAGGTGGTCGCTAAAGCAGGTTTGACTGTATATGTACATTCTGTTTATTGCATGATGAAACTTTCGAACACTTGTTTTTTTTAATGTCACCTGGTTAGGAAAGTATGGGAATTCTTTGAAAAGAGATTATTTGAAAGATGCAAACTTGCATTGCGATTAACTATAGAAAATGTTCTTTTTGCAATCACACCCACTAAGTTTAATAAAGCCCTAAATTCACTTATTATTTGGCTTAAATGGATAATTCATAAAATTAAATTGGCTGTAATTCGCCTCATACCACAGAAAATCTTTAACGAGGTAAAGAATTATTTCATGTATGAAAAAGCTATTTCTTGTGAAAACATGAAGCAAGATTCTTTTGAAAGATGATGGTCAAATTTCAATAATCTTTTCGACTAATGTCGTCTAATGTTGAAAATACAGTTTTGCATCTTCAGCTCTGGTTCTCTAAAAATTTTGTAATTAATGTATTGTTAGTGGCATGTTACTTTATCACAATATTGTGATAAGTCATTGTTTATTGTGTTTTTATACACTCAGAAGCTGTTTTTTGCATATTATGAATGCAAATGTATACTGCACTATTTCTCAATAAAACGCCCTACTGTGGGGAAAAAAGAAATATGAAAAAAATAATAGGATGGGGGGTTCATGGTCCCCCTAGAAAATTTGCTGCACAATCTGAATACCTTATTTCACGTCATGCCACGGTGTGACTTTTTTTCAATTCTTGTACATCTTTTGAGGCAAAATTATTGAAAATCGATCAAACATAACCTTTTGTGACCTCATTTCAGTTGAGTTCAGTTTGAGTTTTGTTTACATAATGAATGGCAAAGTTCATTTCCTGATATTCTTTTATTATCATGATCTTTTCTAACTGACAGTGGTCCAGTTGACAACCTGAAACTGCAATCTTTAAAAAAAAAAGATAATTTAAAGTTGAAAAACAAGAAATACATAAGAAATTCATAAAACCATGAAATACATAAGAATTAAAAATCTCTTCAATTTATCAAACTTCTTGCAAGGAAATTTCATCTCCAAGGGCTTTATTACTTGACCTTGAGCAGGTGATCAGGGGGGCGTTCCACAAAAACTAAGATTGACTAAAATCGCACTTATCGATGGCTGGCAATTCATGCCACTGATTTATTTCATCATGGATCTCTCAAAGGATTTGCAAATCATGGCCACAAATCTGCAGAATTGACAATTTTATAGTTCATCGATGAAGAAAACAAAAAATGTAACTTCTTCAAATTTGTGACAGTGATTTGCACATCCCTTGAGAGACTGATGGTGAAAGCAATCAGTAGCATGAATGGCCTGCCATAGTTAAGAGCAATTTGAGTCAATCTTAGTCTTTGTGAAACACCCCCCAGAATATTTGTGGTAGAAATTAACCTTGATCCCACATCTCTGGACTCGTTCATTCCTAGATGCTGGTAAGAACCCCCTTGGAGTTCTTTTACCTGATGAAAGCATTGTCAAAATCGACTTTGGTAAGCAGTCTACTGTCAATGTTCTGGAGATCAAACCATCAAGTCGTGAGGATATCGTTGATGGGTTCATGCTGCAGTATTGCTCAGATTGCTCCGATGATGATGAGGATGATGATGATTGCCAGTTTGTGCTGAATAAGGAGGGTCAACCACGGGTAAGCAACTTGTTTTCAAGTTTGTTGTGCTATTATATGGGTACCTTGCATTGCCGTACGCAATGAATTTTTAAAGTCTTTTTTTATTGAAAATTTAAAAATAAATCCACCCAAAGTGTACACCAGATCTTTCAATTTCAATTTCAAAAATACAAAAACGCCCTTGTGAAGAATTCGGCCTGTACAATCTTGTTCAAAATGACCCTTAAGTTTAATTTTTCAAATTCTTTTTTATAGTGAAATAGTGTGTTTAGGTCATGACCTTAAATACGTCCACAAGTCATAATATCGTAACCTAGATTAAAACCTGCACGCTTCTAGCAAAGTTCTTAAATCTCATGATTGGACAAGATGGTTACAGAGGTAATATGTTGTTGCTGTCATTTCTTTAATATTACAAATACAATACAAAATAAACATATTTATAGTACCGTAACTCCGACATAGTGGCAAAATGAGAATAAAAAGATGTAGAAATATAAATGTAGAAATACATACATAGAAAAATAAAAGGAAAAAGTTATCGGGTCTCCTTTTATCATCACACTGATGTATGTAGGCCTTACAGAAACATTGGGGATGTGTTATTTTTCTTTATCAATATTATCTAACATTGCAGGAATTCCTTGGCAACAGCGATGGATCAAAGGTAACCGTACAATTTGAAAAAATTACAGGAACCTGTTTCAAGGTATACGCTGATGTTGATGGTCCATGTAAAGTCGAATTCTCCCTTCTGTTGGTAGAAAATGGTAAGTGTGAAATCCGTGGACATCGAATATAAATTGCATTTATTTACTATCTGATGAAACTGTATGATGTAATATTACTATATAAATGGAAACCAAAGGAACAAAAATCATGAAATATGATTTTCCTACATGTATATCACTGACAGCCAGTCAGAGCTTGTTATATTCTGTGATTTAATGTGGTAATAGTTACACATACACACACACACACACACACACACACTCTCTCTCTCTCTCTCTCTCTCTTTCTCTTTCTGGCACTCTCTATGTGCCTTATCTAATGAAAACTCCCTTTTGCTGGCCTTCAGGATTATATCCTTTCTTTTATCTTTCATTCCATTTCATTTAATTTCATTTATTTATTTTCCATTAAAACAGAAAATAAAAAACTTAAAAGAATTAACATTAACATCAGAAAGACCCCATAGAAAAGCAAAGCTTGTACAGAGACTCCAACTCCAAGCACCTCTTAAGCGGGAGATTCTCCTGCCGAGACCCCTAGCAAACGGGAGACTCTGACTCAATGTGCGTGTAGCCCACATCCCCAGTGCAAAGCACGAAATTCCTTGCGGCCGAAGGCCACCTTTAGGGTTATAGAAGCTCTCTGGTGCTATCTTAGGCTTATTTTTGAACATTATGACAACACTAAATGATGTAAAATCCAGTGATACAGATTCATTTTTTTCAAAAAGGTGGTTGGGCGGGAGAAATTCAAACTCA
Source organism: Echinometra lucunter (assembly GCA_029962745.1). NCBI lineage: Eukaryota > Metazoa > Echinodermata > Echinoidea > Camarodonta > Echinometridae > Echinometra > Echinometra lucunter. Next base: position 24,458,952 of record CM057161.1, on the reverse strand, counting down.
AGTGGGAGAGCAGGAGATTTTGTGAAAATGGACTCAAAGCGGGAGATCTCCCGCTGAAAACGGGAGAATTGGATTCTCTGCTTGTAAAGAGGGGCCCTGTAGAAACCAACAAAATATATAAACAAACAAGAAAATTATAAGTTATTACAAAATACAGACTGAGTATAACCGACCAGACCAAACATACACACAATCATACACCACACATACTCAAAAGAAGAAAGAGAGGAGGAGATAAACAACATATAGAAAAAAGAGAGAGAAAGAAAGAGTCAGTATAGAAAGATACAAAAATTCCTGATTTATTTATTTATTTATTTATTCAAATCACATACTAAAAAAAGTAGGGGGTCCCATTTGCAAATTTTTGGAAACCTCATGAAACTTCAACGTGGGTCAAACAGTATACCATACTGATGATGTGTATGAAATATCTTAGTTATATGGTGTCCCAAATCAAATATGGTTTTCATTGGGCCTCATTATCCTTTTTCGTATAAGCAGTAATATGTCCCGCTGATTACAACAAAGTCAGTTGTTCTTCAGTCATTGAATAATGCAGTTCATTATTATCATTATCCCATCTTCATATGCAGGGAACGCAAGAGAATCATCCGCGAGATCTACCAGGAAATGCCGAGGATCAAGAAGCGGAAGAAATTTATTACGTAAGCATTTTGTAGAATAAGAGGAAGTTTAATCAAATCAAATCAAATCAAATTTGCTGAAATAAAATCATAACATGATAGGACTATTATCAAAATAAAACAAAAATTATAAAACAAAACAAATAATATTACGTATCAGAAGTAATCAAAATAGGGTCAAACTTCAACAAAGTTATATCAAGACGTAATTTTATAACTTTTGTTAGAAAAAAAAGAAGACAGCAACCAAAACAGCATACACACACAAAAAAAAGAAATAGCAGTAATTTGAGTAGAAACAATACCATATTAATTGAAAACATAACTTTAAAAAAATTATGATTATATGATCACGTTATATTAGAATGAAGCACCAGCTGTACGTTGCAAATAACATTCAGTGATAAATAACCCATCACAAATTCTGATGAGGACCAAATCAGAGTGGTTACAGGTGTGCAATTGATTTATCATATAGTGCTAACTTCAATTTAACAAAGTTTACTTAAATCCATATCATTGCTACCTTATATCAAACTGAATGTTTTATCACCATTCCTGCTTGGTAATTTCAGGAACATACTCTTTTCAAGATAAAATCTGCTGTGTGTTAGGCATCTTAGTTTTATTTCATCGTGCGAAGAACGTGTTTGGAACGCAAAATAGAAAATTGTTGAAAATCATATTTTTCAAACAATGATTGATAATTTCATGGGTAGCTTGTGAACCTTGTAAATTGATATACAATCTTCTAGTGGCATGATCTTTGCTAAAATTTTATTCCAGTGTATCAAAATAGACATTTTGATTTTTGCATTTTTACATTTTGTGTTCCGGACACGTTCTTAAGAACAACGACATTAAACTAAGAAGCCTTGATTGCTTGTTAGGTGCCTTGTCTGTTCAAGACATTGGCGATCAAGGCTTTCCATCTACTTCTATCTCTGGTTATTTGCAATGTGCTGTTATTACTGTTGCCAATCAGCCTAATGAAATGGTCCATGTACTTTATGCGTTGCCTCCCTGTACTTCTCTTTCCCTCAAGTTTTCCTGTCACTCAGTCAGTCAGTCGTCCAAAGTTTTGAATCCAGTTTTGTCCCCATGAACGGGGGTGGCCGGATTTACCTCACCCTCGCGGCAATCGCCCTTACCCCCTCCCTCCACTTTGCACGATTCAGTGCATCCTCCTTTCTCAACCCAGCCCTCCTACTCTCTTCCTCCACTTGCATATTCCACGTCTTCTTTGGCCTTCCCCTCTTCCTCGGCCCGCTCACCTCGAATTCAAGGGCCCTTCTTAAAACCTGCCCATCATCCTTCCTCAGCACATGCCCATACCAACGTACCCCATTCACCTTCGCCAACCGGTCCACCGCTTCTTCTCAGTATCCTGTTTTCTGTGCCTTCTCTTCTCATGATTTGCCCAACAAACTGCAGTTGTCTTTTTCTTATGATGTTAAGGAGGAATCTATTGACACATGTCTTATTGAGTACTTCTTCATTTGATATTCTGTCAGTCCAAGATATCCTTAAGAAGCCTGAGGTAACTTTAATAGCGAATACAGCCAACAATAAGCATTTTGCATTCTTTACATGTTTTTGGCACCACGCCATTTCACTAAGCTACCTCAACCAAAAGAAACAGTACCAAGTTTGCCCCACCCCCATACAGATTTTGCTTGTTTTTTTGCACATTTGCGGAGCTGTCTCACCAATATTTGAATATCAGTTGTATTGGTCGCAGCGAACCAAAATGTGCAGAGTGCACAAAATTTGCCATTTTGTCTCCATTTCCTGTCTTGTTTCCTATGGAGAAACGGTATCGCACAAAATTCACTGGTTTTTTTTTTTCAAACGGCTGCAAAATGGCGATAGAAGAGAGATAAAAGAGAGAGTTTTAAGCTACAAAACAGCTTCACCCTCACAAACTCTTGTCTATTTGTCGCCATTTTGTAGCCGTTTTGTAGCCATTTCCTCTATCCTTGCCTCTCAAAAAAGAGACAAAATGGAGAAAAAAATGGCTTAAAAAACGGCGAGTGGCCACAACAGAGGTTGCTCACTGTGGGTTCCGCTTACATGGAATAAGGGATTTTACTATTTGTGGTATTCTCGCAAGTTCACATCTTGATTTTATGATGTACATAATGGCATGAAGATTGGTAGAGTAGTCATGGTTTCATTAATTATTTTTTTTTAATTTCATTTACGCTAATGAAAGGAAACTATCATATTTTTCCATGTTGCATTGCCATTGTCCCCATAATGCCTCTTTGTCTTAATTGTAAAAACACATAAAAACACACAAGGTTGAATAAAATTGATATTGCATGGTTTTTTATCACTTGTTATTAGAGTTACATAACATTTTTTTTCAACAGAACTGGAACAAGAAACTAGGAAAGGTAAGATTATACTTAATTCCTATATTCCATTCCATTCATCAGTATGAATGCAAGAATACGAAAGGCAATTTTGAGATTCTGTAAAAATAAGCCTGAACCTTAGAAATCCAACATTTGCAGTAGAATATGATGGGTTTGACTCTACATTGAATTGTTCATGTGATGGTAATAAAAATAGTAGTAAGCAAATAATCACCGTTGAAGAAGGTGATGGGTAAACTATCACTTACGAGGCGATCTGGATCTAGCTATCTTTCCGAAGCGAAGCTGAGGAAAGATTGCGTGTACAGGCAGATCGCCGAGGAAGTGATAGTTTGCCTCTTCACCTGAAACCAAAAGGTGATTATTTGCTCTATATTCCACATCTGAAACCATTCCACTACATAAAAAGGAAATAACATTTTATTTCCCTACAATAAAGAAAGGTTTAAAAATCAAAATTTAATTTAAAAACAGAGTTAAGAAGTTTCGACAACTGCCTAGCGCGCGTATAACCTTCTTAGCTCTAGCGTGTATCTTGTGACCATGTAATACGCGCATGCGACTAACCTTGCTTTGCCTCTAGCTAGGTATTGTGATGTCACTAAAGGACGAAAACTTGTAATTGCCGTGCGCGCTGCTACGCGTATGCGATGGCCTGTATAAAGCGTGTATGGTTTGGTTTGCGCAAGCAGAGAGTTATGTCGGCAAAATTTGTTGGCAGATTCATCACAGGGGTCACTCACTTTTATTTCGCGAGTATCCCAGAATATTGATAACACGTTGTGAATGTATGGGCTGAAGTGATCAGCGAAACACAAAAATTGCCAACACCTAGGGGTCACTAGCTTTTATTTCACGTGTACCCCAAAATACTGATAACGCGTTGTGAATGTATGGGCTGAAGTGATCAGCGAAACACAAACCCTGCTGACACTAAGGGGTCACGAACTTTTCTTATTGGGTGGTGATTGATGGCAAAACTACACTTTATCAGGTGATTCACTTTTGACCAATCCTACGGCAACATCCTTAGTATGTGGAATATAATGATATTTATATAGTGCCTTTCCCAATGGATACAAAGCACTTTGAATTGGTTGGGGAAAAAAGTTTCTGTAATAGGTCAGTGCCTTTTTGGTCACAAATTGCGAACGATATCAAAGTAAGACAAGCCATGTGGTTCTCACATATTGTCCACTTTAGATTTTGACTTTCTTACCAAGGCATCAAACGATACCTGAAGATATCAACTTCCTTTGTGAAGCACTTGAATTTCTGTTAAATTTTCGTGCTATATTTTTCAGAACGAGGAGGAAACAGGAAAGGTGGTCGTTGCAGATTTGGGAGATTCAAAGGTAAATAAATCTGAGTCAAACCATTTCCCTCTGGTGTCACTTCATATTCAAAGCTGCAACCAATGATCATTAATAGAATCAACAGATGCTCACCCCCCACCATATTTTGTATACATGTAAGATTTCCAGGAGACAAATTTCTGTGAGATGACTAAGATTAAGACGATGATGATGATGATGATAACTAATTCGCAACATATATAAAGCTCCATATTTGTGCAAAAACAAACAAAAAACATTCAAAATTAGAAGTTTCAGAAGCGGAACTATTAAATGGTTTTCTTTTTCTTACATGATCTAAGAAACTGTTGAAATCAAAGGAAAGTACGAAACCATTGAGGTTGGAGGAGGAGCCATTGAACTCCGGCCTGACACAGGACGAGCTGTTGTCAATGGCTTATACATCAAACCATTCAGTAGGGATGACATCGTTAGGGAGCTAGAGGTCGAATACTGCCGCTTCTGTCCATCAGGAGACGATGACAATGATAAGAAATGTCAAATGATTTTAGGTGCCAATGGAAAACCAAAGGTATGTTTATTTAATTCTTTTCTTCCTCTTCTTTGGTTTTGTTTTATTTTCCACATGAAAAACACATAGGATGTAAACAATAAAAATAACATAAATAAACAAATGTGTAAATCAAAGTTTAAAAGAAAACTGTGGCTAGAAAGCTCTATTCAGAAATCTTCTTTCTTCTTCTTCATCTCCTTCAGTGCCATCTTCTTCTTCTCCTCCTATGCCATCTTATTCTTCTTCTAGGGAATAATCATATTCATGGACGGAATACATTTGAACCCTTTCATAATAAAAAATTTTCATGTTTTTTTTCTACCATGGTTTTCACTTGTCATGTCCTTGACTGTGTAGCATCAAACATCTTTGATGAGAAGATTGAACACTGCAGAAGAAGCATGTTTCAGCAGCTATGACAAATACATGAATATTCATATTGCCACATTAAATCTATATTTATTACCATTTTCATGAAAATAACAACTTCCTTTCCTACCAAGGTTTTTACTGGTAATGTCAATGGCTGTGAGACGTCGATCGTTTTCGATGAAGAAGTTGAAGGGGCCTGCTTCAGGGTCTACGCTGATGTATCCGACACCACCACGGTGGGATTCTCACTGCTCATAACAAGTAAAAAAGGCAAAGGCAAAGGCAGAGCCAAAGGTAAAATGGCATTCTGGTTCATATGATTAGTGGTGTAGCAATATTTGAGAGGGAGGGGGCACACAGGGACTCGTGATTGTAATGCAAAATGGGATTTAAAGCCCACCACACACTATATGATTCAACTGCGACCTGATTTTCAAACAGACAGCATTTTGCATTAAATATAAAAGTTTAAATAAATAAAATTATCTTGTGTGAAGTTCGGAATAATAATAGGAATACTAACATCAAAATTTTGGTTAAGTGCAAACCTTGCAGTCGGAGTATATGCCAAATCAGCTTCAAATCATAGCCAATTGCAGGATTGCTATGATGTCACTACGTTTAGGAATTGAATTCGCTTTTATTCCTATGGAGAAGCTCGCAATAGCCCAGAATTTTTATTTTAGTATATATATGACTATTCGGAACTTTGATCATTAAGAGTTTACATGTTTCAATGTTCATATCAAGTGCTATAACATTTTTTTCCAAAAATCGGATTGCAGACGGATCGTATAGACGGATGGAAAGGGCAGGCCCCTAAAGCTCCGCCACTTTGTCCAGATCCATTAGAAGGCCGACCTAAGCACTCGTCAATATTTATGAGCAAAAATGAATAATTCATTTTGTAAGATGATTCCAAGGAGTCGCGTGCATTTGTGCATGTTTTGAAACATTACGCCCATCAGCTAAAAATATGCGCAATGATGCATAATCAATGCGCAACAAATGCGCATTAAATCAAAGTATCATAATAAAAGTGATACGCGCCACACGCGCAGTAGATATGAATAATGCAACAAAAACGGGTGCTTAGGTCGACCTTCAAATGATCCGAAAGAGGCGGGGCCTGATGCCATTCGCGTAATGATATAAGCGTGTGCTGCTTTTCGTCTAGTAAATTTATTTTATATCTATGGGAAAGGGTATCTGTGTGAAGCCACACAGTGTTTACTCTATTAACTCTGTATTAATTTATATGAGTTCATGCTCTTCTGGATTCAAATGGTAAAATGCCATTTGGTCTATTCCCATTTTGTCTAATGCAAGTTTGGTCTCATCCCACATGGTCTAGTCCCAATTTGTCTACAATCAGTTCGTCAAATAACCATTCGGGTCTAATTACCACTTAGCCCATTTACCATTTCGTCTAATTTCCAGTTAGGCAATGCTCATTTCGTCTAATACCCACTCATTCTAACTCTACTTAGTCTATCCGATCAAAAGAACTGGTAATACACCGAATGGTCATTAAATGAAATGAGGAAAACTAAATATACGAAATGGCAATTAGACCATTTGATCATTAGACAAAATGACAGTTGGCCCAAGTGGGTGTTAGACCAAGTGATGATTGGACCAGATGGCATTTAGACCAAATAGATAGTAGACCAAATGGGTTCAGCCATAGTGGTGTTAGACGATCTGGGAATTGGACTTACTGGGATTAGACCAAGTGGCTATGCACCATTCAAACAGTTGACTGAGGGAATTTTTGAAAGGATGAGAGAAGAAGATGAATGTTATACCCTTCCACCCCTCCCTATTATTAATGGTTTTGACCCTTCATGTTTATTTTATTTGTATTTATTCTTTCTTTGCAACTCAAGAAGTTGGTTTGTAAACAAATTTTTGGCATTATTCCCAGTGTTAAAGATCATATGCTTGATCTGTAATGGAAATCACAAGTCAGAAAAAATTGGAACCAGTGGGATTCAAATCGGCCATCTACTGCCTGCTGGGCAGCGACTTAACCACCAGACTGTTCTGGGTCACAGCCAAGTCATGATGAACTGGAATCAAATACCTAAGATCCTTTTTTTCTCCCATTAAGCTTCTTCATTTACTATCAAGAAATTGGAATGATACATAACATAACATAAAACATATTTCCATAGAATACATGATCAACATTAGTACAACTTATACATACAAAATATTACTACGAATAGGAAAGAAAAGAAGAAATAGAAAAGGAAAAGAAGAATGAGTGAAGAAGAAATACATGTAGAAGGAGAAGAGGGATAAGAAAAGGAGTATTCTTTATCGTAAGCTGCACTGATTTTTTTTACTCCCTTTTCAATATTATGCAGTGACTTTGAATAACGGTGCCCATTCATATTTTTTAAATTTTCTTTTTTTTTCTTCTAAATTTTTTGTAAATTTGACTTAACACTTTTTTTTGTCAGAATCAGAGAAAGGTGACACAGAGCCCAAATCCGTTTCAACCAGGATGTGCGGTGGATCAAGATCAGGACGGAATTTCCTTCGTAAGTAACAAAATATGATAGTTTTTGTTCTACTGTCTTGTTTGCTTTTCATAACATCAACCAATGAGGATTATATTCTCAAAAGAAATTTAAAGCAAATGAAAGTAATATATTTTGTATCTTAAGAATGTTTTCCAAATAGATTGTGAGAAGATGTCATTTCTTCACTAAAATATAAAAGATAATATATATATTTAGAAAATTTGAAGCAGACCAGCTCACTGCTTTATATGAAAAATGAGGTTGTTGCTGTCGGAAGTCAGATAGTTTGAAATTCTCAGGAGACTGCAGTCCCCCGTGCCCCCCTCCCCCCCCCCCCCCAGCTCCAGCAGCTATGTAATTCTTTGATAGATAGATCTATGAAGTCCAGTGGCGTAGACAGGTTCTTACACCGGGGGGGGGGGGGGGGGGTTGATTTGCCGTTCACGAGAAATCGAGGATCAGTTTTGTATACAGATACACACACAAGCACACGCAAACTCACGCTCACGCACACTCACACCCACACACACACCCACCCGAATGCACAGGCATAAATAGAAGATATATGCACCATGACAAACGAATATAGAATATGGACTGACACACATTATTGCATATTTGCATCACGCTATTTATCTTTTTTTAAAATTTTGTTGGCACCGAAATTACCCAAAAGTATTATAAAGAACTACATAAATCAGAATAATGATCGATATAGTTATGATAGTAATCGTCATTTCAGTCACATCAATGATGATGATGATGATGATGATAACTATTTTTATTATTATCATAAGCATGATAATAATAGTACATTACTAATTATTATTATTATCATTATTGCTGTTCCTATCATTTCTAAACATGTTAATTCAATTTAATTGTAAGCAAACATCCTTCCATAAAACCTGGGGGGATGTTTGTACATGTCATCCCCCCCACCTTGTGAGGTGGGGGGATGCATACCCCTCATCCCCCCTGCTGTCTACACCCCTGATGAAGTCCAAAACAGCAGTTTGGCTCTTTCATTTTTATATCCCCACCGAACAAAGTTTGAAGGGGTATACATGTATATGAATCAGCATTCGGTCAGGCGGTTGGTCCGTTGCAAATCTTGTGGATCAAACTACTTCTTCCTTTTTCAAGCAATGCTCATGAATTTTGGCAAACGCATTGGTCTTGGGATGAAGATCTGCAAGACACATTTTTTTAATGTGTCGGATATTGCGTTGCCATGGTAACGGCATATGATTGCAATAAATCAGGAAAATCTTGCGGACCAAACTACTTCCTCATTTTTAGAGCAATGCTCATAAAATTTGGCACACACTTTGGGGTGGGGGTATTAATCACCTTCAGTGATATGTCTCATTTATTTTGTAATGATGTGAATATTTTTAAAGAATCAAGCATGTCAAGGATATAGGACCTTAAAATTGGCCATGATTTGGGTCGACTTGTTGAAAGGTCCAATTTCGAGCAATACTTTTTAATGTTGATTTTATACCTTTTTATCTATTTATTCCAATACAGAGAGTCAAAGTCAAAATCGCAGGGAAGGAGGTAGGATTTTATGTTTTTGTTTGCATGTTATCGCATGGAATATGATTAGGTCTACTTCATGAGAGAGAAGAAAAATTAGTCAATTGAATTTTGGACCGGCAAAGGATTTTAATGATGCACCACCTGAAAAATTTCATATTCTAGAGGGATCTGTGGTCTAACTATGTACCCATCATTTTTGCAATTAACCCGTTGATTACTGAATTCTCAGACTCTCATAGATTTAATACAGGAACCACCAGGTTTCTGTAGGTAATGGGTCAAAGCAGTGACTGACCGAGAAAATCTTATTGAGACTACCTTTTTTAGGAGTATTTGTCCTGTCTGTCCCAGGAGGACGATAATACCTGGTTGAACGCCAGAATGCATATTTTCAGAACTTGTTACCTTTTCTGCCACTAACACCCTCCCCAGTGATCCGAGGGGGGAATACCTTTACCAACACTTATTTTTTCAGAACTTATTACCTATTTCACGTTAATCCATTTCAAATAGGAGGAAATCGAAGAGATATTGGTAATACTGAAGTAGTCAAGCGTCCATCTCGGGGACGAGGTGGTGGTAGTGGCAACAACGGTCGTGGTCGAGAGTCACAGAAAGAGGATGATGGCAGCAAGACTGGCAGAGGAAACCAAGGTCGAAATCGTGGAGGAAGTGACCGCAGTGGTGATGAGGGCAAAGGAGGCGAAACCAGGCGAGGATCATCTCGAGGCAGGCAGGGATCCATTAGGTCATCGTCCCGACGAGGAGGAGGAGGGAGAAGAGGTGGAGGGGGAAGAAGGAGCAGTAATAGTGGAAAAAGTGGAGCTGCACCCAAGCCTTCCAGTGGAACCAGTGGAGGCAGTACTAAACGTGAGTAGAATTCGATTCGGTATAGTGGCAGATCTAGGAGAGCAGTAAAAACAAATCTGGCATAACTGAAGTGCATGAAATTGCCCTCACTTGTGCACTCCCCCCCCCTCCCCCTCCCCCAGCAAAAATATTTGATGCCCAAAGCACCTGGAAATCACTCTCTCCTCCCCCCCCCCCCCATTTTTCTTTTTCTTTCTTTTGCTTGATCAGCATTATTTTGAAGTTTGCCTCCCCTCCCCCCATACCTGTAAATAAGTTAATAAATATACATTTGTTGTATCAGCATCTCAGTATTATTAATCAAACAGCATTTGACTGTTAGAAAGAGAGAGAAGTTTCATCTACTGTTTGCATCTATGGGTGAACTACCTTTCAACAAAGTGATGGCTAAAAATTAAATTCTGCTTCATTTCCCATCTTTTGTTCTAATTGCAGGTTCCTTTGGTTATTAAACCAGGAGTAACAAACTAATATCTAATTTTTCAGGTGAGTACTGAACTTTAATAAAACAGAAGTATTTGTAAACTTTATCTAAATATCAACAAAAATATGATTTTCTTGTTCCTCTATTGCCAAATCCCTGAAATCACGTATTTTAATCTTTCTTTTTTTTCCCCTTATTTACAGACTTCCGTGTAGGCTTCTTCCTTCTTCACAAATATTATGATGGCATCTTGGCAGCTTTCATCTTTTGCAACTTCTTAGGAAATGCATATGTTGATAACATGTGATAGAAGTATAAATTATTTTGGTTATTCTCAAATTCATAATTGCCAATGATGATTTACGATAAATCTGTTTTATTTGTGTTCATTTATGATCTGTTGACTTACTTAATTTCAACGTTAAATGGTGAAAAATAACAGACGCATGTTTTCAAAATTCCTATTTTCAAAAGTTACCATAGTTATAAAGTTATTGGAATTTTTAGTGTTGCATGTTTGAAGGTGACAGCTATATCATAAATAGCACTGACGGATTATTGAAAAAAATGAGTCGAATTACATATAATCAATTATAAATGATTATTACTATCACAATACTACCTTTTTATGAGTTCACAAGATTTGCCTTTGTTCTGAACTTCTCAGAAAAAGCTGACACTATTTCAGCAAGGAGTCCCTTCCCTATCAATGTTCTAATTTACCTCGTCTTGCTTGTCTTATCAAGGATCATGCTTAATTAATTTTGGAAAATTCATAATTCGAACAAGTAAAGAAAAAAAATGAAGGAAAACAGAGGAATCCAGAAATATGAGTTTGAACAGTTCATGAATGTGCAATATTTACTGCAGCTTGTATCCGTATAGTGATTAAATCATGTTAATATCATGTTGGTCATGATACCAAAGTGGTTTTCTTTTAATAGATCCATGCTCTTTCATAAACTAATCCTGTTTTGTCTATTAAAGTGTACTGACAAGTAAAAATCAATATTTTTTCTTTCTTTCTCAGCTGTGGTAAAGTGGTTTATGTTTAACTTTATTTTTTTTCTCATTTCTGACTTACAATGTGCATTGTAGAACTTGGCTTATTTGTGTATACTAATCAGACAGAATTGGCATCCTTGTTGCAATTATTTTCCTAATTTATGCTTTCAGATTTATTATGATTTAGCTCACATTAAAATTATCATCCTCATCTCATCTTCTTTAGTTAATAAAGTGTGTTTTCTGCCAGAATGTGAAGGTAATGACTCTGGAGGAGGGTGACAAGTGTTGCAGACAGATTCAAGTTATTTTATTGTTTGTGTTTTTTTATATTGCGACGGGTATAATACATTTTGGTGTATGCACAGTCTCCCATCCCTCAGGGAAAAGGGAATATCTAACTCCTTTCTTCTCCCCTCTCCCTCTCATATTTCTCTCTTTTTGCTTTTTCTGTCTATCTCGTTCCACTTCCTAGGTGTTTTTATGTTTCTCTCTTTCTAGTATATTACCTCATTTCCTTCGGCTATAATGCTCCTTCTCTTCCTATATTTGCTTTCCTTCTTTTCTGTGTTTCAATATCTCTCTCTTTCTATTCTCTCTTCCTTTTGTTATGTGTGTGTACATGTATGCCTTTTCTTATCTGTTTTCTGTATCCTCTCTGTCTTTCTTTCTCTCCTGTTTCTTCTTTTCTTCTCCCTCTCCCTCTCTCTTTCTCTCCCTCTTCACTCGATCATTTCATCCCCTTCATTATCTCATAAATAACTTGATCTCTAGAGTGAAGTTACATTTGTGGTAATAAATACAGAAGCACAGTTGTGTATATTCTGAAGGAACATTCTTTATAACTGATATAACTGACGCCTCAAACACATTGAAATCGACCCATTAGCCCATTGAAATTTTTTACCATGGAATACAATTGGCAATTGGGAGTACATGGAAAGTGGAACATGGATCCCCATTACTGGTTCCGTTTGGTATCCAGGTAAATGCATCTTGCCCCCCCCCCCCCCAGATGCGTAAAAATTTTCGAAGAAGCTCAAAAGTGAGGAAGCGAAGCGACCAAGCTGGTCACGAGGGCGCTTTTGCATATTTAAAAGTAAAATTGAAGGATTTGGTGCACACTTTTCGTGGATTTTGTGAAAATTTTCAATAAAAAAAATGTAAGTTTCTAAATTCGGGGGGGGGGGGGCAACCTGCTCCCATGCCCCCCCCCCCCTCGCTGCATACCGCCATGTTTGTAAGTGCCCCTTCTTTTAAAAAAATGAACCCCTTTTCTTTTCTTTTTGTTTGTTTTGTTTTATTTTTATTCTTTTCTTTTAGTGACATCAATAAATACAACATAGCAAACAAATTACAATCATGAATATAAGGTACCTTTGGAAAAAATACAATTTTACAATTAAACTTCGTACGTACTATGGTACCAGTAAAATGATTAAAAGCACAGAAGAACAAAGAAGTTATACATGTATATAGGAGTACTCGTAAATCACTTCTTAGCTAGAATGTAATTACATATAACTGGTCCGGTCCTTATTTTATTTTTCACTGAAAGATTAAAAGATAAAGTAAAAAAGGAAAGAAATGGAAAGGAAGGATGAAAGATGAAAAAGATAAAGAATAAACGTACCGCACATCCCACTCAGTACCTCATCTCTGTTCCCCTTCAACACCCCCCCCCCCCCCTTTCCCCTTCACAATCCCTGAGTACACACCCCTTCGCATCCGTGACTTAAAAGAAGCATGAGAATTTGCAGACAACAAATGACGCAACAAAACTCTTTGCCTCTAACACTAATTATACAAAAGACCCCGTTCATCCGCCGTTTATCGCTGGTGCTCTCCTGCCTGGGGTCATCTTGCCCCCCATCAAAATACCCTGGCGTCGCCCATGTTTGGAGAGGCAGTGAGTTACCTCTTCAGCTCTTATTCTCTTACTACATATATCAGCTAACTTAGTTTGGGTCAGGTTAACACAATGTCTTCATACTGGAGTACCTGTATGAAGATTCAAAACCTTCGAAAAAGAACTTTACTTACTTCCAGTGTGCAACAAATTTGTCGGTTACTCACGTTACAAAATTTGGACATGTATAAATAATTGTAAGGAAGGTTTAAATGAGAAGTGTCCTAATACGAGGCTTTCTTGAAAAAATATTTTGCCCTTTTCAAAGTACCATGTTATAGGGAGACCTTCACTAGTTGACAGTAGAAAACTACTGGACCCATAAATTTATGAAGCACAAATAACGATTCACATGCAGTTGTTGAATTACCATATTTAAACTTTAAGGTCCATGTCCACCAACCTGTGGAATTGCCCATATCATCATCATCATCATCATAGGCATCTCATCATCATCACCATCATCATTTTCATCCCATCGCCATCATCTTCGTCATCACTGTTATCGTCATTATTATCATCATTTTCGTCATAAAATAGGCTCACTTAATTTTTGTTTACGTTTTCATTCAATATTCAGAATTTTAAAGAAAGTTGTTTAGCATGAGTCTAAGTGAAGCTGTGGTTCGAAGCTTCCTCGGCACCTTGTACTGATTTGAAGTCGTATTGTTCTTCAGAATAAAATCATGCAGACGATCAAATGTGCCGGGTTTCACCAAGGGAGGGGCTATGCTTCCCTTCTCCCTAAATGAGTTATATGTGAAAGAATGCCGACAGAGTTCTTCGTCAACCTGTCCAAGAAAGTACATTAATACATGTAAAATGGCATCAAGAGCATCTTTAAAAATCGAGTCCCCCCCCCCCCCCCGCATTAACCATAAACTAAGCTGGAAGGCTTCCCCCCCCCCCCCCCCCCTCCACATTTCTTTTTTTTAAAAAAGATTTTTTTTTTTTTTTTTTTTTTTTTTTTTTTGCTTTTACAATTTCAAATCTATCGGGAATGTCGTCCACAAATTTCATCGAAAAACAAAAATCAAAAGGTCAAAAACAAAGAAAAGAAACTGCATAAGAAATTTAAAAAACAATGAAATATAATTTTTAAAAAATTGATTTGATACCCGATTTTTTAAAGTACATTTGCTAAATACAAAGAGAATCTAGATCAAATATATGCATTTGGAGCTTTATTTTGATTATGAGTGAAACGTATGATTTCATGCATAAATTAGTGAGTGAAATTATTAATTATTAATTAATGAAATTATTGCAGAAAAGTTATACAATTTTGTAGATTGTACTGCGGCCGATGTGCGTGCAAATTTTCATCGCGTTGGGGCAGTCGACAGCCGAGATCTCATGGGGCCTGGGAGCCCCCCCCCCCCCCCCCCCCCCTCCCCGGCTTTAAGATCTTCCATAATACCCCGGTCTAGTTAGGGTTAGGGGCTAGCCGCCGATGAGCCCATGTACATTTTATCATTACTTGTAGCTTTTCAGGGTGCATGTAAAAAAAAAAAGATAGATGGGCCACAGGTTAATTGTCATGATCCTTCCAATATGATTTAAGGCCACAAGACAAACCTCACAGATGAACAAAATGCAGACAGATGCACCTCGACCATAAACCAACACCATATACTTACTGACACCCCTAACCCCTTCCCACTCCGTGTAGTCCGTTAGAAACTTTAACCTATGGACCATAGAGTTACATACGTTTTCTGGATTTAGCTCTACCGTGTGAGTCAAAAAAAAACTTTACACTTAGAAAATTGTCAGTTATTAAAAAAACTAATACCTGTACATGAACACTAAACTTTCTCTTGCGTTATTTGCTACAATGTTTGTGTGGTATGTGTTTACGCTTGGATGAACAGGAGGCATTGTTTGCGTTAGTGTGAAAATCGACTTGCGCCAAAGTGAGGATAAGATGAAAGGGCAGAGAATGAAGGAAGAGTGGGAGCAGACAAAGAACAGTGACAAAGAAATGTTGGAGCTTCGCGCTGGTGGGGGAGGGGGAACTTCCCTCTCCTACACTCTCTCCCCGCGGACCGGGAGCGAACTTCGCGTTCTCAGTATGTAATTCGCATGATTCGCATGCTCGCTACCTCCCCCTAAAACGAAGCCCTACCTAGGCCACTCAGGCCCAGGGGCGTAATAAAGGGGGAGGGGGTGCAGGGGGTAGGGCACGTGCCCCTCTCACCCCTCTCTCTTTTATCATGTGTGTGTACGTGTATGCCTTTCTGATCTCTTTCTGTATCTCTCTGTCTCTATCTGTTTCTTTCCTGTTTCTTCTCTCTCTCTCTCTCTCCTCTTTCTCTCCCTCTTCCTTTATCAATCTCCGGATCAATCTCTATCGTTCTTCTTCTGTATCTGCTTGATATTAACTTGATATCTACGGTGGAGTGACCTTTGTGGTTATGGAAGCAATTGTATTCATTCTGCAGGAACATTCTTTATAATGTGTTTCTTTTCACCTAATAAAGTTTTTAACAGAGAAGATTCTTACTGTGACACCATGATCCTCAGCCATCCAGGATAGTTCCTGCCTCTAGCAGTTACCTTTCAATTTGCCGTCATAGACACGTGATAGAAACGTCACAGAATGAATATGTATAAGCACATAAGTATGAATTCCAGGTATATATTTCAATAGGGATTCAATTGGATTTTCGCCCTGGGAAGAAGTTTGGTACTACCAGAGTTAAATTTCTTACCACCTAATGGTCACTGACCGTCATGAACTGACTATGACCGTTGCTCTATTGTGAGAGCACCTTAAGTCCCACTTAATTTCATTTAACGTTTGCATTCTATTCAGAATGGTAATTTTAAAGAGAGTTGTCTAGCATGAGTTTTAGTGAAGCTGTGGTTCGAAGCTTCCTCGGCACCTTGTACTGATTTGCAGTCGTCGTACTATTCTCCAGAATAAAATCGTGCAGACGATCAAAAGTGCCGGGTTTCACGATGTGCACCAAGGGAGGGGCTATACCTCCCTTCTCTCTGAATGAATTATATGTGAAAGAATGCCGACAGAGTTCTTCGTCAACCTGTCAAGAAATTAAATTAATACATGTAAATTGGCAATAGGAGCATCTTCATAAATCGCCCCCCCCCCCCCCTTATATAAAAGGCAAGCTACTGAGCCAATTTATATTTTGTCATTGCAAAAAAACAAAAACAAAAAAAAGTAGAAACAAAAAAAAAAAAAAATTGCATAAAGGTTCATGCAGGTTGTAACTCAGGTAGACAGGTTGTCATGACCCTTCCAATAATGAAGAAGGGCCACATGACAAATCTCAAAAATGAACAAATCTAATACACACAGACGCACCACGACCACATAATATACCCACATCTACATAATTATGTACTTACTGACCCAACCCCGTATAGCCCGTTAGCAAGTTTAGTCTATATGAACCTACTACAATTTATTCCCTACCCATTCCACCATACTGACTGTAATTATTGGCGGCAATACTAGTAGAAGGGGTTTTTTAATTTGCGTCAGTCACAGAAGCGTGACTTGCGTTGAAAGTAGCGGCTTACAACAGGGGCGTCGCTAGAGGGGGGGGGGGGTGTGGGGGTGTGACACCCCCCCCCCCCCCCGCCATTAAAAATTCTTGTCGGAAAATTCGCGATCGCTGTCGGCAAAAAGAAAGAGAGAGAGAGAGAGAGAGAGAGAAAGGAGAGGGAAGAGGAAGGAGGGAAAAAGAAAAAAGAAAAATGAGTAAGGTGCCCAAATAGAGTCATATTCGGCTTATTTGCTTGTGCATTTTGACGACGAAATAACACTGGTAACACGAAAGTGAGCCTATTTTTCCTCGCTCGCTGCGCTCGCTCGTATTATATTAAGATACAGGATGTTTTTGGAAAGCAAACACATTTGCCAAGTGAAATAAACAAATATATAATTTAGATATTTTGGGGCCCATCATGTATTTTGTTGAAGAATTATCACTTCTATACCATAAAAAAGAGTAAATATATTTTTCCTCGCTCGCATAATATTTAGATACAGAATGGTCTTTGAAAGCAAATAGATTAGGTAGGAGAGGTGACCAAATATATCACCATAGGTATCTTAAAGGCCCATCGTGTATTTTGATGAAGAACTTTCACTTCTAACATGAAAAGGAGTATTTTTCCTCGCTCGCTATGCTCGCTTGTACAATATTCAGATACAAGATGGATTTGGGAAAGCAAACGAATTCGGCAAGCGAGGCAAATCATGTGCTTTGATGAAGAGTTATCACCTACCATAAAAAGAGTATATATATTTTTCCTCGCTCGCTGCGCTCGCTCGTATGATATTTAGATACAGGATGGTCTTTGAAAGCAACTAAATTAGGTAAGAGAGGTTATCAAAATAGATATCTTAAAGGCCCATCATGTATTTTGATGAAGAACTTTCACTTCTACCATGAAAAGGATTATACGATAAGGAGTATATAGATTTTTTCCTTGCTCGCTGTGCTCGCCCGTATAATATTACGATTTAGGATGGTCTTTGAAAGCGAATGAATCATATGAGAGAGGTGACCAAATATATGATTTAGATATCTTTAAGCCCATCATGTAGTTTGATGAAGAACTATCACTTCTACGAAAGAGAGTGTATATTTTTCCTCGCTCGCTGCGCTCGCTCGTATTATATTTAGATAGAGAATGTTTTCGGAAAGCTAACACATTCAGCAAGTGAGGTGAACAAATATAATTTAGAAGGAAAATATAATAGAGACACACAATTGAACATGCCTCGTGGGCTTTATACAGTTGAATTTGTCGACGTTGGTCGTCGGCAATCGGAGGCATAATTTGTCCGCAATCTGGCTTCTACACCCCCCCCCCCCCCCCCCCCCCCATTAAAAAAAAGTCTAGCGACGCCCCTGACAACAACATGAGTAGGCCTACTTGGCATCAACAAGAATATTTGACATGTGAATGTTTACTTTTAATTACAGTCTTACCTTGCTGAGAGGAATGTTATTGATGATAGAATCTTTGTCGAGGGATGGATTCAGCTCCATAAAAACGACGTAATATGGTCGATGGTCGGCTTCAGTCTTCACTGTACGTATAAATAAAATGAAATGAACTTTAACTTTAAAGGAGAATGAAACTTTAGCCGATAGTCTTGTTGCAAATTTTGAACCAGTTAAAACTATCTTTAAATTACTTCTGTTTGATTACTTAGAAAGGAAAAAGATATCTCTAAAGGGTGCACTTTTCTTGCTAGCTATTCTCTTGTGGGAGCTGCCAGTTTGATTAAACTGTGTTGTCAGAGACGTAGGCTACATATCCACTGACTAACATAAAATGGGCAGGGGTTGCATAATGACTGGGTTTTGTACACCTAGAGCCATCGATGCAAACAACAGCCATCTTTCTACTCCAGCATCTCAAACAGGTGATTTTTATATTTGAGCAGTTCTATGTCAACTTGGTCACCGTCCTTTTGAATAATTGGTTGAGCTTTGTCTGACCAAGCAACAACAGAGTTTCTTTGTTAAGCCCAATATTGCATAACGTAAGAAACTCTTTGAAATACATGTAGCTGAACCAAATAGTTTGTCACCAAGCTAGTTATAAGAGAACATTAAAGAAACCACTGATTGTGCACTTCTAATAATTGTAAGTATACAAAGGAATGGATGTTCTCTCAAAGCTTGCATGGTGACAACATATCAGTTCGATGATACTCGCTCCCCTCCCAGTTAAAATGGTCTAAAGAGCCGACCCCATGCCACTGATGGAGTGAGAACCATCATGACCATGATCGCTAAAACCAAGGAATTTCCAGAGCTGGAGTCACATCTAACTCATTCCCCTTTGAACCATGCTCGATGCCGCCAGGCAAAAATAAGTCAGGCATGTGCTTAACTGGACCTTCCTTGCAGATGCGTATAGACAAAAGATTCCTGCCTGGCTTCAAACTTATGGGCCATTTTCAAAGGGAAATATGCTTTTGTAATGATAATTACTTTTCGCTACCACTGGTCTGATAATGCGAGAAGTACAGTGCTTACCTTTGCAGGAGGCACGTGAAAGGAAATATGGAGCAAAATTTCGTGAAATGTGAATCAAAATTACTCGACTGGGCATGTGTGGGCATTAATCTGACATGTAACATCATAAATTCCATTTTCATTTTCGTTTGCCGCAAGTACTCGGAAAAGTGTCAAATTGTGGGTTTTAGAATTGTAAAATTTTACTATTTTTCACAAATTAATACTGCTATTATGCGAAATACGCAGATTTCTGAACACAGTTAGGCTTTCGTATTCATATTTTATCATCTTCAAATTTTTCTCTGTAAATTCAAATAAAAAGTGAAATATTAACGAAATTTTATTTCTGACAAAATCACTACTCAAGCTTTCCCATAATACTGGCGGCATCGAACCTCGGACTACAAAGGCAACAGCACGCCTGTAGATTCTATTGTGCAACCTTAGATAAGGCCATCTGCTTAAAATAATTTGTTACCAGTTGGGACTTCAGCTCTTAAAACTCCTTGCTAAAACAAGAGAATGACATATAATTGCGATGTGACTGGCCCTCTAAACTGTCAAACTCGTCATCAGATCACCAATCAAGCTTGCTACAGCTTCAATGACGTTCTATGTGATTAACATGTTTATTTTATAGATAGTTTTAATACGCCTGTCACACTTTGCACGATAAGGAACTCATGAGAAACGAATGTCGAGTTTTTGGAATCCGTTGATATCTGTTAAGGCCCTGTCCCACAAGCTGCCGTTTAACGATTCCGTCTGAGAAACGAACGCGTACGTTTATTGAACTTTCTAAATTCGTTCTTCAGCTGGTTTACAGACGTATCTAGACGTTGACAAACGACGCTAGCCGTTTTAAACTTTGGACATGTTCAAAGTTTGAAACGGCCAGCTTCCTATCGCAATCGGCGGTACTCATATGTTACTCTGGCGGTCTCTTGCCGTTTTTATCGTTACTCGAGCGGAATCTTAACGGTTTTTGGACTTTCATGGCTGTTGGGAAGACGGACAAGCTCGTCTACCGATTGTTACGATAGAAATAACATTACATATGTACATATTCACTGGCGTAACCAGGAATTTTCAACGGGGGGGGGGCAAGGCGAGAGAGCGAAGCGACCAAGCGTGAGGAAGGTGTCGGAGGGGAGGGAGTATCCCCCCCCCCCCTCATACGGCAGGGAGATTTTTGAAAAATCGTGCATGAAAATGGCATTTTCTGCATACTGAAATTAAATATTAGGAGTTACTTGTATGAGAAGTGGCATATGGTAATCCTTTATAGCCCCCCCCCCTCCCCCTCCCTCGCTTTTTTATTTTTTCCACTCCGATTCTTGCCTGGGGTACACTTCTAAAACTTTGACAGACATATTTTTTCGGATCCAAAAACAAGCCATTAGAAATGTCAACCATGCGGGGTATTTGTCTCACACCTGTTCCATGAAAACAGAATTTTGAAAATATTCGACTTGTTTTATTAT
>CM057161.1:24347390-24437404 GCA_029962745.1 Echinometra lucunter | reverse complement strand
CAGTACATATCATACATGAGCAGAAAGAGAAGAATTCACTGAAAAATTTGAGTACATTCCCAATACCGTATGGTGTGGCGTTCTCGAATTAGAGCAGTTTAATTGTAACTAATCATTAAACTCTTTAAATTGGCAGTGCAGTAATTAATATATATGTTCACTATTTCCATGTTCAAATTGGCAATTTCTGATTAGATTTTACAATTATAATTCATTTTGGTTCATGTTATATCCATTTTAATATTTTTCAAACTATGTAAGCATGGAAATAAAATTACTGTTCTTGCCAATTTGAGGATTTAAGATGATTAATTTAGACCTCAAGAAAGCTGCTATTGGTTGATAATGCTTAGTTATTTTCAAGCTTCTGTGCGATAAAATCAAACTTTGGCCGCACTCTCGGATAAAGACATGTTATTCAGCATTGGACAATCATAATTTTTAGGAAAGGAGGAACGCTGTTAATGAATCAGTGATGGGAATGAACAGATCTTGAAAACAGCTTTCAGACGATACAAAAATAATTACAGGGGATTGCAAAAAATAAAGCATAAAAAGGGTATTTTTCTGCAACATTTCTTAGGTGAAACAAACAGTGAAAGTCGATCACCGAGAACAGGTGAATCAGAACTGACCAAAAAAAAGGAGTCATTTTAAATCTAAGAAAAAACATATTTCTGCCTACTTCTGACTCTGAAATTTAGCCAGATGGTAAATTGATAGTTGCCCTTTCAAAACATACTGAAAACCCCAAATCGACTTTTCCACCCCAACTCGGCTATTTTGGCTGTTAACATGAAAATTCCAATTGCGACTTACTGGCAGATTTGGGGTGGCGGGTCACATACATATATATAGCAAACAAAGAGGTAAAAATAAAAACACTGCAAGACAAAAAAATTAAGTTAATTTTTTCGCCTTGCGGTGTTTTTATTTTTACCTCTTTGTTTGCTATCTATCTCAACACACCGACGCAGAACTTTCTTGATTTGTTTATGACCTATAATAATAAGCATTAATCTGTATAGCGTAGTTAAACTGGTTCAGAGCTCCTTTTTACTTAATTCTACAAAAATATATCATTCATATGAACAAATTTGGTATTAACTTGGATTTGACACATTTAGGGATGGAGAGCTTCGAATTTCAATCAGCAAGCTATTCCAGTTTGGGGCAGTAATGGCAAACGCGAGTGATTTTTGTTTTGCCATGGGGAACTTGAAGCAACAATGCATATATACATAATGTATATATATATATATGTATATATATATATATATATATATATATATATATATATATATATATTATATTAACTATATACATACACCCCCCCTCTATTTTCTTTTATAATCATAGAAAGTACTTTGAGTATTCCTAGGCTCGTTAATTTGATTTCATTTGATTTCGATTTGATACAAATGTCTTACCAAAACTCATGTCACTATTTCATTGCATTTAATATGGTAATCAAGTAGGTGAAAGTCAACACTACATTGATCACTGATGCAACGTTATGTCAGGTAAATGACCCACACATACAATGGATTTTGATATTTGTTTTGCACTGTACAAAGAACTGAATACCTTTATCATTGACTTCTTAACAGTCATACTAAAAGCAGCAACACCACGATAAGAGCTGAAAGCAAGCTGAATCCAATTGCAGAGTAGCAAGAAAAAAAAGCATCATTTGACTCAATACATGTACATTTGAGAGAAAAAGAAAAGGAACACAAGCAGCCGAAAACTTCACAGTATGGTTGAAATGTACTTAGACTTTTTATTGCAACATCAGGAAAAATTATTTAGTGGGGCTGAAATTCAAGAAAATAATGTCATATTTGGCAGACACATGTTACTTATGGCAGCTAGTACAATGTACTTTTCTGGTGCTTGGTGGATTTTCATACATTGTCTCTCAATGGCCACCTATTGTCAGTTGCTTTGCCTGCTCTTTGCTGCTGTTGGCAGTTTTCAGTAGGACCTCTCAAAATACACGCTCCCTACCTCATCAACAACATGGTGTCCATCATCATTGTCGTACTCCAACTGTAGGGACTGAACCCATGCCTTATACCTCTCCTCCTCATGGTTGTTCCCCTCGCAAGATGAGCCCAGAAACATAGATCTCCTCTCCGAAATCGATTGTAACCATTTCCGAACCAGTCCCTGGATCCCCGGCACACCAGGCCAAGCGGTTATTCTCTGGATCAAGGAGAGGCAGGCTTGACAGACTGTGGCTCTCGCTGAAATGAGAAGAAGAGGCCCAGAGAGCGGCCTACATCTATGAACCCACTTGCAAAGAGTGCCTCTCCACCGGGAATTTCTATTTTGGGACAACTGGCTGCTGGAAGCAAAGAAAAAACATGACATATATTAGGAATGAAACCTATCCTTTTTCATTCCAGAAAGGACGAAATTTTGCTCTTCTAAACCTATTCCTTTTCTTTCCCAGTGCTGATGATACCGCAATGATTTTGAAGTTATATATTTGGGTATTTTTATATTTGTATGGGTGATGTATTTCCTGAAGAAATATTGCAGCCTAACTTTACACATTATCTCCCGGTACAAGCAATGACATGAAAATCCTGGATTCCTGCATTCCAAATTGGCTCTGACTTATGATAAGGTGCCTTAGAAATTTTACGACCTATACTGTTTTTGCTCATAATATTTTCTAAGTTCCGTTGTTGACTTTAGGTCTGCCGTCTTGAGGTGGCCAGACCTCCAAAGTCAACTTTCATAATGTTTTGGCGAGAAACCAAGGATTTAGCTCTCACATTCTACGGTAATGATGATCTTGAACTCGCATGTCTCTAAGCCTCGACTGCAAAGGACGTCATATTGGCCTTCTTCGTAATTACCAGGAACCCGGCTACACTGAACATCATTAGGGATGATCCATTCCACTAACACAGAATCCTGACCTGATGTCAGGGCATGTTCTATGTTCTCAGGACATTCTAATGGTGGTGTTGGTGATCCTGCAGGATAAGGTGATAGAAGTGTCACTATTTTTTTTCTGCTAGCTTCAAAATTAAACACACAGGGAAGTTAAGGGTCAAAGAGGGAACTAACCTAAATATCTGATAATGACAAGTTGCTTCAATCAAATGCAATAACCCGCTTTAAGCAAAGGTAGATAGCACATAGCAGAAGCAGAAAGTAAAAACTTGTTTTACTGAGAATCAGAAAGTTGATTTAGGTAAAATAAAAATGCAGATTTGAGTGAAAGAAGAAACTCACTTCCAGTTAAGACATAAATTTGTTTTGAGTGAAAGCAGATGGTTGTTTTGAGAGAAAGCAGAAAGTTGTCTTGACTGAAGGCGGAGAATTCCTAATATGTGAATGCAGAATGTACGTTGTATTGAGTGAAAGCAGACGGTCACTTCAAGTGAAAGGAGAAATATGTTTTAAATCAAAGCACTGTTCAAGTGAAAACAAAAGTTGCTTTTTGTGGAAGCAGGTTAAAGTTCTTCAAGTTAAAACAAATCATTTCTTTAACCACTCCCTATGGGAACCACCTAATTCCTGAATTATTCATATGGGAATGAGAGAATTATAATAGTCAAAGGGTTAAAGTGATTACACAATGGTTAAAAATTTTGATATATGATCGAGAATAGAATTCTAAGAAAAAAAAATTAATAATTTGATGATTCAATCCAAATCAATGCATTTTCGCAAATTATTTGTGATTAATCAAGGGATGACCTAAAAATTTGAGTACGAAGTATGACGTAGATGTGGTTACCGAGCTTTGCGCATTGCAGTTGTGGCGCGCACTAGACTGGACAATATGTATTATACCTTGCGCGCATTTTGCTAGAATTGCGCGACAAGGTAACCACAATGATGTCATTGTGGGTACCCAATTGAAACTGGGACACAGCTGAGGGGCCAAAAATAGGCTGAAATATTACCATATTTTGGGTTTTTCTTGGCAATACGAATTTTTAAAAAACTTTGGGCAGATGCTTTTCTGCAAATAATATCACACTCTTTTAAATGAGGGAAAATTGTTTCAGCAGTGGGTACCCCCTTTAAGTTACTGCAGACACTTCTCGAGTGAAACAGTTGGAAACTTCAAGTGTAAGCAATCTTTTTTTCTTTCTGTGAAAGATTTTATTAAATCATTCCAGAACAAAAGCATTCGACAGATGGAAAAATAAATGTTGTGACTTAACAGTAAAACAAACATATCAGTTGCACAATTCTCCATTTGTCTAGAATTAAAACAAATTTTTAAAGTTTAATGTACATCACCTGCTCGACATCATGAAAATGTTTGAGCATATTCTTGAAAGAATTTTAAAATAGTCTTTCCTTCTTGCATCTCGCAGGGAATATTATGTTTTGCATACAAAATGACAAAATTAAATCTAGACTGCTGGCTCTCCGTCAAACCAAAGAGAAAGGAAGTTCTATTCAAAAGAACTTCATCACTTAGAATAGATGATTGTATATCATGTATGAAATGACACATAACAGGGCAATCCCAGATGGCTACAGCCCTATAGCTAGAAGGTCCGATAGTAGCGGGTCGCCATCTAACCACGAAACAAGTAAAATTTTACCTCTTATTATTGTATAGGCCTAAAGTTTGTCAAATCAATTACATTACTTTCATTTTTTACATTTAACTTCTTTATGAAACTTTCACAGATGACAATAAGTGGAACCATAAGCATATTTGACGAGACTTTTATTTACACATCTTGGTAACGAGTAAATAAATCAAATATTTTGCATACGTCAAGAGTAAGGTAAAAGAAGGGAATTTGCCTACAGGATCAGAGTGGGAATGAAATTTGGTTGTGGAATTTCAATATGACCAGCCAACTCAATTTAGGTCCATTGGCCCTCAAACCACAAATCAATCAGCCCTCAAGTCAAAATATCAAACGGCCCCCGGGACCAGAGGGGAGGGGGGTGGCAGGGCAGTCAATATAATAATATGCCGTTCTTGTATAGCGCATATCACATTATGATATGAAGTCTCTATGCCCTTCCAAAGGACTTTGGATATTATTACCCCGGCTTTATCTCAAGCAACCGCAGCGCTTCATACATTCAAGGAATAAATCCTACCAGGTGCCCACTTACTACACCCGGGTCGAGTGTGGCAAATGTAGATTAATGCCTTGCTAAAGGATGTTAGTGCTGCAGCAGGGATTCGAACCTCGGACCTTGTGGTTAACATTTCAGCAACTTATCCACTGGACCACAACACCTCTACATATATATATATATATATATATATATATATATATATATACATATATTCGTGTGCACATGCATGAATACACGTTTTCAAAAACCACAGTAAACAAGTTTTATCTAGTGGTCAAAATCACCCCCTTTTCAGGTTTTTTCTAGCTATTTCCTGAAAGATTTACCCCCCTGGATGAGTAAACCTCTTGGAATATATTCCCCAAACAAAGTATATGTCTCTCTCTTTATGTTTTCAGAAGAGATTCGTGCAATTCCAGGCTACACAAAGTCCATACTGAAGATGAGAAAATGGAAGCTTCAGTCCTAAATGGAAGTTAACAAACTGAAGAAAGCATACCCCTTTTTTCTGATTTTTGGCCTGTTTAGCATCCCAAACATGTGATGCACCTTAAAAACACATGGTCCATTCATTACCCTTTTCAAGTGCTTTTTTTCAGGTCGAACTTGTGTACCACAATATATTTGCCTGCCTGCAACTCCCCCCCCCCCCCCCTCCATGAAAAGCCGGAGGACAGGGTTCATACACTTACACATTTTCAAAATTCCATGACTTTCCATGACTTTCAAGGCCAGAAAAATGCAAATTTCCATGAGTGATGTTTTACATATGCTGTAAAACTTAAATAAAAAGCACACTGATAAAAAAGACGTAACAAAGCTGATCTGAGTACCATGAATGCAGGGCTAGCCCAAGCACAAATTTACCAACATTAAAAATATCTTGAATTAAATGATTTTTCCATGAATTTCCAGAGGAAAGTGACAAGTTCCCTGACCTTTTGCTCCTGGAAAAAAAAAGAATTTCCAATTCCCTGACTTTCCAGAAATTCCCTGACTCGTATGAGCCCCGAGGGAAAAAATCTCCCCCAAATCCCTAACCTCCCCATGGAAAGTCTTCTTCTGATTGCCTGATATACCTACCAACAGTAATAGACAGCTCACAAGGTCCATTCATCGTGTCTGTCAACCCAGCACCATCTGTGATAATACACACAACATCTGTCCTCCCAGGTGGCCATTCAATCCTCTCATTATATGGGAGAGGTTGCCCGTCTGCTTTGCGTGTACAGTCGATGCTGTAGATTCCTGAATTGTCAGATCCCCTGACTCTCCTGCTAAGTTGCAATGTCTGGCCTGCTGATAACGTCTTGCTTGAGCACCGATAGATAGTGGGAGGCATGATATCTGCAATGGAAGCAAATTTGAATATTGCACTGTTTTCATTTAACAATCATTAGTAGTTAAAAAATCAACTGAACTCGAGGGCATTCTCAATAATGTATCGTATATCACTTCAAAACCATGCTGGGACTCCTTACATCACTATTGGTCGTGCATATCAAGAGGTGATGGACAATGCTAACAAAATTGCCTCAGGTTCCATTTTGGAATTTCCTTGTAATCTTGTTACATTTTATGTTTATACTACTACCCAAATATTTCAGTTTGCTTAGAATTACGAGATGACAATTAAGTTTACATTCGGTAAATGGAGTCTACTAAATAGCAAAATCAGCTCAACCTTAGCTCTGTTTAACCCTACCGCCCTCAACGTATCTTGCGATATGTCCACAATGTGCAAAAACTGTTGACGTGCCGTTTTGGGACTTTATTTTCAAATCACACGCATCTTTTGAGACCAAATTTGCGATGTCGGGGCATGCAGTTCTGAAGTTACATAACATTTCATATTCATATTTGCATGTCAGACCAAAAATGCTCAAAAACATGATTTCATGTACGATTTCAGTACAAATTGTATTTTCAGCCAAAATTCATATATGTATGATCATTTTCACTTTACTAATTAAGATTAATAAATCTTATGCTGTTTATGATCGCAAAAGTGTTCCATGAAAATTGCATTAAAAAAAACAGTTAAGAAAAAAAAGAAATATATACATAAAAAATTAAAAATACAATAAAATACATAAGAAATCAATTTTGATACCAATTTTTTTTCAGGTGCATTTGCTAAGAATCCTATAAATAGGCTAGGGATGAAAAAATTAGCAGTTTTAGGGCTTTATTTAATGATTAAGAGCAAAATTCTGATTTCACACATAAATTAGCATAATTAGTTAGTTAAAATTTAAATTGAAATCATTTTGGAGCAGAATAGTATGCACTTTTGTAGAATACATTGTGGGTGACATGCGTGCTGATTTTCGGCGCGACTGGGGGCGAAATCTGTCCCCCCACGGCTGTGAGATGGGTCCAAAAGACCTCTGGCTATTTTAGGGTTTAATGGCTGGTCACATTCTGTCAATAAGGGTATCAATAACTACACTTAAAACTTCTTGCCAAATAAGCTGGGTGCTGTTTGGAAAATGAATAGGAAATTGTTATGGTGGTATGGGCCTGACCGATATACACCAACCATTTTATCCTCTCATCACATTTTCTTGACCACCAATTTTTTCAAGTTAGACTAAGACCTCATCGATAAAATCTTTAAGCTGATCTCCTGTGCTCCTTCAAGCTATATTGTTCAGGTGTAACCACCTTTGTTCTATTGTTATCATTATGTACATTAGAAGTAGTATAATACAAAATAAATCATCGTTATCGATCACGTATCATGTACTTCAATAGAGTGCACATTGCATACATTCTTGTTCCTAGGTCAGACAAACATTTTAGCTTGCCTGACCAAACAACACCTAAAATGCAGGAATTTTTCCCTCCATTTTCAAGCTTGGTCAATAGTGACAAGCACCGGCATAAATCTGCTTTGAAGAGTGGGGGGGGGGATGATCTACTTTTTTGATGATTTGTTTTCCCTGTTGATACAAGTGTAAACACTCACCCTCACCCACCCACACAGACATAACCACTTTTCTGGTTTTAAATCACATTTTCAAATAGAAATTTTAAAATACGATGGTTGTTTATGACAGATTTTCAAAAATTTTACTAACTTATTAATTGAAATATTTTCTTCCTTAAAAAGTGGGGGGGGGGGATATTTGTACATGCTATCCCCCCCCCTCTCCAAAAAGTGGGGAGGGGATATATCCCCCCATCCCCCCCCCCCAGGATTTACGCCAATGGTGACAAGTATAGTAAATCATCATACCAAAGAATAAAAGGGTCAGACAGGGAATCAAACCCTCCCTTGTATGAAAAGTACCATGGTTAACCAGGTTACAACTGAAGTAAGTTGACGGTATATCACGTATGTTCCTTAACTACACAGTCAGTAGAAGTTTCATGAGCAGCAACACTTTCTACAAGGTGATGCATGCAATGCTTTCCAAATTAGCTATTTTTACTTTCTAAAAATGATCGTTTCATGGAGTCAATGAAAGAGATAGAGGAAAGTCAAATTAATTTTGCACACTAAAACTTTAGTACCCTGCAATTCATTGTTTGACCACATTCAATGTTAATTTTCCAGTTTCCTCGCGAAGAAATGAAATTATGGCTCAAATAATTAAGTTTCAACTTTAGTTTCATTGTAATAATTTGCCCATAAACTATTTTATGATAGACAGCATCTATGGAGTATCGTCTACACTGTATACAATGTATTTGAGTGTATCCCTTTGGCAGTCACAATATATATCCTTATATATTTCATGGCTCATACAAAAGCATTGCCGATCTCAAATGCTAGAAGAAACACCCCTCCATGTTTCACTCATCGGTGCTCTTATATAAAAGGAGACAGAGGTAGCTCTATACTGGGGTGGACTCAGCATTACAAGCTTCACTTCAGACTTTAAAGTAGCCTTACATTTCGTGGTTTTGCAGAAATGAAATTTCACAACTGTCTTTTCAGTAACTACTTTACACTTTCCTATCACATCAATGAGTACAAAAATAGTTACTCAATTCATAAATGCACACAAGTATTTGCGATCAAATCGGTCTCATTCAATCACAATTTTGTGCTGAAATGTTTTAGGATTAGTCAATTTTATCCTGGATCCTTTCAAAATGACCCCACTCTTGAAGACAAACATACGTCATATACAACCTGAATAACAGTAAGTTGATAGTATGCTGTCAAATACCGTGGTATCAGTCACTGGAGCGTCTTTCAAAACAGGGGGTGCCAGCGAAAAAGGGCATTTTTTGTGCAATAATTGAGCACTTACAAAGGGTGAACACACTTTATCGAACACACTTTTAAGGATCAATTCAACATATTGTTTTTATCTTTACCAGTTTACATGATAATAACTACTTTGCAAACATATAACATTGCTCTTATTACCCACTGAACTGCCAGCTAGCAAAAATGTTAAGTAGTTTTTGTTGAAGACCCTGCTATTTGCATTTTTTACATGCAATTTATAAAAACAGATGTTAATTCATTTTATTTTAGGGCCCTTTCAAATCATTATTTCCATCCATTAATGCTGTCGTTTCCAAGCTATAATTTTTAAATGTATTTGTGGAGTCTCATTGGACCTATATTTTAAACTCAATCTCATCATGAATTGAGAACAGATAAGACTTTATTGCTACAAAACACTTGATGTGCCGAGCTTGTGTTATACATGCAATAAGTGCAAGCGGAGCAAGCGATATTTGGAGAAAAGGGTAAAAACGGATCCTCATTAGTTCAATTAAGGGCACTGTTTGTTCTTATTAAAGTTGGGGTGGGGGCATCGGGCTGGGGCGTCGGGTCCCTTCTACCCCCTGCTCCACTGCCTCAAACTGTGATGGCATAAAGAATGGAATCTCTAACTATATGAAGCCTCTCTGATTCTTTGTATACATGGCTCTTTTGAAGAGTGCATGCATGTACAATTTATAAAATTTAAAGGGGGACTTAAAGGTAGGAGATCCCATTTGCAGCTCTAAAATATTAAGATGTGTGAATATGTGTTCAATTATAAGAGAATGATTATTAAAAACTTTTGTGAAAGAAAAATGGATTGTTCATGGCTAATTAACTGAATAATTAACATTTTTGATAACTCTGTACTTATTTCGGACCAAAAATTTTAGCGGATTTTTTTCGAGATAGTGCACAATGAAAGGATTCCTGTTACATACAGTACAGCGCTGCTATTATGCAGCTGAGCTAGCTAGCTAGCTGGTTTCGCTTCTACCGGTGAGCTGATCCGACTTCCTTATTCCAGGATGGTAGCCAGATTTTCATTTTTGTATGACCATAAGATTAAATAAACAGTATCAGAAGGGCATATGCTCAACTCAAAAGGAAGATTGAGCAGAAGGGAAAATGCACTGTGAGGAACAAAAAGGGACAGTCAAAAGGAAAACTTCCTCACATTTCAAAAGGGCTAGTCTTTAAAAGTGAACAAAGTGCTTAATACTAAGAAGGGAAAAAATGAACTAATAGGGAGAGAAATGGGCACATTTATGACTAAAGTGGGGCACATTTTTTTTTTTTTTTTTTGGGGGGGGGGGTGCTTGGAATGGGGGCACTGTACCCCTATCCCCCATCCCTGGGAGCACTGCTCTTATGTGTTATACCGTGCTTATACAGTCATTGTACCATGCATACACCATGGTGCTTTTCTGCAAGGAAGCTGTGCCTCATCCTTGAAAGTCTTGGGACTTATTCACTAGACCACAACAACCCCCACAAGGAATAACAGGCAGAAGTTATACCTTCAACAGTGAACTGAAATTGGCATGACTCGCTTCCTCGAGTACAGCTCACAGTATGTACTCCAACAGCGAATTCTCCAGGTGAAGGGTTACAGGTGACATCATCATCCATTTCCCAGGTAACCTCAAAGAGGTTGTCCTTTTTGTTCGGAGGTGTGAAAGAAAAGTCAGCTGGACAAGTTGGGTTTTCTGTAAGGGTGAGCATTGTAGGAAAAATCAGCAGAGTTGTACATTTTTTAATCAGGATTGCCAAATCTATCTGATTTTTTTTCTTCAAGAAACAAAACAAATGATAATGATAACAGATAAATGAATACATATCTAAGTAAACAAAATTGAGATATTTTTATGTATCATAAATTTAACATTTTTTTACTGTATTTCAAAAAATGATATGTAAATTTCTGTGCTACTAATTTTCAAAGTTGTATTCAGTGCATGTAGGTTATCAATAAGGCAACTTATATTTATGTCGTTGTGGGAGAGAACACATCCAGAACGCAAAATTGAAAATCAAATTTTTCAAACAATGATTGATAATTTCACGGGTGGCATGTGGACCCTTTCAATTAATATACAATCATTTTGTGGCATGATCTTTGCTAAATTTCTATTCCAGTATGTCAAAATAGACATTTTAATTTTTGTATAAGTGTTCTGGACACGACACGTAATTTTTTTTGAGCAACCATAAAAGCCCTTAAACATCACTTGCATTTCCCGGAATCCTCTTGGTAATCTGTATTTGATTCCTGTATTTTACATTATTATTTATTATTATTATTTTGTTTGGCATCACCTGCGCCTGGGAGGCAAAAAGCGAACTGAATCACTGTAACCCACGGGTCTCTCCTCCCGAAATAACTGATTGGGGGCGCGCAGGTAGACCACTACACTAGGGTTTCCCCCTACTCTTATATGAATAGTGCAGTGGATACTTAACGTGCAAAGGTGGTGACTCTCCTCTACATGGGCCTCCATTTAACATCCTATCTAAGGGATGCTAGAATGTTTTCCACTGTAACATAGTCTGCATCTATGAAACGGGAGGAGCATGTTAACACACAGCGCAGGCTTCAGTCATCTGCCCGGGGTGGACTTGACCCCACGATCTTTGGTTCGACAGACAGAGGCTTTACTGACTGAGCCAACTCGCTCATGTTTTTATTGTCAGTATCACAGTTTTGGTAATGCAACCGTGTATTTTCAATACTGGGACATGCATATCATTAAAGAATCTTTTGGAAGGAAGTTATTTCCAGTTTTCTTAATTATGTATCATAATCACAGATATTGCTTTGAATTATGCCAATCAACATAATTTTCTTCACACAAAATGTATAAGCATTTTCAGAATATTATACCTCAGAGAATTGTACTAACCTATACAGAATCCTTCAGGGTTGGACCAGCTGGCAGTCTGACCATCAGGCTGTAGCTCACAAGTAACCGTAGATTCACCATGGAAATTGTCATTGCATTCAAGAGACGCTGTGCTACCCACACTGTTCCCGCTGGCGACATAGTATCCATTGTCGTCGATCGGTAGCCCCTCATCAGAACAAGTCATCACTGTAAATAATGATGATGACACTCATAATGATAAAAACAGAAATGATAAGAACAAGGGCAATGCAAAGGGTAACATCCCCTCGCCAGGTACAAACGTACATAATTAGCAATTTTTGCATATTTAATGAGCTGTGACCTTTGAGATTTGCCTTACATACTCAACAACATTACTTACATGTATGCCACTGAATGGAATCCGCATTTTCACTTTATATATAATTAGTTACATAATTAGCCATTTTAACATATTCAATAAACTGAGAACTTTGACCATACTCAAAGATCAACCTTAGCTATATCTACATACCATGTACTTTCTTACCAAATGTCTCAAATTACTAACGTTATCGAAAAATTATCCATGTACATGTATCATTGAAAAATCAACATTTCATACTCCTCTTTATACAAATCCATCATTACATTTTTTACAATTTAAAAGTGATATAAAGTAGCTGTCTTCTTTGGTAAATGAAGTAAGCTGCTGAACATTAATATATTTGTGAAAAGGGAGAACACACATAATTCAGAGATTTTTAAGCATGCGGCCAAAGTTGTATCATTTTGCCACCTCCAGTTTTTGTTTTTAGGGAGTCTGTGTTAATATTTTTTCAAGAGAAATCTGTTGTTTTGTATGGCATTATTTCTCAGGTTTAATAAAGACCTAATTTGGAAACAAACGTCCTCTCGAGATATCATGTAACTTTCATTTATCTGTTTCAATAATTACTACAATTAATCTTCACTGATCCAAACAATATTGTTTTTTACCATTTCCCTGATGTGTATATTTTTGCTTTCATTTTGGATTTTCTACATTTACCCATAAAACAAATTCATTGTCATTGTCATTTCTGAAACAATGAGGTATGAATTTATGTATTCTTGATGGAGTTACAAAATATAACCCGCTGGCTACTGGAACCGATTGACCCATGTATTAAGCCTATGGGAATGAGAGAATTCACTAGTCAACAGGTTAACTTTAAGCAATTAGCAGCTCGTTCACATATGCAGAAACAGGCATGCCGAAACACTGAGAGCAAACATTGTTACGTGTACAACGTGTACTCAAAGAAAATTTCATCGCTAGGCTGGCGGAAGGGCGTTACCTGGAACACAACGTGCAATCCTATATATCCCCCAGCTGGAAGAAAGCCGTTAACCATTGAGCGCATGTTACGCGTAAGCACAATGTCCCGCTTGAGTTAATGTCCTTCAGCTAGCCAGGGCATGTATGTAACTCACTGTTCTTGCAAAACTTCAGACATGTCAAATCTCACGCATAAGGCGTGAGACTCCCGCATTGGGGGCTCTTGCTCATGATCCCCCAAAATCTCTTTCTCACGCCTATATCACAGCCTATCCCCATATGATATAGGGTCTATATCATGCACATCGCCTGGCGATCTCACAGTTCCCTTCCTAAAATCTCACGCACTGCTGGTCTTTGACCTTATCGTCTCTGTTACTTCTTGATTTCCTTTGTATTTCTGCTGAATCGCCGAATAAAATACTAATACTAAAAATAACTTTGGGCGCAATGCTCAAGTCAATGCCCTTGGGCAAGCCAGGCGAGGTTGTGTAATCAGATACAGAAATGTGACAGGCAGTAATCTTTAAAAATGCTGTTTGTTTGTTTTGGGTTTTCCGAAGCTATTTACAATTAATTGACATTAAATGGTTGGTTATTCTACCTGACTGCTCAGAAAGCATATGTATGCTTGTTAGAAAGCAACCAGGGTACCGAGGGCTTAAGTCCCCTCCGAAGGACTTAGTAATGAGGATTAAAACCTTACCACAGGACATTAGTGCTCCACTTGGTTTCGAACCTGGGTACTCCGGGTTACGCTCTACCACTGAGCCACAGCGCCTCCTGAATGATACGACTTATTAGTTATAAAAAATAACAATGGACCTGTGTTCTTTAAACCAATTCTCAATGGCCATGCAAAATTTCGTGTCAATTGGTCATGTCATGCCGAGACATCAAGGAGGCCATCATGCCCCCCCCAATACCTCCAAAATAGATCAGAGGGACCACTGATTGCATTGCTGAAATGCAATATTTGTAGATGTTTTTCAAACCTTACATCTGTTTGTAATTTTGGTATGTACCCTGTATCATATCATGTATTTTTATTTAATTTTGCAGTGCAAACAATTGGACTGGACGATTACAGGCCACCAGTCAAAAAAGGTGAACTTACTCTAGCGAGAGAAATATTGCAACCTTAAAAATGGACCATGCAATAGCAGCAAAGAAATTCTGATATGTAACGTTAGGCTGATTTTTTGCATAGGCTTGATTAGTGCAGATAGTCACACATTCCAACTGGTTTGAGCCATACCTTGAAATAAAACTACCTACGTTCACAGGTTGGTGGGTCCTCCCAGTTTCCATCTGCGTTGCAATTAATTTCAGGAGATCCCATCAAAGTGAAGTCTGCATCACAGTCATACCATGCAGTAGACTGTCCAGGGATGTTGCCAGACGCCGTTACGCTTCCATTAGGAATTTCAGGTGGTGGACCACAGGTCACTACAAAAGTTATCAATCATATCAGAAATAGATGCTTGAAAACTCGAGTTTCATTTCCAAAAGACTTGTGGTGTGAGCCAAACTTTGACTGTGTTATTTTCTAAGTATGATGAACTACATGAATCCTCGACTGTGCAAAATTAAGCCTCTGCCTTTGCCAGATAAGCAATATATGACTTTAAACTATGGGAAATATTAGGCAACATTTAGGGTACAAAACTGGAAAAAATGGTTCTATTTTAACAATGTGTGAGCCATCTTTAAACAAAGAGATGAAGTTGAGAGCCAGAATCCTTTCTGTGAATAGAGACTGCCATATGAATAGGGATTGTTGCAGCTTTTATTTTGGGGGTATTTGCATATGAATCGCCAGAAATGTCAAAATGTTTGGAATTAAATTTTCTCTCCAATTCTGTTAAAAGTTGTCCGAAACAACACACCTTATTTGAGCTATGATCCCAAAACAAAGTGCTAAGTTACTTTATATACACATTGGAGAGTGAACTATCCAATAGCGGGAAAGAAATTCTCCTATTTAAGCCAATTTTTTCACAGGCTTGATTAGTGCAGATAGTCACACATTCCAACTGGTTTGAGCCATACCTTGAAATAAAACTACCTACGTTCACAGGTTGGTGGGTCCTCCCAGTTTCCATCTGCGTTGCAATTAATTTCAGGAGATCCCATCAAAGTGAAGTCTGCATCACAGTCATACCATGCAGTAGACTGTCCAGGGATGTTGCCAGACGCCGTTACGCTTCCATTAGGAATTTCAGGTGGTGGACCACAGGTCACTACAAAAGTTATCAATCATATCAGAAAAAGATGCTTGAAAACTCGAGTTTCATTTCCAAAAGACTTGTGGTGTGAGCCAAACTTTTACTGTGTTATTTTCTAAGTATGATGAACTACATGAATCCTCGACTGTGCAAAATTAAGCCTCTGCCTTTGCCAGATAAGCAATATATGACTTTAAACTATGGGAAATATTAGGAAACATTTAGGGTACAAAACTGGAAAAAATGGTTCTATTTTAACAATGTGTGAGCCATCTTTAAAAAAAGAGATGAAGTTGAGAGCCAGAATCCTTTCTGTGAATAGAGACTGCCATATGAATAGGGATTGTTGCAGCTTTTATTTTGGGGGTATTTGCATATGAATCGCCAGAAATGTCAAAATGTTTGGAATTAAATTTTCTCTCCAATTCTGTTAAAAGTTGTCCGAAACAACACACCTTATTTGAGCTATGATCCCAAAACAAAGTGCTAAGTTACTTTATATACACATCGGAGAGTGAACTATCCAATAGCGGGAAAGAAATTCTCCTATTTAAGCCAATTTTTTCACAGGCTTGATTAGTGCAGATAGTCACACATTCCAACTGGTTTGAGCCATACCTTGAAATAAAACTACCTACGTTCACAGGTTGGTGGGTCCTCCCAGTTTCCATCTGCGTTGCAATTAATTTCAGGAGATCCCCTCAAAGTGAAGTCTGCATCACAGTCATACCATGCAGTAGACTGTCCAGGGATGTTGCCAGACGCCGTTACGCTTCCATTAGGAATTTCAGGTGGTGGACCACAGGTCACTACAAAAGTTATCAATCATATCAGAAATAGATGCTTGAA
The DNA here is from genome assembly GCA_029962745.1 of Echinometra lucunter. Taxonomy (NCBI): domain Eukaryota; kingdom Metazoa; phylum Echinodermata; class Echinoidea; order Camarodonta; family Echinometridae; genus Echinometra; species Echinometra lucunter. Next base: position 24,420,832 of record CM057161.1, on the reverse strand, counting down.
AACTCGAGTTTCATTTCCAAAAGACTTGTGGTGTGAGCCAAACTTTTACTGTGTTATTTTCTAAGTATGATGAACTACATGAATCCTCGACTGTGCAAAATTAAGCCTCTGCCTTTGCCAGATAAGCAATATATGACTTTAAACTATGAGAAATATTAGGAAACATTTAGGGTACAAAACTGGAAAAAATGGTTCTATTTTAACAATGTGTGAGCCATCTTTAAACAAAGAGATGAAGTTGAGAGCCAGAATCCTTTCTGTGAATAGAGACTGCCATATGAATAGGGATTGTTGCAGCTTTTATTTTGGGGGTATTTGCATATGAATCGCCAGAAATGTCAAAATGTTTGGAATTAAATTTTCTCTCCAATTCTGTTAAAAGTTGTCCGAAACAACACACCTTATTTGAGCTATGATCCCAAAACAAAGTGCTAAGTTACTTTATATACACATCGGAGAGTGAACTATCCAATAGCGGGAAAGAAATTCTCCTATTTAAGCCAATTTTTTCACAGGCTTGATTAGTGCAGATAGTCACACATTCCAACTGGTTTGAGCCATACCTTGAAATAAAACTACCTACGTTCACAGGTTGGTGGGTCCTCCCAGTTTCCATCTGCGTTGCAATTAATTTCAGGAGATCCCCTCAAAGTGAAGTCTGCATCACAGTCATACCATGCAGTAGACTGTCCAGGGATGTTGCCAGACGCCGTTACGCTTCCATTAGGAATTTCAGGTGGTGGACCACAGGTCACTACAAAAGTTATCAATCATATCAGAATAGATGCTTGAAAACTCGAGTTTCATTTCCAAAAGACTTGTGGTGTGAGCCAAACTTTGACTGTGTTATTTTCTAAGTATGATGAACTACATGAATCCTCGACTGTGCAAAATTAAGCCTCTGCCTTTGCCAGATAAGCAATATATGACTTTAAACTATGAGAAATATTAGGAAACATTTAGGGTACAAAACTGGAAAAAATGGTTCTATTTTAACAATGTGTGAGCCATCTTTAAACAAAGAGATGAAGTTGAGAGCCAGAATCCTTTCTGTGAATAGAGACTGCCATATGAATAGGGATTGTTGCAGCTTTTATTTTGGGGGTATTTGCATATGAATCGCCAGAAATGTCAAAATGTTTGGAATTAAATTTTCTCTCCAATTCTGTTAAAAGTTGTCCGAAACAACACACCTTATTTGAGCTATGATCCCAAAACAAAGTGCTAAGTTACTTTATATACACATCGGAGAGTGAACTATCCAATAGCGGGAAAGAAATTCTCCTATTTAAGGCAATTTTTTCACAGGCTTGATTAGTGCAGATAGTCACACATTCCAACGGGTTTGAGCCATACCTTGAAATAAAACTACCTACGTTCACAGGTTGGTGGGTCCTCCCAGTTTCCATTTGCGTTGCAATTAATTTCAGGAGATCCCCTCAAGTGAAGTCTGCATCACAGTCATACCATGCAGTAGACTGTCCAGGGATGTTGCCAGACGCCGTTACGCTTCCATTAGGAATTTCAGGTGGTGGACCACAGGTCACTACAAAAGTTATCAATCATATCAGAAATAGATGCTTGAAAACTCGAGTTTCATTTCCAAAAGACTTGTGGTGTGAGCCAAACTTTTACTGTGTTATTTTCTAAGTATGATGAACTACATGAATCCTCGACTGTGCAAAATTAAGCCTCTGCCTTTGCCAGATAAGCAATATATGACTTTAAACTATGGGAAATATTAGGAAACATTTAGGGTACAAAACTGGAAAAAATGGTTCTATTTTAACAATGTGTGAGCCATCTTTAAACAAAGAGATGAAGTTGAGAGCCAGAATCCTTTCTGTGAATAGAGACTGCCATATGAATAGGGATTGTTGCAGCTTTTATTTTGGGGGTATTTGCATATGAATCGCCAGAAATGTCAAAAATGTTTGGAATTAAATTTTCTCTCCAATTCTGTTAAAAGTTGTCCGAAACAACACACCTTATTTGAGCTATGATCCCAAAACAAAGTGCTAAGTTACTTTATATACACATCGGAGAGTGAACTATCCAATAGCGGGAAAGAAATTCTCCTATTTAAGCCAATTTTTTCACAGGCTTGATTAGTGCAGATAGTCACACATTCCAACTGGTTTGAGCCATACCTTGAAATAAAACTACCTACGTTCACAGGTTGGTGGGTCCTCCCAGTTTCCATCTGCGTTGCAATTAATTTCAGGAGATCCCCTCAAAGTGAAGTCTGCATCACAGTCATACCATGCAGTAGACTGTCCAGGGATGTTGCCAGACGCCGTTACGCTTCCATTAGGAATTTCAGGTGGTGGACCACAGGTCACTACAAAAGTTATCAATCATATCAGAAATAGATGCTTGAAAACTCGAGTTTCATTTCCAAAAGACTTGTGGTGTGAGCCAAACTTTTACTGTGTTATTTTCTAAGTATGATGAACTACATGAATCCTCGACTGTGCAAAATTAAGCCTCTGCCTTTGCCAGATAAGCAATATATGACTTTAAACTATGAGAAATATTAGGAAACATTTAGGGTACAAAACTGGAAAAAATGGTTCTATTTTAACAATGTGTGAGCCATCTTTAAACAAAGAGATGAAGTTGAGAGCCAGAATCCTTTCTGTGAATAGAGACTGCCATATGAATAGGGATTGTTGCAGCTTTTATTTTGGGGGTATTTGCATATGAATCGCCAGAAATGTCAAAATGTTTGGAATTAAATTTTCTCTCCAATTCTGTTAAAAGTTGTCCGAAACAACACACCTTATTTGAGCTATGATCCCAAAACAAAGTGCTAAGTTACTTTATATACACATCGGAGAGTGAACTATCCAATAGCGGGAAAGAAATTCTCCTATTTAAGCCAATTTTTTCACAGGCTTGATTAGTGCAGATAGTCACACATTCCAACTGGTTTGAGCCATACCTTGAAATAAAACTACCTACGTTCACAGGTTGGTGGGTCCTCCCAGTTTCCATCTGCGTTGCAATTAATTTCAGGAGATCCCCTCAAAGTGAAGTCTGCATCACAGTCATACCATGCAGTAGACTGTCCAGGGATGTTGCCAGACGCCGTTACGCTTCCATTAGGAATTTCAGGTGGTGGACCACAGGTCACTACAAAAGTTATCAATCATATCAGAAATAGATGCTTGAAAACTCGAGTTTCATTTCCAAAAGACTTGTGGTGTGAGCCAAACTTTGACTGTGTTATTTTCTAAGTATGATGAACTACATGAATCCTCGACTGTGCAAAATTAAGCCTCTGCCTTTGCCAGATAAGCAATATATGACTTTAAACTATGAGAAATATTAGGAAACATTTAGGGTACAAAACTGGAAAAAATGGTTCTATTTTAACAATGTGTGAGCCATCTTTAAACAAAGAGATGAAGTTGAGAGCCAGAATCCTTTCTGTGAATAGAGACTGCCATATGAATAGGGATTGTTGCAGCTTTTATTTTGGGGGTATTTGCATATGAATCGCCAGAAATGTCAAAATGTTTGGAATTAAATTTTCTCTCCAATTCTGTTAAAAGTTGTCCGAAACAACACACCTTATTTGAGCTATGATCCCAAAACAAAGTGCTAAGTTACTTTATATACACATCGGAGAGTGAACTATCCAATAGCGGGAAAGAAATTCTCCTATTTAAGCCAATTTTTTCACAGGCTTGATTAGTGCAGATAGTCACACATTCCAACGGGTTTGAGCCATACCTTGAAATAAAACTACCTACGTTCACAGGTTGGTGGGTCCTCCCAGTTTCCATTTGCGTTGCAATTAATTTCAGGAGATCCCCTCAAAGTGAAGTCTGCATCACAGTCATACCATGCAGTAGACTGTCCAGGGATGTTGCCAGACGCCGTTACGCTTCCATTAGGAATTTCAGGTGGTGGACCACAGGTCACTACAAAAGTTATCAATCATATCAGAAATAGATGCTTGAAAACTCGAGTTTCATTTCCAAAAGACTTGTGGTGTGAGCCAAACTTTTACTGTGTTATTTTCTAAGTATGATGAACTACATGAATCCTCGACTGTGCAAAATTAAGCCTCTGCCTTTGCCAGATAAGCAATATATGACTTTAAACTATGGGAAATATTAGGAAACATTTAGGGTACAAAACTGGAAAAAATGGTTCTATTTTAACAATGTGTGAGCCATCTTTAAACAAAGAGATGAAGTTGAGAGCCAGAATCCTTTCTGTGAATAGAGACTGCCATATGAATAGGGATTGTTGCAGCTTTTATTTTGGGGGTATTTGCATATGAATCGCCAGAAATGTCAAAATGTTTGGAATTAAATTTTCTCTCCAATTCTGTTAAAAGTTGTCCGAAACAACACACCTTATTTGAGCTATGATCCCAAAACAAAGTGCTAAGTTACTTTATATACACATCGGAGAGTGAACTATCCAATAGCGGGAAAGAAATTCTCCTATTTAAGCCAATTTTTTCACAGGCTTGATTAGTGCAGATAGTCACACATTCCAACTGGTTTGAGCCATACCTTGAAATAAAACTACCTACGTTCACAGGTTGGTGGGTCCTCCCAGTTTCCATCTGCGTTGCAATTAATTTCAGGAGATCCCCTCAAAGTGAAGTCTGCATCACAGTCATACCATGCAGTAGACTGTCCAGGGATGTTGCCAGACGCCGTTACGCTTCCATTAGGAATTTCAGGTGGTGGACCACAGGTCACTACAAAAGTTATCAATCATATCAGAAAAAGATGCTTGAAAACTCGAGTTTCATTTCCAAAAGACTTGTGGTGTGAGCCTAACTTTTACTGTGTTATTTTCTAAGTATGATGAACTACATGAATCCTCGACTGTGCAAAATTAAGCCTCTGCCTTTGCCAGATAAGCAATATATGACTTTAAACTATGGGAAATATTAGGAAACATTTAGGGTACAAAACTGGAAAAAATGGTTCTATTTTAACAATGTGTGAGCCATCTTTAAACAAAGAGATGAAGTTGAGAGCCAGAATCCTTTCTGTGAATAGAGACTGCCATATGAATAGGGATTGTTGCAGCTTTTATTTTGGGGGTATTTGCATATGAATCGCCAGAAATGTCAAAATGTTTGGAATTAAATTTTCTCTCCAATTCTGTTAAAAGTTGTCCGAAACAACACACCTTATTTGAGCTATGATCCCAAAACAAAGTGCTAAGTTACTTTATATACACATCGGAGAGTGAACTATCCAATAGCGGGAAAGAAATTCTCCTATTTAAGCCAATTTTTTCACAGGCTTGATTAGTGCAGATAGTCACACATTCTAACTGGTTTGAGCCATACCTTGAAATAAAACTACCTACGTTCACAGGTTGGTGGGTCCTCCCAGTTTCCATCTGCGTTGCAATTAATTTCAGGAGATCCCCTCAAAGTGAAGTCTGCATCACAGTCATACCATGCAGTAGACTGTCCAGGGATGTTGCCAGACGCCGTTACGCTTCCATTAGGAATTTCGGGTGGTGGACCACAGGTCACTACAAAGTTATCAATCATATCAGACAAAGATGCTTGAAAACTCGAGTTCCATTTCCAGAAGACTTGTGAGCCAAACTTTTACTGTTATTTTCTTAGCATGAACTAGATGAATCCTCGACCATGCAAAGTCGAAATTTACGCCTCTGCCTTTGCCAGATAAGAAATGTATGACTTTTAATTATGGGAAATATTAGGATGCACTGACGCTTTAGACTTTTTTAGATCCTCAAGGGAATGGTTGTAAAATAAATGTATTTTGGAGGAATTACCTTTCATTGACTCTTTTGATCTGCACGTAGATGAAAATGTGCCTGATTCTATACCAAACGATGATGTTATACATGATAGCGTGATTACAAATTCAACTGAAATGATGAAAACCAATCTGAAAAACACAAAGGGTTTGAAAGTAGCTCATCTGAACTGTATATCACTTTTAAAATATTTTGATGAGATAAAACAGTTTGTTATTGATGCAGATCTAGATGTAATGACACTCAGTGAGACTCACTTATGCTCTTATGTGGATGATAGTGAAATGTATTTAATGACTATGAACTCGTCATGAATAGAATAGATAATCTTTGTATTAATTACTTCATACTAGGGGATATTAACTGTGACATTTTGAGTCAGAGTAAATCATGGCAAACTGTGAAGTTATTGGATATCATGGACTCATTTAATTCTAAACAGTTAATAACTGAATATACACGTGTAACTCCAACTTCGTCTACAGCAGTTGATCTTATTTTTACCAACAATATAGATAAATGCACTCAAAATGAAGTTATTCATATTTCACTTTTGGATCAATATGATTTTCTGTGTAATTGGTAAAAATTTTCATGACCCTCAAGAAACACACAGATACAAAGTAAATCGTAACTTTAAGGATTTTTCAGAAGAATTGTTTACTCGTGATATGAGCAGGATATGCTGGGACCCTGTCTATCAGAGTGAATGTCCACAAGAATCCTATGATAAATTTATCTCTATGTTACTAAGAGTCATTGATCAGCATGCCCCCATACGCAAAAAGAGAATCAAAAAAAGAGAATCCCCCTGGATGAATAAAGAAATTATCAACCGGAGACGTAGTAGAGATCTTTTAAAGGCCACAGCCAGAAAAACGGGTGCTGAAGGAGATTGGATCTCGTGCAAGCGAGAGCGTAATGAGGTTACATCCCTCATCCGATTAGCAAAGCGTAATTTTCTAACTAAAAATATTGATCAAAATAATTCTAAGGGAATTTGGAACTCTCTAAAATACTTGACTCCCAACAAGAAAAATAGATCTCCTATTTCAGGCATCTCGATAAACGAAGAAAGACTTGAAAGAGAATCCCTGGCAAATGCCTTCAATGACTTTTTTTAGTGATACAGGTATCAAAATTCAGAGTGAAATCGCTAATCCTATTCCATGTACCCTCTCAGATTTCTGTTTTCAATATATTCAAATGATCTTCCCAATAAAATAAGAAATAGTCATTTGGCATGACTCTATGCTGATGACACTTGCCTTTTTTATATAGACACAAACCCACTGAATATCTATGATAAGCTGAATGAAGATTTAGCCATTATTTCTGAATGGTTGAAGCAGAACAAACTAGCTCTTAACATAAGAAAGTCAGAAGCAATGGTAATTGGTAGTAAACAAAGGCTGAATAAGTGGAATGATATAACTAAAACATTAAATATGACAATTGATGGAGTTGTCATCAACAGAGTAAACGTTTGTAAATATCTCGGGATTTACATTGATGAAAACCTTAATTGGAACAAACAGACCATGCTAAATCAAAAGTTGTGAAAAGTCTCTACTTACTAAAAAGAATAAGACCCATTATTAGTATATCAACTGCTATGATTTTCTACAAATCTGTTATTCAGTCACAATTTGATTACTGTTCCACTGTACGGGGAAAAACTTCCCAAACCAATTATAAGAAATTGCAAACATTACAAAATAGAGCATTGAAAACTGTATTACAGGTTGACAATCTATATCCATCGAAACTCCTTTATTCTTCACTTAATATGGGCCAAACATTTGGCCGTTGTCATGTTTAAATCCGTACATTGTCTTGGCCCACCATATCTTCGCGATATATTTGTTTCCCATAAATCTATATACAAAACACGGTCTGGAAATGACCAACTGGCTTTGAACTGTCCCAAAACTGAATATGGCATAAGACGTTTCTTGTTTCAAGGCGGAAAGCTATGGAACAAGTTGATATCGTACATCCCTCCTGAAACTTCTCTTACTACCTTCAAGATAAAGCTTAGGACCACATTAGCTCAACACCTATTATAATTCCCCCTTACTGCATGCTACCCCCCCCCCCCACCATCCCAATCCCACTTTTTTTTTTGTATAAGTTTTTTATTTGTATTTGTACCTTACCTTGTATAGGATTGATTTATGTTTTCTTTTATATATGTATTTGTTTGTACATTGTATGTTTGTATTTTAAGTGTCCACTGGACCCCTCAGAAGATCAGCCTGTGGCTGAAGAGGGCCATCCAGCCCACGAGTGGAGAAGAAATAAATAAATAAATAAATAAATAAATAAATAAATTATTCACTTCTAAGTAGTAAATTGGGTTATAAATTTGTAATTTCTTATAAAATTTCAAAAATTAACAAAGTTGCGTGTCCCATACACCATGCCTCCCTTGAAATTCAAAAGAAAAAGAATAATTGTTTACGAAAAAACTAATCTCAATTGAACTCAGAATCTTGAGAAGGTGCTGCACCAGTGGTGGTGCACCCATATACGTGCACATAGTGATATACTGACATTAATTGGTTATTTCTTATAACGCTGAAGCAACATAATCATAATACAAACATAATCATTGAGATGATGGAAATGATTATGATGATGATAATGGTGATGGTGAGGATGTATGAAAATGTTGTTGATGATGATTATTATTATTATCCTGAAAGTGTATGATCAAGGGGATTAATATTATGATAATGATAAGGTTGGTGAGGATGATAATGATAAAGTGATATGATAATCATGATGATGATGGTTTACTTAAAAGGTAATTACAAGGCAGAAATTATATATTCTATAAAAACCATGAAAAAGGAGAGATTTTTACATTAAAAAACCCCAGAAGGTCGACTCTGTGAGAGCAAGGTTTAGAACTCCCACAACAGCGCCACTACAGGTGCAACGTGCATCACTACTCGTGCAGCAAAAGCGTCAGGATTCGCTTCATTATCGCCCGCACTGTAATCACCTGACCCAACGTACCACTCTGAGTTTGTACACTAGCATTTTCGCTCTTTATTGGCAAGTAAATCATAAAATGTAATGAAAATTAAAGAAAATCACAAATCAAAAACTGGAAAACCTTGCCACTACTGGTGCCGCTATGATACCCTCTCTTGGATGTCATCAGGGAGTGGTATCGCTTTAAAAGTGAGTCCAAAAGATACTTTTATGAACTGGACTGACTGTCTAAATTACTAGTAGCTCAACTTAACCCATTACCTACGAGAACCAGAGGATTCCCAAACGAAGCTTATGGACATTCAAGTATTCAGCAGTAAAGCACTTCATTGATTTAAGTGATATAAATTCGATACAACATTTTGATTGTGTTTTAACTTGCACTGGACTTGCTTGTGAGTGACACTTAATGAAATGAGCCTATACATTGTATGTCTGTAATTAATTACTGTATAGGAACCGTTCATATCGTATTCATCTGACCAACTGATACCTTAGAGGAGCATTAGATAAAATTTGGATTTCAATTTTATACCACTACCATTGCCAAAATGCTATTCAACATCAAATTGGTCATATTCATCGAGTGTTGTACCAATGAAAGTATTGATTTCAGTCTTTTATCCAGTTCCAAAAACTTGCAAAATCTGGAATTTGCATTTATATGATGTCATCTTCAGTTACAATCTACTACATGCTGGATAGTAGTGAGGCATGTGAGGTATCAGTGGAACAGGGGGCAGCTCTTCTTTTACTTGTATGCTACAATTTCTTTTTCAAAATGATTATAACCTTTGAATAATGACCACCTTCTTGAATTACCTTTATTTTGATACAGTACAGTACACGCACTATGTGTGTATACAGAAAAATGAACTGGGTAAAGGAGCTAGAAAATCCTCCTGAGTATAGGGCTGATTGCTTTTCATAAGCCAATGCAAGGTGTTCATGCATTCCCAACGGCGGTTCGCATGAGCCGGACCTGTATACATGTAATTCATCACAATGTAGGAACACTTCATTTTGTATCCATTTACAAACAATATCATTCTCATGACTGTGCATCAAAGTTTTTGAAGCAGTCCTTAAGTCGGGTAGACGACAGCCCCTGTCTGCTTTGAAAGTGAAAAAGTTAGTCTTAACCCTTAAAAACCTGGTACACTGGAGAGAGTTCCAAACTGTCTTGCTCATTGGGGAGAAAAGAGTATTCAAACCAAGGTAAAAAATACTTTTTTCCTACGAGAGTTGTTTACATACAAGCTATGCAAAATTCAAAATCGCCCATTTCCCCCTGGTATTTTTTACCCTGATTCAAATGAGTCTTCATTTTGAACTACACTATAATATCATTGTATGGTTTGTTATGGGGTCGTCTGGTTCGACAGGTAGCAGGGTGCAGGTCTCTGACTGGAATGGAGAGATAACCTTCATGCACTAAGGCCACTACTCTGCCTATCTTTCTTCTTACGGCCAAAGTACTCTATCTAAGATCTTTCAGCTGCTGCTGCTCTGTTGCCCATAATCATTCTTATGCCACCTGGTTGAATGCTCTTCTTTGAACTGCCTCCGCCCATAACATTACATTGTTTCGATGTTTACCTGTACTAAGTGAGCATACAATGGCTCTTTTAAATCCACAAGCCGGTTATTAAAGGCATTGGCTAACTTTGTGAGCAGCTGATTAAAAAAATTCTCAAACTAAGATGAAACATGTGTATGAGTAATTGCATTTGTACTCAAAAACCCTGAAACCAACCATAATTCGGAATGACTACAGTTTAACCCTTAGTTTATCCCATTTTAAAGTAACAAAATGGGATTTTTAAAAAATCATAACAATGTTAACCAATGTCTTTAAAAGTATTTTTTGTACTGTTCAGAGTGCATTTTTCAAACCATGAAGTAATCAAACAGAAACTTACAAATCATTGTAAGCTTCAGATGGATATTCATTGTCTGATCCTTGCACTTGTGCTAGTCTTGAAGTATTGTCTCGTTTTGTGTGGTCTTGTATTGTATGTTGTGTATCTTTTATGCCTTTTTTAAAACAGTTATTATCACAAGATGTTTATTTTGAGGAACCTGAATTAGAAGCTTTGCTTTTTCCTTGACAACAGAGTGAGCATTTTTTATCTAGATATACTTACCATTTAATTGATACAGCATGTCCCTTCATAAAGCTTACAGTAAGAAAAAGTCTCCTCCACTAAAAAAAAAATTCACGAAATTTCCATATTGCTGCCTACATGTAGCTCAAGGTTTCTTCTATCAAACCCAACCAAACAATTTAAAGATATTTCACGCTTGATCGAGCAAAATTAACTTCTGGGAAAGGGTGCAAAATATGGGCTTGAGAAGAATGGGTATTTGTGCTGGCTATTATCAGTGAAGCTGAAAGGAGTGTAAACTGTGGATGCTTAGGAATTCTAATAACTGAGGGCTTTCTGACAATTCATGAACGGATATCCATCATTGTCTGTGTTTATGTTATGACGTCTCATTAACATGTCATCCTTGGGTGATCAATTGTATACTGGATAGCTTTGTAATGTAAATTTTTGGTACGTTTTAACATTTATGCATACATAAGGCACCTTATCAATAGTCAGAGCCAATTTAGAACGTAGCCTTTAGCGTCTCCGATCCTCCCGTTTCTCCTTAGACAAAACGGGGGATTGGGAAAGCCGATGTGAAAAGATCAAAGACGCGGGACGAGATGTTTGATAAGTGGCCTAATGTGGATGTTATAAAAATAATATCAACATGCTTGGTCATGGAAAAAGATCAGGCAATCATTCATAAATAGCCCACTCAATCAAAAAAGCAACTGCTAAGCAATCATACACTCATTCACTCCAAAAGACAATACAGTTGAAACAGTTGAAAAACTGCAATCTGCAATGCAAATGTTTAAGTTTCATGACTGACTAGAATTTGAACATTTGGGGGAAGAGACTTGATATTTCATCAATAATTTTACCTTGTTGTTCTGTTTGGTAGGTGGAGTAAAGGCATGACAAAAAGATTTTTCATTTTATTTTACCTTTAACGTAAACAGATTTGATGATGAACACATTTTCATTGCAGTGTGCAGTTGTTCAGTTGTGTCAACTCACTTGTCTGTGGGATTGAATGATACCATGATTGGTTAGTTGCTTTTCTGACTGATTGATTTATGAAATTAGTGATTAATTTGTTAACTGACTGATTGGTTGATATTGCTTGATCTGCATGACTGAGAGCTGATATTCCTTTTCTGATATCCAAAGTATATGCCGGCTTTAATGGCAAAAACTTACCCAAGAGTAATAAATCGGTCAAGTATTCAAATTCTCATTCAAGCATGACATATTAACAAGATATGTCAGAACATACACAGAACAAGGATATTCATTTATAAATTGTTTTAAAGCCATCAGAATATGAAAATATCTATCAAAGCCTTCAGAGTTTACATAAATCTAAGGGACATTGATACCAACCAGAACAAAATTGCACCCTTTTAAAAAAGTTGTTTTGCTCACTCAAGTATCAATATTTTGATATTGTTGGGTGGAATTCAATAGGAGAAACCCTGGGCAATCCACAGCTTTGAAGATTTTCTGAAAATATTTTGGAAAGCTCAAATGCTGAGAATTTTTTCAACTGTAAACTTTTTGGGGAACGCATTGTATAGTGAATTCATGTCCAATTTTTTATCATTTTTTTATTGCTGTTGCCCAGGCTCATAATGATTTCGTAATTTGAAAGACTTTGTGAAATTTTGTTTGCTGTTATTATGGAAATAAATGAATGAAATGAAATGAAATGCATGGAAAAAGGCTTCTTTTCATGTCATCATGTACTAATCCTGAAAAGCCTAATGACAACAAAATTTCATTTCGATTTTTAGAAGCAAAGTCTAAATAGACATGAAGGCTATTGCTGGTCAAGAAGTAATCATCATGGAAATGGTGGGATTTTACTGGTTTAACTCTTATCGTGCCGATGGCACGTATAGTTGCCCTAAGTCTTCAGTGCTGATGGCATGTATATGTGACAAACAAATTTTCCTTCTGTTTCATCTATTTTGATTATTACAAAAATAGATTTATATTCAGCTTTTTCATATTGATGTACTGATAACAAATTAAACATTCAATCGTTATAAAAAATATAAAAAATATGGGTATACATTAGCGTATTTTGACATCTTTTTGCAAAGCTTATGCTTCATTTACAAAACCAACAAAACCTTTGACACTGGAGGGGTATTTGGCCTGGCACCAGAAGAGTTAATAAATGTGGCCCATTGGCTCTCCCCAAGGAAGTGCCCACCACAATACTCAAATACTTACAGATGCAAGCAGGGATTTCGCCAAACGATGGAAGACCACTGGGATCTAACTGGCATTCAACTTGATCAGACACGCCATCGGGTAATCGGTACTTTTCAGAGCATGTTACAGTAGCAATGGAGCCTATCTCTAGACTCTCATAGTTAATTGTGCCGAACTCGGGATTCCTTGGGCGTGCACATTCTGTATAAAATATAAATTGCATATGATAGTTTCCAGAAGAAAAGTAATGTTGATAATATGCTGCCTCACTTTCAAGATTCTTACATTTCATTACAATAAACAAGCCAATAAATACCTAGTGAATGATGGGTAGATGATGTTCTTATTAGAAAGTTAAATTTCTTTGAATATACATGAATGTTTCTGAATTTCTATCAGATAGTTTGCTGAAAAAAATCGCAGCAGTAGCAGTGGTAGTAGCAGCAGCAGCAGTAGTATCCCAAACTGTTTCTTATGCTTCTGCGGCAATTGCTCCTAGTACTACTACTACTACTGCTGCTACTATTGCTGCTACTGCTGCTGCTGCTGCTGCTGCTGCTACTGCTACTGCTACTGCTACTGCTACTACTGCTACTACTGCTACTACTACTACTACTGCTACTACTGCTACTACTGCTACTACTGCTACTGCTACTACTGATACAACTGCTACTACTGCTACTCACTATGAACATGACCGACAAAGAAAGTGGACAAAATGAACAACCCCTCATTCTACCCTTCACAATGATTCTGGTAGTCAAAAGAACATCCCTTCACTGCTTATTATGTTTAATCAGTAGTTCCCGGTGAATATGCATGTGACACCTGTTCCACATATTTAGATAATAGCAGTGAAGGGATGTTCTTTTGACTATCAGAACCATTGTGAAGGGTAGAATGAGGGGTTGTTTATTTTGTCCGGTTTCTTTGTCCATCATGTTCATAGTGACTGCTACTAGTGCTACTAGTGCTACTACTGCTACTACTGCGACTACTGCGACTACTGCGACTACTGCGACTACTGCGACTACTGCGACTACTGCGACTACTGCGACTACTTCTTCTGCTACTACTGCTTCTGCTGCTACTGCTGCTATTACTGCTACTACCGCTATTGCTGCTACTACTGCTACTACTGCTATTACTACTGTTACTGCTGCTACTGCTACTGCTGCTACTGCTACTACTGCTACTATACTGCTACTACTGCGACTACTGCTACTACTGCGACTACTGCTTCTACTACTACTACTACTACTACTACTGCTACTGCTACTGCTACTGCTACTGCTGCTGCTGCTGCTACTGCTGCTTCTACTACTGCTACTACTGCTACTACCACTGCTACTGCTACTACTACTGCTACTGCTACTACTACTGCTACTGCTACTGCTACTGCTGCTACTGCTGCTACTGCTGCTACTACTGCTACTACTACTGCTGCTACTGCTACTACTACTACTGCTACTACTGCTACTGCTACTCAGTGGCGTATCTAGGGGGTGCAAGGAGGCAAGTGCCCCGGGTGGCACTTTGAGGGGGTGCAAAAATGCAAAAGAGAGAAAGAAATGAAAGGGGAGAATGAGGAAAAAACATAATCCTTAAGGATTATGCGACCCATCGGCAGTGTAAATGCAGTTCTTGACGGTTTAAGACGCAAAAAATTTCTTAAGCTCAGTAGCTTTTGCTCCCTCGCATAATCATTTTCTTTGTTAAGGGTTCAAAAATTGAAAAATGAAGATGCATTTGTCGTTGCATAAAACAGCATTTCCAAAGGTTCAACATCTAAAAGGAATCTCAACTTTCAATTATGCACCCCCTCCCCCATTGGCAGGGTAAATGCACCAGAAGTATATTTTTTAGGGTTTAGAATGCGAAAAAATTTTAAAGCTCGGTCGCTCTGCTCTCCTCGAATAATGTAATTTCTTTTAGGATCTCGTAATTTAGCTCCCAAAGTATACCATATAGTCTTAAATAGGTTTTTAAAAGGTTCAAAATTTGAAATACATATATAAAGATGTATTGTCGTTAATTTGCTTTGCTCGCTATCATAGAAGTTTCATCTCCCTCTCAATATTGCCCCCCCCCCAAGAAGGATAAAGTGCATAAAACAGCATTTGAGAGATTCACAATTTACAAAAAATCTTGTCTTTCAGTCAACTTGTCAAATTCCTTGATTTAGCCTATTTCTCAAGGGTTTTCGTTTTATTTTACTCCCAGTTTTAGAATGGAAAACCGTTTATCAATGTACAAACTTCTTACTTCTCAACCACTCACTTCCAGTGGTCAGTTGCAAAATTTCCTGGGTGTACGCAAGAAATCGTGTTTGATACGGTTAAAATGAAAAACTCCTAATTCAACTCTTTCTACAATGACGACTTCTATACGTCTACGACTACAACTTCCATTCCTTACACTACTGCTAGTAGTACTACCATTCCTACTACTACTCCAACTACTCCTATTAAATACTCCTCCTGCTCCTCCTACTAATTCTACTTACAGGTATACTACATTAATGTATTTCTTTTTAAATTTATGTTTCTATTATAAAAAATAAATACTTTTCCACCTTCTCCTCCTCATACTACTACAACTTCTAATGCCAGCCATACACTACAGCATCTGGCTGTGATCAATTCAATTTTGGAAAATTTATTATGGCATTTGATATAAATATCTAAACATGCAAAATCTCAATGGTCAAAGTTTTGAGTAGTTGTGAATACTCAATTGAAACTCTAGGCTACTTCAAGCCTCCTTGTATGTATAATAGCGAAGTCAATTCTGAATCATAGTAGCATCATAGCACTCTTGCGAATGGCTACAATTTGAAGCCAATTTTGCCTTTACTCCAACCATAAGGCCTGCAGTTAAAAAATTATGATTTTAGTATTCTTATCATTATTCCTAACTTCAAATGAAATAATTGTGCTTGTTTAAACTTCCATATTAAATGCAAAATGCCATCTGTTTGCAAATCAGGTTGAAGTCGGATTTTATAGTGTGCGGTGGGCTTAACACTATTGCTATACCTTCCATTACAGCTCCAACTACTAAGACTAATAGTACAACTGTTAATTTTTTCATGCTACATTTTGTATTTCAGATCATAACATTTTAGAATTGACAAACTGTAAAAAATTTGTAATGCTTACCTACTGGTGGTGCATCACCTTTGTAAAGACAAAATATAAGATGTACACAACTTAAGCCATTTCTTTCCATATTGACGAATTAAGTTATGGGCCCCATTGCATAAAACTTACAACTGATAGTAACTTTGCCATCTATGGTAACTTCCATGGAAACCTTGAATTTGATTGGTTGTTGAGCAATGTTAACATAGTAGTTACCATTGGTGGCAGAGTTACCATCATAATGGCAAGTTTTATGCAATGGGACCTAGATTGATACAATGAAAATGATACACTACAAACAATTATAATTTTACAAGAATTAAACAGTATACAATAAAAACAATAAAAACAATATAAAATGTTGAAAATTCAACAGGAATTTCAGGAGAAAAAGGAGAGCATGTGTCCGGTGTATGTGGGGGAGGGAGGCTCGCAATAGCCCGGAATTTCAATTTTAGTATTCATACGACTATTCGGAACTTTGATTGTTAAGATTTTACATGTTTGAATGTTCATATCAAATACCATTTTTAAAAATTCCGAAATCGGTTTGCAATCGGGTCTTATACAGGGTGTATCAATAAAAACGTTACACTTTTGAAAAAAATATAGAAATCGTATTTCAAAATATAGCGAAGAGTTTTTCATGTTGATAGATGCCCAGTGGGCTCATCTATCAAGTGGCATTAACAAAATAAATCTTAATTCACACTTAGCCGAACACTGACTGTTTTTGTTCAGAGTGTGAAAAATGACTTGCGCAAAATTGAAAGAGGAGGGACAATTAAAGACATTGGTTAACATTGTTATGATTTTAAAAAAATCTTGTTTTGTTACTTGAAAATGGGATAAACATAAGGGTTATAGTGTAAAAATACCAGTCTGAAAGTTTCAAAGTATAATATCCACAGGAAGTATTTTTAAATATCAAAAATGTGAACCAATTTTTGAAAACTATACTAGGGTCGGTTGCACAGAATAGACATAAGGAGTGTGCATGCGCGTATGACTCACCTTACCGTACTATGTGTATTGGCAAATCACGCGGCGGGAGGCACATAACGGCATTTTCAAATTCAAGCAAAGTGGTTTCATCTTAGTTTGAGAATTTTTTAAATCAGCTACTCACAAAGTTAGCCAATGCCTTTAAACCAGCAGTCTAAACAAGTACTACCATTCACAGAAATTGCTCTATGCCACAGAGTTGCCCTACTGCCTGACAGGTTGACTGACTGATCAATTGTTTGAGCATTTTATTTGTCAATGATTTGATCAATCAATAATTGATTGGCTGTTTATTAAATGATTATCTAAATCATTGGTTGACTGGTTGATTGACTGACTGACTGGTTGGCTGAATGGTTGAATGACTGACTGCATGATGCATTGACTGATTGATCTATCGATTGATGTATTAATGGGCTGATTGTTGATTTTTGATTGATTGATTGAATGATCTGAATGTTATCAAATTGGTACTTTTATTCTTGACTGAATGACTGGCATGTGTCTGTGAATGGTGAATTGTGTTCTTTAAAGATCTTGAGTAATTTTGGACATTAGTTTTCACCCACTCATAGAGCAGTGAAATCACTAAAATTATGATAGAAAATTGATTCAAGCTTCATAGACTATCAAAACTTTATCATAATTTTATGCAAACTTTTAATTTCTCTGAATAGGAGTACTTATTCGGACTGCTTGTTTAACTCTTACAGTGCCGATGGCACGTATATGTGCCCAAGAGGCTTTACATTTTCAATCGACCATTACTCCAATTAGAATAGTTGATATGGTCATGAAAATATGTCAAAATTTAGAGGATAAATATAGTATTAAAATATCTATCAGTCACTATATGCTACCACAGGATATTTTTTTCAGAAAACTGCAGATTTTGGAAAGGATCCATTCTTATTTTAGCATAAAACAATAGCAAACAAATGAGAAATGAAAACGGAAAGGTCAAGACGGAAGCTTATTTCTATTTCCAAATAATTTTCATGCAAGACATTGAATTAATGGAAATATCTGGTATTTTTTGAAAGGGTAGTAAATTTTCTACAACTTCTGTGTACAACTTATCTGTATAGAAATTACTGGTGAAGACTTACGGGCATTTGAAAAGCAAGCACTGTTCATAATTTGGTAGAATTTGGGAACACCCCTTGGCACCGTGAGAATTAATAGTCCTTCTTTTAATAGGCCAACTGATAGATCAATCAGTCAATGCATCAGTCAAGCATGCAACCATTCAGCCAGTTAGTCAGTCAGTCAATCAACAAGTCAATAAGGTATTGAATCAAGAGTCAATCAATCAATTG
This sequence comes from Echinometra lucunter, assembly GCA_029962745.1. NCBI lineage: Eukaryota > Metazoa > Echinodermata > Echinoidea > Camarodonta > Echinometridae > Echinometra > Echinometra lucunter. The sequence continues at coordinate 24,402,271 of CM057161.1, read as the reverse complement.
ATTGATCAAATTATTGATAAATAAAATGCTCAAACAATCGATTAATTCGACCATTCAGTCACTCAATCCACCACTCGATCCACCAGTCAATCAATAAGGTAATCATTTAATCAACAGCCAATCAATCACTGATTGATCAAATTATTGACAAATAAAATGCCCAAAACAATCGATCAGTCAGGCAACTCCGTGGCAAAGAGCAATTTCTCTGAACTGTAATACTTATTTAGACTCTGGTTTAATTGCCCCTCTTCTTTCAATTTGGCGCAAGTCAATTTTCATACTCTAAACAAAAACAGTCAGTGTTCGGCCAAGCATGAATTAAAAATTTGTTTTGTTAATGGCACTTTATAGATCAGCCTACTGGGCATCTATCAACATGAAAACTCTTCGAAACATTTTGGAATACAATTTTCATAATTATTTCAAAAGCGTAACGTTTTTATTGATACACACTGTAGTGTGCGGTGGGCTTAGGAATTGTCAAAAGACTCTTTTCCAGACTGTCCTCAATTCTCCAAGGAGAGTACAATCAATGAAAATGAGACGGGTCACCTGGACAGTGGGCCATATGCCAAAGGTATGTGAAATAAGTAGAGATCAGGCCATGTATCTCGATTTGATAATGATATATAAAATAATAGATAAAATGATACTGAGCTCCTGACCCGTTTCAGATACAGAGCTGCACCGTAGCTGATATAGGAAAGTTGTCACTTTGAATGTTCCATCCCTTTTTACGCAACAACAGAGTAACACTGTATCAAACTAAAACTCCGAGTGCCTAGCTGCAGCTACGGAGCTGCTCCGTAGCTGATATGGGACGTCGCCCACTATGAACATGTCCCATTTCAGCTTTAGTGGCAAATCATGTGGGTTTGGTTCTTATACCGAAGGTCACACTCATTATTTTCGGAATTCAGGGTCACCGCCAGGGTTATGAACCAGTCACATTGTTTCCTGCAGAGTGACACTGATTCAGTTTGAATATGTAGATAAAATTTGATGCGTCACAACAAGGAGTAACTTGCTTACTATGAATGTTTGTAATTTTTCATCGTTCACTCTTTTTGATGTTTTTACTCACGTTTTTGATATGAACTATGTAATATCTTTGTAAAATCCCGGAATGAATTTCCATGTAAATTTGGACGAAATAAAATTGAATTGAATTGAATTGAATTGAAGGTCATTAGCATTAGCTATGTTATATATATATTGTTCTTTTTGATATATGTTGAATTATTATCGTATATACTTTCATTATTATTCCCTTTTTCAGAGAAAATAATGTTGTGATATGTCAATGATTTTCTATTAAAAAATTACAAACACGTCAAATATCGTGTGCAAAATAGTTCAGTTACATGGCAGTAACTCCATTTTGGACAGATTTATTAAAAGGGTTTCTGTAACAAAAGTGCAGTCCGCTGTGAATCAGTGAAAGCAAATTTTACCCCTTGGTGCGGACTTTTTAAGTGCAGACCAAAAGTGGAAGAATTATTGAAAAGGATATCAGTGTACTTACCGCTTTCACGGATGTACACTTCCCACCGCAGGCATATGCAGTCTCTCCAGTCCACAGGGACAATTCGGAAGAAGCGAGTTTCGTGGGGGGAGATTTTAACTATTGCATAACCATTCCTGCTGGCGCTCCCTTCAAACACCTACATGAATATGAATTTGTAACGGCAAGAACTGGATGGAGATTTAATGGTTTGACATAATTATGGGGGGGTGTTTCACAAAGACTAAGATTGACTCAAATTGCTCTTAACTTTGGCAGGCCATTCATGCCACCGTTTGCTTTCCCTATCGGTCTCTCAAGGGATGCACAAATCATGGTCACAAATTTACAGAATTTACTTTCCTTGTTTTCTTCATCAATGAACAATAAAAAAATTGTTGATTCTGCAGATTTGTGACCATGAATTGCAGATCCTTTGAGAGATCCATATTGAAATAAAACAGTGGCATGAATGGCCAGCCATAGTTTAGTATGATTTAAGTCAATCTTAGTCTTTGTGAAATACCCTCATGGACTGTCATGAAGAAGAGTTGGAGTTTGATTTAGGGGTTCATTTAGGACATGAAAATTCCTTTGAATTTTGAGAATTAGTGTTTGATCTTAGCTGAAAATCTGAACAAGAAGTTATTTGATAATGTTTCTCAAAGTTGGTATACACAAAACATTTGATAGTTTTTTGGTTACATGGTTCAATCAAGAGGTGGCTTATTCTACCTCTCTGATCAGCCATACTTGTTTTTATTTTTAAAAAGAGAAAAAAAAAACAACCCTTTGTGGTTCTACCTTTATGGCACTGTGCATTCCAATATGGCATGACCTCGTAACACAGTCAGGGCTCCTTTACAACACCTTGCAAAGGTTAAATTTACATACATGTATATTAATATGAAATAGCCTATGATAATTCCATTATTCCTAAAGTTAATTTGTTCTGAATTTTGATTTCCATTTTCCATTCAAGACATATTCTTAACAAGTTCAAATTCTGTTGGTGATTTTTGTAATTTGAGGGCACTGCTAGTTCTTATGGAGTTGGAGGTGTTGTGCCCCTCCTGCCTCTACTGTACTGCCTCACACTGTCATGGTATGAAGAGGGGAATCTGTTTATGAAGCCTCTGATTCTTTGGAGATATATGTATATAGGTCCTTTGAGGACTTCAGGGCACCTACTGGGTGTGAAGAAAGGGTATTTAACAGAGAGGAAGTTGCACAAGTAGCAAGAAAAACAGGGGTTCATCAGACTTAAAAAGGGGCATGTATCAGATTTTAAAGGGGCATTTACCCGAGGTGAACAGTGCACTGACATGTATCTGCGGTGACAAGGAACACTTGCCAGAAGGGGAACTGCACTATTAATCTTCATTTATCTACATTTGCCACACTCGACCCAGGTGTAGTAAGTGGGTACCTGGTAGGATTTATTCCTTGAATGCACAAAGCACTGCGGTTGCTCGAACTAAAGCTGGGGTAATAATATCCAAATTCCTTTGGAAGCGCATAGAGAGGTTATATCATAATGTGATATGCGCTATACAAGAACTACTATTATTACTATTAGAAATGAAAAGGAGCCCTGATCTGATTTTCAGAAGGGTCCTCATCAATAAGAAAAAAGTGACACCTATTTGAAATGAAAAGAACACTAAAAGGGAAACACTATTTGGCATAAAAAAGGGGATACTTATCAACAGAAGTGGTATTTTACCGAGAGGAAAGAGGCACTTATCAAAGGTCAAAGGGGAATGGATCAAATTATAAGAGGCATTTACCTAACTTTAAAAGGGGATATATCAAAAGAGCAGAAGGGCACTTAGGAGAAAGGAATTGCACTATGGGAAACAAAAAAGGTATGAAATGGGCACTTAGTTTATTTCAAAAGAGAAATTCAAAAGGAAAAACAAGGAGAAAAAAGCATTTCTCAACAAGGCAAACGCCAAGTGTTGTCTCGCCTGCATATTGCAGTCATGAAGAGACTGCATGTCAAAACTATGCTATATGACTTCTGAGGCTGTCAGCAGTTTAGGGGGTGAATTGTGGTTCTGACAGTTTACATATGCAATAATGGTATAGGCCTACTTTATCCCTAGGAAATCAGATAACACTAAGAATGCTGTTAATACTATGAAGCTATAATTATTTCCATGCAAGTAAGGAAATGAAAGAGCTATTATACAGTAAACTGTAGAATGAACTCTGTTGAACTGAAGTAAAATGTTAGTGTTAAAAAGTATCAAATTATAAAGTTCATGTCATTACAGGAACAAAGTGGTGTAAATCATAGCACAGTGCCAGTCATGGAAAGTTCATTGACCTTTAACCTTAATCAAATTCAATTCACATTCAAACTTGACCTGCACCTTCAAGAGATGGACCTCTGGTATGAATTTGGTGATTCCACGTCAAAGCTATAGAAAGTTATTAGGTGTACAACATAGCACAGTGCCAGTCATGGAAAGTTCATTGACCTTTGACCTTTGACCTTAATCAAATTCAACTCACATTCGAACTTGACCTGCACCTTCAAGAGATGGACCTCTTGTATGAATTTGGCAATCCTACCTCGAAGGTATAAAAAGTTATTGTGTGTACAATATAGCAGTGCCAGTCATGGAAAGTTCATTGACCTTTGACCTTTGACCTTATTCAAATTCGACTCATATTCGAACTTGACCTGCGCCTTCAAGAGATGGACCTCTGGTATGAATTTGGTGATCCCACCTTAAAGCTATAGAAAGTTATTGGGTGTACAACACAATTGTTGACGACGACGCCGACGACGCCGACGACGCCGACACCGGAAATAGTGATACCTATGTCTCGCTCCGCTACGCAGGCGAGACAAAAAGGAAAAAAAATGGAAAAGGGCCACTACAAAGGAAAAGGGTCACTAACCTGCTGTAAAAAGGAGGACTTATCAAATATTTTTAAGGGCGAATGAGGTGAAAGGGGGCACTAATTACAGGGGCATCATTAAAACAAAAAGGCCCTTGTAGGAATAAAAAGGGGCACTGAATAAATCTTCAAAAGGACATTTTTCATAGGTGAAAAAGGGGCACATCTGGGGGTGCTTGTAAATTGTGTAGGAACTGCACCCCTACCCCCCCCCCTTAGCACCACCCATAGTTAAGCATTCCTTGTTTTATGCTAACTCAATACATAGCTTGGCCTAGCTGTGTCAAAAAGGTTGTGCCTGTGCCTATAGGCTGTCATTGTGGGCAATGCTGTGCATGGATGTTCCTGCCCGCAGTCCGAGAGGCCCAAAGATACTCTTCATTTGCTGCCTGCATGTCACTTTCATTATGACCTGCTCTAGTCGAGCCTGTGAGTACTGCTTACACAGTTTTGTAATAAACATTAAAGCAATATCATTCCTTCATGTCAGGGACAAGACTGCATGGAGAGTCACTGACATGATCCTACCATAAGAAAATAATACCTTTCATGGGAGCCAGGGCTTACCTCTGGTGTGCCAAAACCGTAAAAGCGGAAGAAATCTCCATCGTCACTGAAGTAAATGGAGAAACGTGAGACCCAGAAGTCCCTGGTGGGATCGCCTTGCAGGACGACACCAGTGACTGTCGCGATGAATCCAAAATCCACCTGGATCCATTCCTCCGTCTCTACCGTGCTCTGTGCAGCACACCAACTCCCGCCAAACTCAGGCAGAGCTGGAAGGGTGTTGAGAGGACTTCTGATAGGAAAGTACTTGGGCCAGTTTGATGAGGCTGTGATGTCCTCGGGTTGCACCACGCCATCCTCAATGGCAGGGATGCCTTCGGGAAGGTCAGCTTTTGGAAAAAAATAGGGATCAGAAATTTCAGGAAGACGTAATGGCATAAAGAACAGGATATGCGAAGACTTGAGCAAACTCAGCTATTGGAGGAAGGAAAAAAAGGAAATGTGACGTACAAAGATGCTATATATGCCTTGATTTATTCTTCTTCAACTCATTGACATGTGCCTGAAGTAACAACTGACCCAGATTGTCTTTTAAAACATTGTATTATTCACATAATGTTTTGATTTTGCTCATGAAGGAATATAATGATCATCAAGATAAGAATTTCCTTGACTAGTAAATTTGAAAGCTCACACATTTTTGTTCATACTACCAGTAACTGAAATTTGCTGATTTAGGGGGGCATGGGCTGATTGTCCCTCCTTGCCCCTCCCCCTCCCTGGAAACCCAAGTGAAATACCTGAAAGCAGAAGACCCCACATGTGCCCCCTTCCTCACTTTTCAAACTGTCATCTCAAGACAACATCTAGAAGGCCCCCTGAGAGTAAATAATTTTACTTTTTTCTCCCTTTTCCCCAATCAGAATTTTCTGAAACCGCGGATAAGCCCACACTCACCAGGGTTGCAAAGTTCTAGGACGTAAATCTCAAGCCTCAAACAGGCTAACTGATAGCTCCCTGTAACATGTATCCTCACATATCTCGCCGCTGGGTGGGGTGTGATTACATTGACGGTAGAGTCCACCCCTCCTTGGAAATTCTGAAAGGCAGGTTTTGACTGATATTGAATGATACTGTTGCACTCTAGTTACATCACTGCAATAATATCAATGGTCATTTAACAAGTTAGGCTAAACAGAATGCGGTTCTGTTCATTATCCTAATGAGAACGACCAGGTATAATTTTACCTTAAATTTACAGTGCAAGGACATTTGCGAATACTTCTGTTTATGAATTTTAAAGCTGATATAAGAAAACGATCACAAATATTGAGATAATCACATCAGGGGAAAGCTTTCAACCCTTAAAATAACACTGAGTGGCGTTCACCACAGAACAAGTTCAGAATGGTGAATTTATGTGACTAAACTTCATGAAAATCTCGAAGTCAGAAACGCCGGGTCACATGCATGCAGAAACCTAGGTGCTCGGTCGTGACGTCACGAGGGGAATTGCATGCGCCGGTGGAAGAAAGTGGCAATGATGTGCCTATGTAATGTGCATTCTTGTCAGAACTTAGATTGCCATTGTAAATTCGTAAACGGGATAAAGTGAAAGATTTTCTGTTTTTATTTGAATGAAGAAACACGAAATAACGTAATCCAGTAGCTGATTTCTTTTTAATATCGTCACAATTTCCTTTTTGTAGAGTTTTAAGGCGAGTTTACTGTCTCGGAAAACGAGGTTCAATCACCATTGTATTGAACCTGCACGTACGAATAGAAAATGTCAGACGGGTTTCGTTGGTGTGAAGGATTAATTATGTGAATCGGTAATTCCTAGAACTATGATCATTCTTATCATTCATATGTGTGAATGCCTCAAAAGGATGCAGTACGCCTATAAAAACAGTAAAATATCAAATTTGATATAGAGATTTCCAGCAGCTGACGACGTCATAGTTGAACGATATTCATCCGCGAGTGATGTGGCTCCTGCCTGCACGTTCTTGCAGAGAGCGGATTCTCCACTGGAAGACCAGCCGCCTACACCCGGCGGTGGATTGATGGATATTGAGCTGGCATAAATGCAAACGCCAGTACGTACACACCTTGGTACACACACAAATATACACACGCTTGCGCTTTGGTACGAGCGGCCAGATCCACTTTCCAGAGCTCGTAATCTCACCAAATTCAACCACTCCCCCCAAAACATCGGAATCTGTAAATATTTTGATGGGTGTGCCGATGCGGAACCGATGCAAGCAACAGGTTTTTTTTTTTTTACCTTTTTCTTCTCCATAATGTTTAAAAACAAACGTACGAGAGTAGTAGTAGAAATTATTCGAACTCCAATATGTTTAAAAATGAACGCACGATAGAATAGAAATTATTCAAACTCCCTCATCTTTAAAAAAATCTTACGATAGTAGTAGAAATTATTCAAACTCCATTATGGTTAAAAATGAACGCACAATAGAAGTAGAAATTATTTAAACTCTGTAATGTATCAGACAAACTTACGATAGTAACAGAAATTATTCAAACTTCATCATTTTTACCACATTTACCACGAATTTTGGCCTGTTTGGCGGTTACAATCACACTTAGACCCTACACATGTTGTTTTGCATTGCAGGCGTAGCAGACGGGATTCAATTGTTTTATTGTAATTACGCATCTCTTCTCCAGCCGCGCTCTGCGTAGACCAGCTGCTGGTCGTTTTAAACTGTCACTAGTCCTAAGCATGCGTGTGCGCGCGCTGATGTGGTATCCCCACGAATTCACTTTCCCCACGAATTCTCAGGCTGTGTGTCCGTACGTGCACTTATTTTGCGTACATACATGGTGTTGCTGATGTGTGTGCTCACGGATCATAGAGAACAGTCCAGGCAGTGGACTACGCTCTGCGCTGCATTGGTATCGGAATCGGAATCAGGCCAATGCAGATGTACAAACATCGGGCATCGGATCGGCAATGCAATTCCAAATCGGTTAAGCCCTATCATTTACATAACTAGGGGAAATTAACATGCAATTTACAGGAATTTACAGTTTAATGGTCAAATCTTTTAACCTGTTCACTACTGAATTCCATAATCCCCATAGCCTTAATACAGGGACCATCTGCTTCCCGTAGGCAAATGGTTAATATTTGCAAAAACTTGGCACTTTTATTCACATGCCACCAGGTTTATCTTAGCTATAACACTGCAGCAGCTCGTAAAACTTTTTGCTATTCTCATTATTACTGCCCCCCAGAGATATATAAAACTAAAATTTTTTTCCCCAAGTTTCAAGGGGGTGGGGGTGTTAAACTACTGAGATACAAACCTTCTTATGACCGAAGGAATTAGTAATGTATGTGTATGTAGTTCCATCTCTGCTAAACTCGACCTGGAATTCGTCAACATATGCTGATCCATCGCTCTTTCCTTGAACCACAATGCCCGTGATGGAATGGATAAGACGCAGGTCCACCTAACGAATAGAAGCAAAGAAAATAGATTCTAGCTCTGATGATATTGTAACCCGATACCACAATATTACTGATGCACCTCGTTAAGTGATGTCCCATGGACATTACAGGAAAAGTATGGTAATATCATCATTACGCATTTTGTAAAGCCCATCGCACACTATATGACTGGTCTGTGTTCTGATTTTGCAAGAATTTGCATTCAGCATTGAATATGAAATTCCAAACGAGTAAAATTATTCCCTCTGAGGTTCGGAAGAATGACAGGAGTGTAAAACTTGAAATATCAGATTATGCAAGCCTTTGAGACTTAGTAAAAGCCAGATCACTGAAATCAGCTTCAAATAATAATCCCAAATCTACTATGACATCACTGCAATAATTAACAGTGATTTTGCCCGTTCTTCAACAATTTTGAATTCAGTATTCAAACGACTCTTTAAATCTTTGATCATTAACAAATTTTACATGTTGGTGTTCATATGATATTTTTTTTCAAAAATCAAATCAAATCGTAGATCAATCATATTGTGTGCAGTAGCCTTAGGTTCCTCATCATAACTAAAAACAAAACAGGTGTTGACACAAGGACGCCTTGCCTGCATCTACCCCAGGCCTAGCTCAATCATTACGAGAAAATTAGTATACCTTGTTTGTCTCCTAGTAGCAAAATGGTGTGGACCAATCAAATTCTTAGGAAGATAGCGCAGAATATGATGTCACAAGTTTTTCTGCACAACTTTTGGCAAAATCGCTTTTATTTGACTTGGAGCATGAACTAATACAGTGGAAACTTGGTATAACCAGGTCCTTGGGACCATCAAAATTACCTTTTTATAGCAGGAAGCTTGTTATATCAGGGTTAAAAAACAACAGAACATTAAGAGCTGCGACCAGAATATTACCTTGTTATATGAGGAATATTGTTATATCAGATCTCTTTATATCGAGTTTCCACTGTATTGACGTAATGCAACTCATTATCAAAATGAGAACACAAAGAAGACATGGGGGTCAGCACACAGGGATACATTGGTATGCTGAGCTGTGCAAATTTATGTGACATGCTACCCTCTAAAGTCGAAGACTGAAATCACTAAAATAATCAACAAATTCATATAAACTATTTGCTTTTTACACCTAGGATAATAAATATCCTATTTCCATTACATTCCTCCTACTGGACGTAAATTACCTTGATCAAGTGAATTTTCAAAAATATTTTTCTGATCACTGGTGACACAGCTCTTGCTCCTCTGTCCAATATTATGGACAGAGAACATGACTTTCCTCTTATCATCACTTTGCATGTTACAGCATGTCTAGTCTGTTGTGCAAGGTTAGCATAACCGAGCACTAGTGTGAGTGGGGAATCAGTAGATTCTAATTGCCACTGGATATCTAAATGAGCCTCAACATCGTCTTGAAGCAGTGATTGCCAAAGGTCAGATAAAACAATACTTTCAGTAAAGTGCTGCATGATTCAATTGCCTTCATTTGGCTGATTAGTCTGTTAGCTGCACCTATAACACTGATTACCTCTGCATAAGGGGCAGGGTCATCGGAAGCGGCACACCAAGCCCCAGGATTGTTTAGTCTAATATCTCCGACCGGTGTATCAGCTTGCTGGCTGGATACTGTGATGTAAGAGGTTTCAAAGTTGCCATTCTCCAAACCAATCGGCACACCAGGTGGAGTCGAATCTGAAACATGAAAGGAAAAAAAAAACAGCTGTTGATAGATATTTCTGCATTGCTGTCATACACCTTTTAATATGTATTCTTGTTCTGTTACAGGCAGACCCTTAAAGCATCTTGCAGGCATAAAAAAGTGTCTCATTAAATAGGCCCTACAAAAGAGAGCTCTGCAGTGCACAAGTGTCTGTTGTTTAAGAGAGCTAGATCTTCCTCTTCTTCTTTTCATCTTTTGTCGTTGTCATCGCAACTAAAAACCATTCTGCGGTATAACAGTTTCACCTGGAGCTTGGTAGAAAGGTAAAACGGCAGAATGGCGCATCGAATTTCAGAAACTGATGGTATCTCGGAAAAATAAGCTTCTTGCAAGGTCTTGTTTTGCACTTAAAAGCTACTAAACAACCTAGAGAGGTCCAACGCTAAAGCTAAATCCTGCATCAAGTATTGGATGGTCTTGCGATTCAAAAGGAAGAACTTATGGTCATACACGTAGCCTCTTTGTGTGATATATGCAGACGGGAGATGAAGCAAAACCATGGATGGTTATAGATCTATGCAGTATAGTAATGTACTTTTCAACTCAGGCTCTCCTTCTGTTGGACAAACGGACAAGCATTCCACTCTCAAAAATTGTTCATGGCAGATAATGGCTGATTGTTGCCATGTTCTTCTTAAGCACAGCTCATCAATCCTCTTGTACGTATAGATTCGCTATGGCAGTGGCACTATTTTGAGGAGTGTAACTCAAACCATTTAACAGTTTAATACAATGTTTTTGTAGAACAGTAAAGGCAGATAAAGTACTTGGGCAAGGCTGATCTCATACCTGGAATATACAGTAACAAGAGAATGAGGCTGCCCCTAGCTGCCTCTGCCTGTATTTCAGATAACTTCATCTCACACCACTCTTAATTTACTGTCTTAACCAGAATAAAGAACACATAATATACATTTTTTTTTCAAACTGACCTCTTTGATCTTTGACCTTTGAGCTAACAACCCCACAGTTTGATCACTTTGTCTCCTCAAAGTCATGCAAATGTACAGTCAAACCTGACAGGTTTAACCTGTCTATAAAGGCCACCCAAGGGAAACATAAAAAAGTGGCCACTGCAGACAACCGGTGGCTGCATAGCAGCCACCTTATATAAGGAAGGCAATGTACATGTAAGTGGCCGTTAATAGACAGGTGGCCTTTATAGAGAGGTGATCACTAAAGGCTTGTTCAGATATGCAGCAAACCCCCGCAACAACCCCCACTGTTTTTTGTCTAGTAGCAAGAGGGATATTTTTTGCCTCCCAGTGGCAAAAAGCTGTGAACCAATCAACAATAAAATTGAGCTGTCACCTTTGACCTACATACCCCCAAATCTATTACAGATCATCTTATATGGTGATACACACAAGAACCAAGTTTGAAGTACAAAGCGCAAACAGATCTCGAGATACATGTATCATGTTAAAAACAAGGCAACAGCTATTATGTGTCTCACCACAGTCGTGTGCAATCATTCTTGAAGGTGAATTGTAACATTTGAGCTCATTTGACCTTTGACTTACATATGTGACCTTTGACCCTAAACAACACTGAAGTCCCTGTAAACTATATACCATCCAAGTTACAAATCGGCTTATGGTTTGAAAGTTACCAACCCCAGTAGATTTTAACATTTGACCTCTTTTAACATTTGACCCCATTTGACCTTTGACCCCTGAATAACACTGAGGTCACTGTACATGTAAGGCATCTACCATCCAAGTTTGGTTACAAATGGGCTAGTGATTCAAAATTTACTAACCCCAGTAGAAACTTGCAGGTAAATTTAAACATTTGACCTCATTTGACCTTTGACCTCCATGTGCATACATGACCTTTGACCCCCCAAATACCATTGAGGTCGTTGTCTACCATCCAAGTTTGTTACAAATGGGCAAATGGTCGCAAAGTTACTCCAAGTTTCATAAGCGTCACGGACAAACGGACGTCGCTATGAATATATCCTAGTTTCCCTCCATCTCGTTGGCTCACAAAAAGCAAGACGTACAGAGGACAAGCTGTGCCTCCGGTAGTACCGGTACCACCTCCAGCGGCTGCTAGAGCTGCGTGGTGCAGGCGTAGGGCCATCTGAAGTAGACTCAACCAAATACAGACCACTTTTCTTTTCTCTGCCAGGTGAATTGATATTTTCTGTTGTTGTAAATATTTGTACCGATTTAGAAATTGTATATAATCTTTTTGTTTTTCATTTTTAAATCTGTAAATAATATAATTCTAATCTAATAATATTTTGTATTTTGAAAACTCCACTGGAAATATGCTCTCAAGCTTTCATGGTCATCCTGCTAAAACTTACACTTGTGATTTGCTCAAAGATTAATTTATATCACACAGGGCTGCACTGATATGCTGAGCTGTGCAAATGTGTGTGACATGCTGCCCTCTATAGTTGAAGATTGAACTCACTAAAATAATCAACAAATTCATGTAAAATATTTGCTTTTTTACACCTAGGATAATAAAATATCCTACTTCCATTACATTCCTCTAACTGGATGTAAATTATATTGATCACTGTTGACACAGCTCTTGCTCCTTTGTCCCAATAAATTGGTACAGAGAACACTACTTTCCTATTGTCAGCAATTTGCACGTCACAGCATGTCTGTTGTACGAGGTTAGTATAACCGAGCACTAGTGTGAATGATATTGTCTGTTGTACGAGGTTAGTATAACCGAGCACTAGTGTGAATGATATTGTATATGTTTCCAGCTTGACAAATAAAAATCCATCTATCAATCAATCAAATGCGACTGCTTATGTACAGTCTTAAAAGACGCTATAAAACATTCTCCCAAACAATCTGACCATTTTCTTCTTACAGTTGTTATCCCTGAAGACTAGAGTAACTGTGTAACATGACATATATGTACTATTCACTACTTTATATTCACTATTTTATATCCATTATAATCCAAATATGAGTGGTTAAGCAAATAACCCAAGACAGCTAGGGAGGGTCACAGAAGCGGGAGAGCTGCAGCCCCCCCCCCCCACAATTTTGTGCTAATTTTTTTTTAATCATTTTTTTCATCATTATTTTCAATTGCTCATAGGCTCAAAAAAAGTGTCAAAACCATGAAACCCAAGGGCTTCAGGGGGCTCTGTCCCCTGGACCCTGCCCACACGTTTGGGTGTACATGCACATGTACCCCTTGCCCCCCCCCCCCCCCCCCTCAATCCGATCAAACATTCCGAGCCCCTGCTATCTACATGATCTAAGGATAATTTGTTCACCTTTATATAAGTTATAGCTGGTAGACATTTGAAATATTGGATCACACTACATTTTAGATGAACCCATCTCCCCGGTTCTACAAAATGCTTGCCTGCATATTTTCATTACAGGAATTTAACAAACTTGAATAGCTATAAACAGATCATTCAACAGGTGCATTGACACTTGACAGGTAGACAGATAGATAAATATAGATAGATACAAGATAGATAGCTATATAGATAAAAGATAGATAGACATGAAGATAGACAGACATGCAGATAGATAGACATGCAAATATATTATAGATGGATAGATAAACAGACAGGTAGATAGATAGATAAAAGACAGACAGATAGATAGAGAGATAGCCAGATAGATAGATAGATAGACAGATAGATAGATGAACATCTTTCTCACATAGTTCTTCTACGTAGACCTCCAGTCGAAGACAGATGCAATGATGCCAAGCCTTCGGGATTATCCGGATGTAACGGGCCCGAAGCGTCGGGGTGAACAAGGCGATCGATACACTGTCAATATCTACGTTGCCCGGAAAGTACTGGGAGTAAAACAAAAGTGAGAAGCAGAATTTGACTGACTGGTATGATACCGAATGAGCTCCAGCTCCGTAGAACATGCACGTCCTCGGCCTCGGTCACATTCGACCTATAACGAAAGCGATCACGAGGTTTTTCATGAAAAGAACCCCGGGAAAAGAAACTGAGGCATATTATCGTGATCGTGCAGCGGTTCTGCGGCACAGTACGGTTACAATTAGCGTGTAGCAGGATGCGTATCCATTACGTAACGAAAGAGCGCCCCGATCCCGCGAGGCGAGATGTTTTGAATTGGACAGGTGAATGTTATAAACAAAAGGAGGAAAGGCGTGGAAGCCAGCAGAACCACTACACAATTTAATATTAAATTAGATTTATTAATAAGAACAAAAGACGGTAGATCTGTTAATAACAATAGAGATTCAAATACATTTCATTAAAATTAGTACACCAAGTTGGGACGATTTGCCATCATAGTTTTTCCAGAGCAAGTTTTCCCGCCCATCTTCGTAAACTTATCATCGGAATCAACGATATTTTTGTTCAATTTCACGCGAAATTGATTGACAATGTGGATCAATATTTAAAAAGCAAATATTATCGTTCCATTAGATTTTTTTAGCATGCGATTTACTATTGTTAGAACACAAAAGTGCAAAAATATAATTCAATTTGATTATCTGTGTAAACAACATTCAAATTCGTAAAAACAGCATTCCAATTCGCACAGGACATGACGTGGGAAGAATCTTGGCATACAATGAATAGGCATGCAGTTTTGACATTAGTGCAATTTTTCATTTTATGGTAATGGTCAGTCAGTGTTTCTGCTATATGAAAATTATGAATGTAGAAAGAACAAGATTGAGATTCATTAGCATTTAGCAGATGGAAACAAAAAAAAAAATGCAAAGAAACCCCCTCACAAAATATGCAAATAAAGATCACAACAAAATAATCCATGATCATGTTTTACAGGCATTTTATACTGAATTGTATGCAAAGATAAAGAATAAGACCACAGAAGAATAAAAGAATAATGACATACAAACTGAAAAAAGGGAGATGAGAATGTCATATATATAATTACAGGAAAGAAATAAAGAATTAAAGAGAATTAAAGAATGAACATTAAAAAGAGATAGAGACCACTTACGTTGTTCTAACTGAATGGCGTAAGTGCGAAAGTGATTGCCTAAAGATGAAAATCAAACCGCAATTCTGCAAGGAATTTCTTCTTCCTCTCAAACTTAGCGAAATTGAATGACGGTTATTCATTACCAAATTGAATCAAATTACAATTAAATTGAATGATAATTTTATTAAGTTCAATGTTTCAAAAAAGAATTTAACGCAAAAAGTGTTCAATTGAAACTCTGGAAAACCGACGGACTATGAAATGCTTGAATTCGAATGCTTGATCATGAAATCGAATGCTGTTTTGACGAATTCGGCCGGGAAAACATATAGTTTGTCACTGTTTTTACATCCTAGGAAATCGGTCTGGGCACGGGGCAAAAACACAAAAGCCCCATGCAGGGTAAGGGTTTAGGTTAGATAGATTTAGAATAAATGGTATTTCATATTTCATTAACAGCACTCATTGGCGTAAATCCCGGGGGGGGGGGGGGGGATGGCGTGTACAAATATCCCCCACTTTTTAAGGAAGAAATGATATTTGAATTCATCTTTAAATATAGTTTTTATCAATATGTCGTAAACAACCATCATATTTTAGAATTTCTGTTTGAAAATGCGATTGAAAACCAGAAAATCGGTTATTTCAGGCTTGCTCGCTTTGCTCGCTCGTCATATTTTCACATTTTCATTTGAAAATGCGATTGAAAACCAGAAAAGTTGTTATTTTTTGGCTCGCTCGCTTCGCTCGCTCATCATATTTTAGAATTTCTATTTGAAAATGCGATTGGAAACCGGGGCAACATTCTAATAAATGCCAGCTCCGATGATCTGGCAGCTATAGGCTTTCCCCAGAATTAATGATATCAATATGTGATTTGCGATTTATTAGCAGAGTGTGGTTTGTATTTGATGATCGATGAGTACGTTATCTATAATCGCTTAAATATGACCAATCACTGGTCATTGGCAATGCCTATATATAGGTTTCACCACTGTACTCGGGCTCTGTCATGTCTGTTGACAATTCGAGACACATTCAGTTCAAATCTGATGCATCGCTCTTTTTATAAATTCCTGGTAAAGAACACACACACACACAAAAAACACACACACAAGCCGTTTATTGTATTTCAGTACTCAGAAAGCATAGGTATAGGTTTTCCCGGCCGAATTCGTCAAAACAGCATTCAATTTCATGATCAATAATAATAATAACTCTTATTTACCCAGAGTAGCCACTTCAGCTATCAGCTGATCTTCCAGCGGGCCCTGCATAACATAATATGTTATTACTACCCTTCTCCATTCTTATATGCCGAGCGCCTGGCTAGAAGGCAGAAGGTCCCATTTTTGTAAGTCTTTGGTATGATTCGGCCGGGGATCGAACCCACGACCTCCCGTTCATGAGGCGGACGCTCTATCAATTGAGCCACCAAGCATTCAAATTCAAGCAATTTATAGTCCATCGGTTTTCCAGTGTTTCAATTTAACACTTTTTGCGTTCAATTCTTTTTTGAAACATTGAAATTAGTAAAATTATCATTCAAATTAAATCTTCCAGCGGGCCCTGCATAACATAATATGTTATTACTACCCTTCTCCATTCTTATATGCCGAGCGCCTGGCTAGAAGGCAGAAGGTCCCATTTTTGTAAGTCTTTGGTATGATTCGGCCGGGGATCGAACCCACGACCTCCCGTTCATGAGGCGGACGCTCTATCAATTGAGCCACCAAGCATTCAAATTCAAGCAATTTATAGTCCATCGGTTTTCCAGTGTTTCAATTTAACACTTTTTGCGTTCAATTCTTTTTTGAAACATTGAAATTAGTAAAATTATCATTCAAATTAAATGTAATTTGATTCAATTTGGTAATGAATAACCGTCATTCAATTTCACCAAGTTTGAGTGGAAGAAGAAATTCCTTGCTGAATTGCCGTTTCATTTTCATCTGTAGGCAATCACTTTCGCACTTATGCCATTCAATTAAAACAACGTAAGTGGTCCCTATCTCATTTTATTTTTCATTTTCATTCTCTTTAATTCTTTATTTCTTTTCCGTCATTATATATTTGACGTTCACATTTCTTTTTTTAAAAATTCATATGTCATTATTCTTTTATTCTTCTGTGGTCTTATTCTTTATCTTTGCATACAATTCAGCATAATATGCCTGTCATACATGATCATGGATTATTTTGTTGTGATCTTTATTCGCATATTTGTGAGGGGGGTTCTTTTCATATTTCTTTTTTTTTCATATTTTTTCTAATCTTTTTTTCCTTCATCATTTTTAAATCATAGTCTCTCCTTTTCTTCAAGTTGCTTGACTCTCATCATGCTCATCAGTATGTTTTACCCCTCGATTTCCTTACCATTCAGACACCTGGGCATATAATGTCTGGGAATGGTTGAACCATTACAAACATTAGGTTATCTGCGTAATGAGATCTATCTGCTAAGCATTACTTTATGCTATACACTAGAATCTGTTTATTTTTTTCTCTCTTACGCTCTCTCTCTCTCTCTCTCTCTCTGTCGCTCGCTACGCTCCTCTCATAAAATCTGGAAACAATTTTTTTTCGGGTTTACCCCGCAAACACTCTTATTCCAGCAACGAGATGCCCGAATATCGTACTACTTGGACGGCGAGGTGTCCGACTATCCTCGAATTTTGCAAGAAGATGTACATTATAAAAAGAAAATCATCTGGGCCCCGTCTTACAAAGAGTTGTGATTGATTCAAATCGATCGCAACTTTGAGATTAATATCAACTCCTATCTCTTAAGTACACAGTTGAGATCAATCTAAAAATTGCGATCGATTTGAATCATAACTCTTTGTAAGACGGGGCCCCTGGTTATTTGGGTGACAAATTCACCAAAGTACAGGTATTTTGTCGGTAGCTCGCTTCGCTCGCCATTAAAAATAGAATGGTTTCGGACGGCAAGCGAGGTGTTCAAATATTTTTGGCAGATCATATACATGATATAAGTGATCGAATATATTTTAGAGGCTTATATTCTTAAGACGAAATAACCATGAACAAGAGTGTGTATTTTTTTCTCGATCGCTGCGCTCGCTCGTATAATTTTTTTGATACAGGATCGTTTCAGAAAGCACACCAAAGAATATATAGGCATATTGTATTCTGATGACGAAATAAGAATTTCATCGTCAATAGGGTGTGTTTTTCCTCGCTCGCTTCACTCCCTCATAATCAAATAATGTTTAGAAACAACTTGGGTGGTTTCGACAGTAAAAACGGTAAATGGACCAGCGACGTGCCAAGATAGAGCCATGTCTGGCAGCGAAGGGACCAAATATCATATATCATAATCATTCAGATCTTAAAGACCTACAGTGTATTTTGATGACAAAGTTCTTTCTTAGCAAGATGATTATGTGGTGATTATGAAAAAAACAACAACACAAAAATCACCAAAAAAATTTGAAAGAAATCTAACATCTAATAAGGGTGGCACTTGGAGGGGCGCAAAAACGCAAAAGAGAAAAAGAAAATGAAGAAAATCAATATACTAAAGGGATATCCCCTCCCCATCCGCAGGGTAAATGCATCAGATGTAGAGTTTTTGAGGGTTTAAAATGCCATAGTTTTCAAGAGCTCGGTCGCCTTGCTCCCTCGCCTGAAGACATATCCTTTCAGGATCTCATAGGCTTTTCAAATAGCCTTTTTTAAAAGGGGTTCAGAATTTGAAAAATAATGGTGCAGCTTGTCGTTGCTGTGCTCGCTATCATTTAAGTTTCATCTGCCTCTTGCTAAATACTGCACCCCCAGTATTATATAATGGCCTAATATATGCAGCATTTGCAAAGGTTAAACATTTGAAAGATAGCTAAACTTTTTGTCGCCTTGCTATCAAAATCAGGCCTCGACTAATTTCTCAAGAGTTTTCGTTAATTTTATTCCCAATTTTAAAACTGAGAAAATTGAAAACTGTTAATAAATATCTAATTTTAATCTTCTCTACCGTTCCTTAGTGGTCAATTGCCAAATTTCCGGGATAAAATGCGCACAAAATTGCGGGTTTTTTTTTAAATCGCCGCTTGGTCGCTTCGCTCCCTAGCTTGTACCATAATGTATACGTTTGGGCACTCGGGGGGGGGGGGCAACTTCATTGTTTGCCTCGGGCGCCATATTTCCTAGACACGCCACTGCCCCCGTATACAAAAGTTTGCTTTTACTTATTAATAGTGGAGGAGCCTTGAAGAACATGGGAACATCGTAGATTTTGTGAAATCCTATATTACGAAAAGACCCTTCAGTTATCACGGTTATTAAATCTGTGACACAGCTTAATGATCACGGATGAACTTCAGAACTTGCCAATATAAAACAATTAAATGGAGATTATTTCCACACAATGCGAAGGAAAGGACAAATAAAAGTTTTCTAGAATGACGTGAAGTATGCCCAAACTGAATGTGATTGTTAATAATCAGTGGTGTAGCCAGGGTCCAACAACTGACGTGGGTCGGGGGCAAGGGCCTCATTGAGGGCACAAGTCTCATTCGGTGAATGAGATGGGAAGTGACAAGGAGCTATACATTCCTTTCCGTCTCTTCTCCGTTTCCCTTTCACTCTCTTCTCCGTTTTATCCTCCTTTTTTTTTTTTGGGGGGGGGGGGGGGGGTCGATGGGGGTGCCCGAACCCACTAGCCCGTAGCTACGCCATTCTGAATTACCTGTATTTGTCCATAAGAGTCAAGAACACATCCCCAGTGTACACCATCCAGACTAATCTCCACGCGGTATCGTAAGATCCAGCACTGCTCGTCGGGGTCTCCACTGCCCTGCAGGGAGAGCCCGGTCAACAGTAGCTCGTTTGGGAGCTCAATGGACACCTAGAGAACAAAGGTACATCAAACATTTCCACGTTAAGTGAAGTTGATATGTTAACATAATTAAATGAAAATAAAAATGCATTCGATAATTTCAGGAAGACTTTTTTTTTCTCAAATATCAGCACCAAACTTTAATTCTTTATGAACTTCACTGAATGTCAAATATGATTAAAGAGGGAGAGAGAGAGAGAGAGAGAAGAAGAAGAAGAAGAAGGAGAAGGAGAAGAAACTGCTCAGAGTCAACATGGCCAGGGGCGCTAAGGATGATGATTAGGCAATTGAAATTCATGGGACATTTTATACGTTAAGAAGGGAAAGAACACCTTGCTTTGACGGGGAATATATCGAGGGGAAAGAGGAGTGGGGAAGGAGTAGGAATGGACAGTCTCCAGAAATGGTTAGCGGATCGGAGTTATAGACCCATGCAAGGGAGTGGTGCAGGCTAGGAACTGAGGGTTGTGGAAGAACAAGATCACCAAGGTCTAAATGGCATGTAGAGAGAGAGAGATAGAGAGCCAAAAATATTGCATTTTACCCGTGCGTTCCAAACAGATCATATGCTGTTTTTTCTGATGACACTCCTTTAGAAGAGTGAAGACTAGTAGGTATTCAGAGGTTTGAAAAATACTCTTACAGAACTACAACCTGGGAATACTTGTAAAATCTATTTGGGCTTATATTAATTACCAACACTAGATTCTATAAGCTTCGTAAGATATTGTTGGAAATAATCTATCAACATTTATCCCAAGTACCACATGACTGCCGTTCGTTGGACTGATTCTAATGTCAATACAAAAGAAAGTTCCGTCGAGATTTCCTCGCTAAGCAAAGAGAGAGTTGAAAAAAAATCATATAGAAAAAATGTAAAGAGATTTATTCTCACAAATTGATTTTCATCATTATTGGCTGCACACCAGGACCCGTGAGGCGAGTTGAGACCAATCAAAGAGCGGGGACGGTGTGAGGATTCGGATGACACGGTCACGTGATCCAGGCTGAAGCTGCCATCCTCCAATCCTATTGGTTCGCCGGTAGGCCTAAGGGCTGATATGTGCGATACGGTGAAGGAGTTATTGTCACACAAAGCAATAACAGTCGTAATAAAGTCCTCAAGCACACTCGGTTATTTTTGTTGTTACTAATCATATTACATATGTGATTTTGAGTGAATCAAGGATTTTTATTCAACCCAAATTCCTTCATGGAAACATCAAAACCTTTTCATAACTGGAAGTACCAACATTAGACATGAAAAAAACAAGGCAAACGCCAAGCGTTGTCTCGCCTGCATATTGCAGTCATGAAGAGACTGCATGTCAAAACTATGCTATATGACTTCTGAGGCTGTCAGCAGTTTAGGGGGTGAATTGTGGTTCTGACAGTTTACATATGCAATAATGGTATAGGCCTACTTTATCCCTAGGAAATCAGATAACACTAAGAATGCTGTTAATACTACGAAGCTATAATTATTTCCATGCAAGTAAGGAAATGAATGTTAGTGAAAAAGAATGTAACTGATAATAATGTGAGTAAAATTGTAAAATTAAATTAATTATTAAGGTGTTATGGCAAACTTATTGTTTGAAAAATGGTATGAATTTGGTGATTCCACGTCAAAGCTATAGAAAGTTATTAGGTGTACAACATAGCACAGTGCCAGTTATGAAAAGTTCATTGACCTTTGACCTTTGACCTTAATCAAATTCAACTCACATTCGAACTTGACCTGCACCTTCAAGAGACGGACCTCTCATATGAATTTGGCAATCCTACCTCGAAGATATAGAAAGTTATTGTGTGTACAACATAGCACAGTGCCAGTCATGGAAAGTTCATTGACCTTTGACCTCTGACCTTATTCAAATTCAACTCATACTCAAACTTGACCTGTGCCTTCAAGAGATGTACCTCTGGTATAAATTTGGTGATCCCACCTCGAAGCTATAGAAAGTTATTGTGTGTACAACACAGCACAGTGCCAGTCATGGAAAGTTCATTGACCTTTGACCTTTGACCTTAATCAAATTCAACTCACATTCGAACTTGACCTGCACCTTCAAGAGATGGACCTCTTGTATGAATTTGGCAATCCTACCTCGAAGGTATAAAAAGTTATTGTGTGTACAATATAGCACAGTGCCAGTCATGGAAAGTTCATTGACCTTTGACCTTTGACCTTATTCCAATTCGACTCATATTCGAACTTGACCTGCGCCTTCAAGAGATGGACCTCTGGTATGAATTTGGTGATTCCACGTCAAAGCTATAGAAAGTTATTAGGTGTACAACATAGCACAGTGCCAGTTATGAAAAGTTCATTGACCTTTGACCTTTGACCTTAATCAAATTCAACTCACATTCGAACTTGACCTGCACCTTCAAGAGATGGACCTCTCATATGAATTTGGCAATCCTACCTCGAAGGTATAGAAAGTTATTGTGTGTACAACATAGCACAGTGCCAGTCATGGAAAGTTCATTGACCTTTGACCTCTGACCTTATTCAAATTCAACTCATACTCAAACTTGACCTGTGCCTTCAAGAGATGTACCTCTGGTATAAATTTGGTGATCCCACCTCGAAGCTATAGAAAGTTATTGTGTGTACAACACAGCACAGTGCCAGTCATGGAAAGTTCATTGACCTTTGACCTTTGACCTTAATCAAATTCAACTCACATTCGAACTTGACCTGCACCTTCAAGAGATGGACCTCTTGTATGAATTTGGCAATCCTACCTCGAAGGTATAAAAAGTTATTGTGTGTACAATATAGCACAGTGCCAGTCATGGAAAGTTCATTGACCTTTGACCTTTGACCTTATTCCAATTCGACTCATATTCGAACTTGACCTGCGCCTTCAAGAGATGGACCTCTGGTATGAATTTGGTGATCCCACCTTAAAGCTATAGAAAGTTATTGGGTGTACAACACAATTGTTGACGACGCCGACGACGACGCCGACGACGCCGACGACGACACCGGAAATAGTGATACCTATGTCTCGCTCCGCTACGCAGGCGAGACAAAAATCGTGAATCAAAAACTCCCGCATGAGTAGCAATTCTTTAAGAATTCTATATATTTTTTCATACATGATCTCCAATGTTGCGAAAAAAGTATCTCTAAAAGGCGCTAAATCCGTACAAATGAAGTTTATTTTTTTTAATTCTACAAAAATTACTAAAAAAAATTGATGATTCGAAGCAGGAATATGGTTTAAATAGAAATTCTTGTTTTACTCAAAGTGCATTTAGCGCCTTTTGGTAATAATTTTTTTCTTTTACCTATTTCTTTCTTAATATAATTTTAAAATTATATTAGTCATACAAAAGCGCATATGGAAACAATCAAGCATACAGTTGTGTTAAAGTCTTGATTTCGGTGAAAAATGGATTTAGCATCTTTTGGAAATAAGTCCTTCATTACATATCAGTTCAATCGCGTTTTTATTTCTCATGTATTCAAAAACAAACAAAAATATTGCAATATACTGACAACAATAAATGATATACAGCAACTGAAAAAAGTTGGCATTAAGTCTTAGGTACATACACAAAACCTACAGCATGATTATACGCACACATCAAAAAAAAAAAAAACACTAGAAAGTAGGAACTAAAAGAAACAAAGCTTGTAAAACATTAGTACGATTTAGTACGATTTACTAGTTATAAAATCAGAATAAATTTGTAGATGCGAAATATGGAGCATTACACATTCCCTTTTAAGAAGAACAAAAAAGAAAATAAAAATATCAAATAAGAGAAAAGAAACAAGGCTACAGAAAAAGAGAAAATGAATGTGGAAAAGGGCCCTTCACAGAACGTGTGGTGCAGTGCTGAGAGTGAAGCCAGACGTAGCTACGTCTGGGCCGTCTTCACGGTCTGGCTTCAGTCTCACTTCTTTAGCATAATTATCATGTTTTGATACCACATTGTATACTCCTGACGAAGACGGAGGAAGCCGTCGTTAATTTGAGTAGAGAAAATAAAATTGGTCACAATGCATTACAAACGCTTCTAGCAGTTTTCTTTTTCTTTTTTTTTTTCTTTTTTTTTTTCTTTTTTTTTTACACAATAATTTTGAGTACTGCCGTTTTTTTCAGGAGCAATTTGGTTTTGGTGTCGAATGATAATTTCAGTTGTAATTTATCGAACGGTGAAAATTGTAATGCTTTCTCAAAATGTAAAATGATATTGTCTGGATAAAAAAAACACACACATACACACCTGTCTGTCAGCTTTTGACAAGAAAAAAGGGCAGCTTGGAAGGTATGTAACGAATGGTAGGTTTAGCATGGTGGTCACGCAGCCAAGACACTTCCGGTAGGTAGCACACTGTACTAGGCCTACTTTATCTTTCGTTTCTTCACAATTTTTTTTACGAAATGTTATTACAAGAGCTTGCTAACGTGCAGTGCCGGAACTGCAGAATAGACTTCCAGATTATATGCAGTGAATCGGAGAAGCATCCGCAATAGAGATTTATTTATTTGTTTATTTATTTATTTATTTATTTATTTATTTATTCTTCTTTTTCTGCTTCTTCCTATTATTATTATTATCATCATTATCATTCATATTACTTTCCTTATTATTATCATTATTATTATTATTATTATTGTCATTATTAGTTTTATTATCATCATTATTATTGTTATTATCATTGCTATTTTATGTTATTTGTTTATTCATTCATTTATTTATTCATCTTTCCAAAGAGTCCTTGAATGGTAACCACTTGCACACTCAAATTACGTGATCTGAAAAACTTCTTTTGAAAGTTGTTTTATTTTCCTCAGATCTGTTGCATCTCACAACTTTTCATTAAAGAGCGTGAGGATACAACTTTTTAAGATGTAACTTTGCAAGAACATCCCAAACGTAAAGCAGTAATATCACATGAAATGATAATAATAACGCATGTATAACAATGGATCTACATGTATAATGTAGGTCCATTGTTCTTTTTTTCTTCGATTTTTTTTTTTTTGTGTGTGTGTATGTACATGCAAAAATCTTTTGTATGTCTTTGTTTGTTTCTGTTGATTATAGAATATGACTGTTTCATTAAAATTTACCAATTACAATATATATATATATATATATATATATATATATATATATATATATATATATATGTGTGTGTGTGTGTGTGTGTGTGTGTGTGTGTGTGTGTGGGTGGGTGTGTGGGTGGGTGTGAGATGTGTGTGCGTATGTGTGTTAAATACAAAGTCCACGTGTTGGTATAAAATTAAGCAGACAAGAAAGTCCATGCCACCTTTTATTTTTCTGTCACGAATTTTCGACGGTCCATACCGTCTTTCTCAAGTGAATGAGAAAGACGGCTCTGCTGACATGTCCGGCGGGGTGTGCTTATTAAAGCCCTTGTTACGCTTTAGGATCTGCTATTGTGACGTTTTATTGATTTTTTTTAGGTTGATTTTGAGCTGATGTAAAGCGTTGCCAAGGCAATACGCACAGCCACCTATATTGCTTTGCCCTGGTAACGTTACCTAGATAATAATTTCAAAGTTTTTCATTGTCATTCACTTGAGAAAGACGGTATGGACCGTCGAAAATTCGTGACAGAAAAATAAAAAGTTGGATTTAAGCATGAACTTTCTTCTTGTCTGCTTTATATATATATATATATATACATACATATAGGCCTACACATATTATAATTGAGGAGGTCACATAAAAGCTTCTACTTCTTTCAAATAAGTATAATTTCTTACCTCTATGAGATGCGATCTTTTCCTCGCACTGGTCGATCTCCTCCCTCAATATCCGCAAACCTTCGAACTTTTGCTTTGCTGTCTCTCCGGGGCACTGCAGCGCGAGAAGACCCTCAACCTTGTTGAGGAGGTCGCCTAAGGTTTCTACATTGGCCACCGTAGGTCTGCAGACCAGCATACATGTCAGCAGGGCCAGCAAGCAACGAACGCCACGAAGGGCGGTCATTGTGAAAAATGAGTCTAGATAATAGATGAGCAAATATGAAATTATACTTATCATGATAATCGTTACAGTGACAATGATAATAATGATGATTATACTGTACTACTACTGATAACGATAATAATAACAATAATGATGATAATAATGATAATGGTATGATAATGATTATAAATAATGATGATACAATAGCCTATTTTACCCAGGGCAGTGACATCAGTGTGCAGATTCACAGAATATAGTTGCGGGCGTATGGTGCATGGCCGCACTTCTTTTAAGGCGCCAAAGGTGGCACAGGGCATGCAGATTGAACACTGTTAAAGCGCAAGTCCATGAGAGAAGAAGTGCATTTCAATAAAAAGATTTTTTTTTTAAATCCTTAATAAAACGGTGGAAGTTTTATGAAAATCGGATGAAGAATAAGGAAGTTATAAATTTTCAAAGCTTTGCAATTTTTTGCAAAGCAGTTCTTAAACGGTTTACATGACTATTCATTGCGTGAGTTGAGGATGTCATTATCATGAACACAGAAATGACAAAATTTCATATCTTAGCTATAAAGATTTCAAATTTGTCCTAAATATTTCTTACATACTGCAATATGGTATTTAGTGACAGTCTAATATGTGTAGACATGGACGGTGTTTCAGTTTTATTGAAGAAAGAATTTTTTCTGATTTTTAGTATAAATTATACGGAGTATACTGAGGGTATGACATCATCAACCCATTCGTTGAATATTCATATCGACTGTTCAAGAACTGTTTTGCGAAAAAGTCAAAACTTCCATAATTGATAAATTCCCTATGTTTCATCCGATTTTCATCAAATTTTCACTGTTTTATTCATTTTTTTTTTACCCTTTTTAAAAAATGAACTTCGTCTTGTCCCGGGCTTGCCCTTTAATAGAAATCAGCGCCATAAGCGCCATCGATCATTGTAGATTCATGCATCTTTTGTTAAATAGTATTAATATGCATTCAGGATATTAAAAGTACAAGAAGCAAAAGAATCTATTCCACGATTTTTTTTTTAAATTGTTTATTTTTTAAACCAGTTCATATTGTAATATTGGGCCTTGAAAATCTTTTTCACATCTTTTTCAACGAATAAAATTGGTCATAATTCTAACCAATCTCCAGATGGTTATTCCAACCAATACAATGGTTGTGTTCATTTTCTTAACCAACTTTTCTTGGCCACTTATAACCAATTATGTTTGGTCACGAACTGGCTTAGCCTGTTAGCTCTGAGTAACCAAAATGTATTGGTTATGATAGCATGTTTTACAGTTTGTAAAAAGAAATGTATTGTGGCCCACATAGCAGTGTCTCATAGTCCTATCCTAACCTATGCTAATCCTATACTAACCTATTCCTATAATCCTACATCCTATACCTAGTTACTGGAATTTGCTGGTTGTTTGTTGTTGAATTGGGTTTTTACAGACGTGTATCAATCAATCATCAATCCAATATGATTATTTACGTCTGGGACCGACCTTTAACGTCACCATCCGAAAGACGTGGCAAATGTAGATTCACATTAGTGCCGCGGCAGGGATTTGAACCACGGACCTTATGGTTCAAAGTCCGGAGACCTATCCACTGAGCCACGCCACTTCTACTAGAATGAGGCGTGATATCTTCTTCGTTATATAGGGGGCTATATTTGGGGTACTTGTTAAAAACGGTTACAGATTCAAATTTTCGAATTTAGATTTTAAAATGCCTCCTCATAAATACATGTTCGAATTATACAGAACATTAATAATGCATTTTGCATTGCAGTTTAAAATGTTACTGATGCATAAATACAAACTATCAAATGATATTTATAAATTTTCGCAAAATTTGGTTCTTTTATGTTAGATCATCAATATTCATGATGGTCACATATGAATATTAATTGGTTTGCATGACCAATACATTGGTTGTTTCAACCAGTATTTCTTGACCATTTCAAATGGTTAATGGTTGACCAATGTAATCGGTAAATTAAGTTTGACCAAAGCATTGGTTGAAAATAACCAATATGGTGTTGACCAACTGGATTGGTAGTTTTTTTTTTTTTTTTACCAATCCTTTCCTAGAGTGTATCAAATAATTATACCAAGTACCGCTCTGTATTTCTGCTCTCTCTCCTTCTCTCTCCCCCTCTTTCTCTCTCTCTCTCTCTCTCTCTCTCTCTCTCTCTCCTTTTCTCTCGCTATCTTTATATCTCCCCGTCTCTGTCTTCTGCAGGCATTGGAAGGGAAGATGAGGCAAAAGGGAAGAGGTAGACCAAAGAGGTAGATCAAAAAGCCAGAATGATATCCCAGATGGCTAAACATAAGACACAATGAAAAGAGGGCTTCAGATAGAAATGAGTGTAGAAAGGACTAACCATGATGGCTCCGTGCGTGTACCTGCCATTGGCAGAGCATAAGAAATTGCGTGGGGTAAAGTTTAGATAAAATTCACTTACCAGGTGTCTTTTAATATTGTTCAAATTCCTTTGATCCGTTTTACCGATTAAACCGTGTACGTCGAGAACTGCCAATGATTATGATTTAGGATAAAAAGAAAAATTAATCAATATACATGAGACAAACACAACAGTATAGACATTGTGAGATGCCCAAATATACAGACGATATGTGAGTAGTGTTGATTCCTGTAGACTCTGTAGATAAATATTTCAGGATCGTATTCATAGAGAAACCTTAAGCATTAATGGAATTGTCATACAGATGAATCTACTTTTTAAAAGAGCAAATTTTTAATTAAATACATAGAATCCATACAGTAATTTTCTTTATCATTAAAGTTAACTCATTTTCTCCATCACATTAGCAATAAATAAGATAAGAATATTAAACTTACCAAACTACCAAATATCAAATACCGTCAGGAGCACTACACACCCTTCACAAAATGCCTCATTCGCCTAGTTCTCAGGTGACGGCATGCGTTTCAATAAACCCCCAAATACGTCAGTCAAATTAGCACGAAAACAACACTGTCACGACTTCACAAACTGGACCGCACCTGTTCGTGGGCACTAGCTCCCGATTGGACAGAAGCGATGCCACGTTAAGTGGCGCCTATTGTCCTAAGTGACCACGTGACCTTTTCGAGGTCGAATCCGCCAAACCGGCTGTTGCGAAGTTGTCACTCACGCCTTTGTCTCGGAAGAAAGTTGGGTCGATAACGTTAGGTGGGGTAGCGGAAATACTTTTGATTTTGACGCTCCGGCGTTCTAAAAATACTGAAAGGCCTGATACGCACGTAAAGAGATTATGAGAAATAGTTGTTGTTGAAATCTAACGAAACACGTGACGTCTCACTTAATAGAATGTGGCTTTAATTTTTCTCTTTCTCATTGACCCATTTGATGACAAAACATATCGAGTTTTATTTATTTGTTTTTCAAATAAAAGTTGAACGCAAAGTGGAAAATGCTTTCAGCAATAGTGATATGACTGTCCTGTGATTTTCTAAAGTTGTAAACTACTCTGTTTTAAACTTAATGAAAACACCCATCTCTAAACTGAAAATATGTTTAACAATGTAAAGATGTTGAAATGGAACTCCATAGAATCACATAATTTGCATATTGGAGAGCTTTAGCATAATTACCTTGAGATCAAATTTGATGTCACAATGTTTGTTGAGACTCACATACCCTACAATTTATTCATTGTTTTGGGTTATTCCTAAATGTCAGCAATATTCGATAAATCGATTATCATTTCCATGATTCCAGAAGTTGACTGGAAACAAGCTCCTTACCAACAGATTTACTAAATTATCATCATTTTGGATACATTCCAGTTCTAAACAATTTTTGTCAAAACAAAGTAGACCTGCATGTTTACTAATTTTGTGCATGCTTGTAGAACAACAATTTTCCCTGACAACTCAGAAGCTTGTCAGAGGCTTGCCTGACATAACAACAATTAATCATTCAAACTGGATTCCATCTATTCAGATGCCATTTTGCAGGGGGCCTGAATAGTTCGTAACCAAGGGTAAATCTGGAGACCTGAGAGAAACGTGCCTTCAACCCCTCTCCCGGATGGAAAATAAAAATGAAAGAATGAGAGTAAAAAATAATAACTAAACGAATGAAGGAGTGAATGAATGAATGAATGAATGAATGAATGAATGAATGAATGAATGAATCAATGAATCAATCAATCAATCAATTAATCAATCAACAATTGAATAAGTAAGTAAACGAGTAAAGAAAAAAAATGAATAAACAGGTAAATCAAATTAAAATAAATCAGTAAATGAGTGAATAAAATGCAAAAATAATACGACGCAATGATTGTCCCTCTTCTATTTGTATTCATTTTTTTCCTTTCTTCCTATCTCTCTTCCTTTCATCTTTTCTTCAGTTTTTTTTTTTCATTTCTCCATTCTTGATTAGCTTGAAGTGTATTTAAATTTAGTCGCTTTGACTTTTTTTGTTTGGTAGGAATAGTTTTTTAGTTTGTTAAATTGTCTTGATTTATTCTAATTTTTATAATATGTTGTTTATCATATAGTTTCATGGAAGACCACATTATCTACATTAAGTGATCTATCCTGGGTGTCTTTTTGATATGTGAAATGAATAGAACTTTGGAAATGGGGATCTTCAAACGATCCATAATTCTGTCGAATTTCTTTCCAAACGGTCCTAATTTTTTTCGTTTGGTGTGTGTGTGTGTGTGTGTGTGTGTGTGTGTGTGTGTGTGTGTGATTTCCTTGATCAAAGCACTCTGAGTAGGTATAACCATGTATACAAATGAATAATTGTAATGCATTGCATGTCTAGCGTATATGCAATTCTCATTATAAGCCTTTCATTTACTAGTTTGCTGCATTGCTTGCATTGTGTCAATTATTCAGTTTTGGTTACTGATAGGAACTCTACTTTTTCTGTTGTCCACGCAGCGCAAATATTACTTTGCTTCGATGAGAAATAAAACCGACCCAGCTGACAACAGTTCTCCATTCTCCATTGATTTTAACACATCTCGGTAGGTTTCGAATCTACTGTCTGCAACTGATGGGTTTACGGTGATGGCCCCCGAAGTGGCTGTCTGGAATTCTCACCTACCCTCTCAATGCTTTCTGGCTGTGCAACTAGTAAATGTGTTTCTTTCTGCCATTTTCCTATGGTAGAATATTGAATATTGAATATTTTCTCGTGTCCCAATATTAGGGTCGAACTAGCGCCACCTGACGACTGAGGTTATGAAAAATTTCCCGGGGGGGGGGGGGGGGGGGGAGGGAGACCTTGCGGTTCATCTCAAAGTAGTCAAATTCTCATAGAATAACGAAGTAACGTGACAAAAATTTTTATGTACACGTTAATTATAAACACGTCCTCATACACTGATTTGTAAGATATATATTTCTTCATAAATTGCAAAGTACATGTCTCATCGGCAAAGGAGTAAACTTATAAAGCAAATTTTGCCGATAAATGTTTGTCAAATCAGAAAAATGCCAACAAAATTAGTGAAGGATCCTTAAATCAGCAGATACCCATTTTCTACATAGACCGATTTTTTATTGTTATCGTCATTGCTATCATATCGTTGCCGTGTGACCAGCCAATTTCTTACGATACTCGAAGTAAATTTTTGCGATTTTGAGTCTGGCACAAAGGGTCTAGCGCCCCCTGTCACTTCTATCCAACAAATTATCCAGATAAAAATTTCCATGCATGACACCGTGAACTAAGAATTGCAAATTGTCACATCATACCACACTACACGAATGTAGTGAAAAAAAAAATGTTGCTACATCTGTAAGAGTAATCATCAAAAGATTTTCATTTCATTTCCGACCTGTCCATAACCCCGTTTTGTAAGCTTACCAACAACCCCGCCTCTTCAGTGTCTCTCTCCCGGGTCTCTCACCCGGGTCTCTCACCCCCCCCCCCCCCCCTCTCTCTCTCTCTCTCTCATTCTCTCTCCCTCTCTCTCCCTCTGTCTTTCTTTATTTCTCTCTCTCTCTCTTTCTCTCTCTCTCTCTCTCTCTCTCTCTTTCTCTTGTGCTTCTCTTCAGTCATTCTAGAGCTTATATCACAGGCCTATTTACATTTTTTTTAAAAGAAAAGAAAGAAAAGTAACTCCCAAATAAGTCATATATAGGATCAGAGGATTAATTGTTGGCAACTCTCTGATATATCATCAGGGACCTACCAATACACAATCCCTGGGATCACTAGACAACCCCATGGTCTCATTCCCTTTTGGCCTGTGGTCTTTTTTCCCCCCACCGTATAATGTAGACATAATGGAAATGATTCCTGCTAGCTCTTTACTCTTTGTACATGTAGCTCTAGAAGCAGGGAATGTGTCTGCGATAGTAAGACTGGTCACAGCAGGCAGCTTGCTGTTTCGATATAGTCTCGCAATCACATCTATAGTATTGCTGGAAAGAGCAAAGAGAAGAGGTAGCAGTGCATGTAGCAGGTCGCCGTTATAAAGTGAGAGCTGGAGCATGTAGAGAGGGAGGAGAAGAGAAAGGATGAGAGGGGGGCTGGGAAAAATAGGAAAGATGGTGTTTGTACAATCTCAGAAATTTCTCAGCAATTCGACACCACTTTGGAAGCAAACCAAGGAAATCTCCACCAGAGAAAGGGAAAAGTTTAAATGGTAAAGAAAAATCAGGGAAAGACCATCTAAAAAAAAAAAAAAAAAAAAAGAAGAAGAAGAGGAAAGAGAAAATCTATGTAATTGGAAAAACATGTGCGATTTGTGTGATTTGCGAATCGGCCTTGGTCCCATGATAAAGATCTTGGCCTAGGAGGGAAAAAGTGAGCTTTAATTGGCGGCACCCTTACCTCTTCACAGGTCACTGGGGTTTAATCTTCAACCGCACCGTGGCTCACAAGGACAGCCTACGTCACGGGATTTTATTACTGTTGCCAATAGAGATGACACTGACAGCGGATGTAAACGAAAAATGATTTCCCTAATGTCAACTTGGGGAGCGAAAGAGTCGAAATGGGTCAAGAAAAAAGAAGCCTTAAATATAATCGGAAGCAATCTCTAACATTTCTTTCTATAGGTTTGACATTAATTTTCCAAAATAATAAAACTAAATTGCGGGGGCGTTATGTCTAAAAAAACACCATCGCAAGGACCTTGCAAAAATCATCGCTAGGCATTTTCAGTGGCCTTGTTCCTCCACTTATAAAATGTATGAACACTATAATGAGGTATTACGTAATCCGAACATGATTTCTACCGCATATATATTTGGTTCATGAGATTGCTTGTGATTTGATTTTTAAAGTCTTTGCATTTGTGTCCAAAGGAACTTATCAGCCACTTTGTATAAATTATATTCCAGCGAGAAAACCATCCGAAAGATTCATAAGGTTCATACTAGGTTCATTCATTTTCCACAAAAAGAAACGGACATTTGTTAGATTTACATGGTATAGTTTTACACATAAACATACATACATGTGTACAAAAGAAGCAAATCAAGAGCACTTACGGCTGAAAAAACAAACAAACAAATAAACACAAACAAACAAAAACATACATGCCTTGCACCAATAATAATTTCATTTTAAAAACATCATGGAAATAAACAGAAAAGGAGAATTAATATATGCAAACCGTTATATATTTTCGTTTTTTATCAATATTATTATTATCATTATTACATTGTATTGCTATTATTGTCATTTATCATTATCATCAATATCATGATTATGATTATTATTATCATCATTACTATTTATGTAATTATTGTTATCAATTTTGCTTCTGTTATCTAACTACCGTAGTCACCGTTTATTTATTTGATGGTAATGAATTAGTATTTACTGAATCTGTAACATACTGGTCTATAAATATGATACTGATTTCATACATAAAAGCTACACAGGCATGCACACTGAAAAATTTGTCGATTTAATAAGGCAACCATCTGTCCACGCAGGGTATACTGGCAAGTGTCCCCTTGACGGAGAGGCTCTGGGGCTGAATCCTCTTGCCTGAATATCAACTTCCAGTTTCTTAATTTTGCGGGCGAGTAAATTATTGGGCGCCCCATAATATAAGTAATATATTAACAAAGTAACTTTGCCGTCATTTCAGTATACAAAATGAGACAGTAGCAAATAAAAGTACATTTTGTTTTGGGAAAGCACGTCATTCTTTGAAATGATGGCACTTCTTTCAAGTTTTGTTAAGGCTAAAGAAGGGTAGTACCGTCAGTATCAATTTATAGAACTGTTACTATCGGTTGTATGTGTCAACAACCCCCCCCCCAAAAAAAAATAATGATAATAATAATAATAATAATAATAATAATAATAATAATAATAATAATAATAATAATAATAATAATAATAATAATAATAATAATAATAATAAACTGAAAAATAAAAACAAAACAAAACAACACAAAAGCAAAAACAAAAACAAAAACAAAAACAAAAAACAAAAGACAAAGGGAACTAGGCATAATACATGTCTCATTTTCGGTAAACCAGATTCTCTAAATATGAAACTAAACCTTACCCTTTACTATTGCTTTTGACGGTTGGGGATGTGCTTGTGCAATATCCGGATCACGTAATAAAGGACCCCAAGCCCCCTCCCCCCTACATCCGGAACTCAAGCTTGGCTATTAATTTCTTAAATGCAAATTTATTTTACCCTATATTTCCTCTATTGTAAAAGCTAAAATCCAAGTTCCCACATCCACTTCAACTCGGCAGCGTATCCAACTGGATCCATGGGGGGGGGGGGGGGGGGGGAAGGGGGGAGCGGCAGTAATAATTCCTTGAAACATAACGTCGGACGAAATTCGAGGGATTAAGACCTACCAGT
This sequence comes from Echinometra lucunter, assembly GCA_029962745.1. Lineage (NCBI taxonomy): Eukaryota > Metazoa > Echinodermata > Echinoidea > Camarodonta > Echinometridae > Echinometra > Echinometra lucunter. The sequence continues at coordinate 24,367,522 of CM057161.1, read as the reverse complement.
AAGGGAATGTGGGTTGTATCATCTTTTCGTCACCATGCTTTGTTTCCCCCTCCATTCCTTTCTCTTCCAGACTTTTCCTCCCCCACCCCCTTTTCGTAAAATTCAAATGAGGAAAGTACCCCCTGTAATTCCCCGCAGCTATATTATGAGTAACTGACTTCAGCATGACGATGAAACTGAAAGGTACAACGTTACCAACTAAAAGAAACCAGAAATGCAAGTTCACTCAACTTTTGTCATGATAAACCTAGTTTTCATAGGAAATTTTCCATTTCCATTTCCCAAATCAAGAATCACTTTTCGAGTGATTCTCAATCTAAGTTCCTTTTGTATTTCCCCAGTTTTGAAATCAGGTGAATTACTTTCAACCACCACATGACCTTGCAAGGGGACTATGTAGGAAATTGGAAATGACATGCAGCGATAATAATTCCTCGAAACATTTTAAGGTATTGTGGCGGAGTTTGGGCCTAGTCTGAGGGGCGGGGGCGAGGCGGGGGCGGGGGCTGGTCGGAGGCACCTGCTCTTATACGATATGAATTGAATGCGAGGAAGTCGAGAAGGGACTCTGGGGAGGGGTCTAATCATGTTACGAAGTTCGATGCCCCCTCGATCTTTATCCCCCTCCCCCTCGATCTACCATTCCATTTTTTTTTTCTCCGCGATAATGAAGGTAAGGGGGGAGGGTCTGCCCCCTGTACCTACGCCATTGGTATGTCAAGTATCACAAACAAGATTGATGTATGTCAAATGGTGCTCTTCAAACCTCAAACATTTTTTCATGATAAAAACTTTACGCCCACGACATCGACTGATGTTTCCAGACTGTGCAAATCTGATTTCTTTTGGTTACTCCACTCCAGTCACCAGTTTCTTTGTTTGTTTGTTTGTTGTTTTTGTTGTTAGATTGAAGGTTTGAAATAATTGAAGCAAAGAAAACAAAGAATAAAGATTAGGTGAGTTCTGATCCTGCGCACTGTTAAAGAAACTGATCCAAATCGATTGGGGAAAATATTGACTACAAAGTACATAAAATTGGTGTTTCTTAAAGGACTTTGAAATCGAAAAATACACAGAAGTGGGATATGGCAATAGGCATTAATGCCCCGTGTTGCTGTTGTTGTTGTTGATGTTCATGTTGTTTTGGTTTTGGTTGTTTTGTTTTGTTAGTTATGTGGTCATATTTCGATTATGAGGGCATTTGAAGAGCAATTCTTTTCATTCACGGGATATTCACGGTCTATGGTATTTTTGTTTTGGTGGTCATTTGCTCATATTTCGATTATGAGGGTATTTGCCTATTTGAAGAGCAATCCTTTTCATTCAGGGGATACTCGTCTCTATATTATATTTTTCCAAACTGACATGAGGATTACGAAACCTGTAACATGAATGATATAATTGTATGGGCATATTCCTACCATTCCGAATTATCCATCTCATATTGATTTCATACTCATAGTTGGCCATAGTTTTTGTTTTGTTTTGTTGTTTTGAATATAAGTACATGTATTCTCATTACTCTTAGATTTGGTCTCTTCCCTTTTGTATACCTTTCAGTAGTTGTATACATACACCCACATGATTTCATGGGAAGAATATTTGTTGCACGAGTATTGTATCAATTAATAAGAATAAACGGTTTCCGACAAAACTGCAAGGTTTACCATAGACGAAATAATTTCCCGGGAATTGTCATGTCGTGACAATAATGACGTCATTGGTGTCGTCCTTGACTCCCATAGTTTCGGTGGCCTACAGCGATAAAACAGTAACCGTTTTTCATAGAAAATAATGATTGTAAAAAAATATGGATTCGTGTGGTTTTTACTTAATTTTTTCTCTTCTATATATTTTGATGGAGCATCTTCTGGGATTTTCAAGGACTTAAGAAAGAAAGAAAGCATTGACCTGAAACTGTTTCAGTGTTGTGTTGATGACCCCATAGTTACATTAACCTGAACTGCTTTCAAATATAAATGAGCGCATCCCCCATCACTCTTGCAATAATTTTGATCGAGTCCACAACCATCTGGCATGGGGGACTGGTTACTATTTATTAAGAATATTTATTATATTTATTCATTAGTCTAGCTAACAAACTATGGCGATTACGTATCAAACTGAATGAGGTTCTTGAGCGTGATCGATGATTGTGATATTATGTTTCATGTTTCTAAATTGAAACACCTTCATTTTAACACCGTAAGAACCCGGTGTAAGAAAGGACAGTGAACAAAGTCAAGCGGGAGCACCTGAATCTGTTTTGTGAGCACCAAGAGATGTAACTCTACATTGCCTTACTCACCCCACCAATCCCATACCAGTCTTCCTCGCGGCTGTTTCAAGGAAAGAGGCTCTCGGCAAAGGGACCCCATTCGCAATTGATTGACATTCAAAAGAGCTTCGTAGAACAAAAGGTTATGACATAAGAACGACTGGCACAGACGGGCAACTCGTGTTCACTGGAGAAAAAGAAAACTGTACCATATACCATCTCCACTCAGCCTCAGGTTTTGATAGGCATATAGGGATAGCAAGAAGTATTTTCATCCATAGTTTTCTTGAAAGTTCTTCACATATATCAAGGGCGTAGGAGAGGAAAAGGAATATAATTTGTGTTTCATGAACTTTTGTTTGGAATTCTGTTACGTAAAACAGGTTGGGATTGTTTTGAGTGTGAAACCACCGTTTGAGAGTTTCATCGCGTCGGCAATAACCTTCTTTGCTTTGTCTCGATCTCTACTTGGACTGGAGGGAAACGAGGTGTAATTGTGCCGATTTAACTCTCAAATATTTTTCTTTGAAAAGTGTGGGTCGAAACAACTGCTCCTCGCGCCACCGGCATGCTGGGTCTGCGGGTGATAAGCGCTGTTTGGTTGTTTTTATTAGTTTGTTTATTCCACTTGGCTTCAGCAAGACCACATGCAGATGAGGAAGAAGAGGTAAGTAAGAGAAGGAAGGCAGTTTCCTCGTGCTTTGGTTTGTTGGGAGCGCGGAAACATGTAATCCAGTGAGAATGAGAGAGAATGTTTCCCTAACTCAGTTGTCTGGCAGTGTTAATGATTTATTAAGCCCCTTCCATCTGTCTCTTCACTTGCACATAAGACAACCCCGTCCCTCAAGCCCCCCTCCCACTTCTACTCCTACTCATAGTACTCGATCCAAGAAAGTATACTGTCATGTAAAGTCACATATGGCAAAGATCGGTTATTAATGCAAATAATAATCATAGCATGATCATCATGATAGCAACTTTGCTCAATGATAATGTTTCGAATGAAGAGTGGAATCCACCATTCTGTCATGTCTTTCACTCGTAATGACACGAAGCATTCTTATGTCGTCGTCGTGTTCTTTTGCTCTTTGTTTGTTTTGTTTGATTGCAAATCTGGGGTTAAATTGGGAAAATCCGTTCACTTGTAAAAGAAACCCCGAAAGGTTTCCCTATAAATCGTTTTCTTGAACGGGGTCGACATCACATGTTGTGGATCGCTCAGGGAGACTGCTCTAATCATGTCGACCTTGGGCTTGAAACCCATGGAGTCAGCCATTTTTTTTTTTATCATGAGCAGGAATTAAAAACACGTGTTCTGGATCATTCTTTTACTATAGAACTCATTCTTGGTGGAGTTATACAAAGTTTCTCGACATGAGCATATACTTTTCGACAGGAAGGACGTGGGAAGATATTACTTTATCTTTACTTCGATGGATGAAAACCAGAACTAACCAGAAGAATTTTAGGAGGAAAAAATTCACATAGAGCCGCGCATGCGAATCTAATGTATATAGTATAGGGAGGGGTAAAGAAAGTTCAAGATAAATTTGAGTACCTGGCCTTTGATATGTAATTACCATAGACGTGAAATTCATGGATCAGCAAATTAAATCAATCTAATGATAAAAGTGCAATCATTAAAAGGTTTCGTAGGAGTTCGCTGAAATGGAAAACCACTGAACTTGATTTCAGCATATTTGCTACGTGTTTTGCTCATAAGAAAAATAGTAAATTGACCCGAGCTCGAGCATGTACAAATACAGTGGAAATCGGTACTCCATTGTACACCAGTGGGCATACGGGAATACACATAAACGTGGTTTTGAAGTTGTATCTGATGTTGATCCCGATGTTGATGGGGATAACAATAATATAGTCTAGACTGTGAAATGCATTCAGGCTCAACATCCCGCTGTAAACACCTGTTTACGAGGATTTTAATTTTGGCGTCGCGACGGTGCGTGCCAGTTCAAGATTACGTTGCGCCTGTTGTCTTTTGTACGTTTGGAAAATAAAATAAGCTAATTAAGGCCTGTCCTACTGCAAAGAAAATGCAGATCCATTCTTTCGAGTTAATTTTAGTTTACATAATACATGCATGCCCCACCACTGAACTCCTCACGTAATATGGAGTTCAGTGCGCCCCACCACCTCGTAATCTCTCTCTAGATCTGCGCATAATCATTTCTCTCTTTTTTTTCGCCTTATGTTTCATGTATTTTAGTTTTGTTTGTTTGTTTGTCTGTATTTTGCGCAGTATTTTATGTTTTTGAGTATCTGTAATTTGTTATAAGGACCCCAAGTAAGAACAGTGATGTTCTAAAAACATCGCTGAAAATTGGGTATTCCTAGATCCTCAGATTGTATGTTTTGATTATGTATGTTGCTTTCATTATCATTGTTCTCTGTAACCCTTTTTACACTGGCAAAATTTTGCTTAGTCCCGGACTATCGGTGGGGTTAAGGGAGGCCTTAGCCCCACCGATAGTACCGGACTTTCCTTAGCCCACTTTCTGTTTACACTGCTTTTTGCAAAAGTGGGCTAGCCCCACAAATAGTCCCGTACTAGCTGGCCCTGCAAGCCAGTGTAAAAAGCAAGAAAAAATAGTCCGGGGTTAGCGACGAGACGAAGCCCAATGCCCATTGATCAATCAGAAACAAACGCTTATTGCATATCTAATGTAGAGCGCGCGCAAAGCTAGCTAGGTAGAGGTGTTGTGGCTCAGTGGATAAGTCTCCGGACTTTGAACCACAAGGTCCGGGGTTCGAATACCTGCCGCAGAACTAATTTCCTTTGGCAAGATATGAATCTACATTTGCCACGTCTTTCGGATGGTGACGTTAAAGGTCGGTCCCAGACATGAATAATCATATTTGATTGATACACGTCTGTAAAAACCCAATTTAACAACAAGAAGCTAGCTAGCGATAGCATGCATGCTCGGGCGTTGGCGATATCCTTGGCCGGCCTTTGGAAATAGTACGGGATTAAGAAATTGCAAGTGTAAACAGCCAGCTATTCCTTGGCCCGGGCTAAGCGCTTAGTACGGGACCTATTTAGTAAGTGTAAAAAGCAAAAAAACATAGTACGGGACTAACGAAAGTCCCGTACTAAGGAAAGTGCGGGGCTAAGAAATGCCAGTGTAAAAAGGGTATGTATGTTTTAAACTTTGATTCTAAAGTAAAACAACAACAATAACATCTCTCTCTCTCTCTCTCTCTCGCCAATGCAGTCTATAATAATATAATAATAATAATGATGATAATAATAATAAAATAATAATAATAATAATAATAATAATAATAATAATAATAATAATAATAACAATAATAATAATAACAATAATAATAATAATAATAATATACTGGATATTTATATAGCGCACATATCCACCAGACAAGGTAGGCGCTCCAATATTTCCCGGCTCAGCTAGGCTACCATTTCAGTGCTCACAGCTTTCAAGGAATTATTCCTTTCTGCCTGTACCCATTTACACCTGGGGGGAGAGTGGCAAATGCAGATTGATGTCTGGCCAAAGGACATTAGTGCTGTGGTGGGATTCGAACCCCGGATCTCATGGTTCACAGTCCGGGGACTTATCCACTGAGCCACAACACCTAGTACATATATATATATAAATAGAGTGCAGTCTGAGGTGAAATACCTTTTGCTAGTTTTCTCATTCTCTTAATATCAGATTGGAAAAACATCATGGTTGACATGTCCGCTAAAAAAATATTGCCTTGCAGATCAAGTATATAAAATAAGTATAATAATCGCATACACAAAATTCAACTTTATCCATCTATCTTTCTTTTATGCTTCCTCGACCTCTTGTTTTCCCCAGCTCGAAGCACCACTTCGTAACCCCTTTCTCCATTCACCTAGTGTTGCTTAGGGTCGTTTTGTTTACAACGTTGAAAAAAACTTCTAGAATATCCAAAAGGACATACCAGATATTTGGTTTGTTAGCGAAGGAGCGAAACAATCTTGAAAGTCGCCAGAGCGAGTTCAGCTAGGGATAAATAGGTTAACCCAATTTGCAAGTCAACAATAGAGGACTATTGAGGTCGCGTAGAAATGGTGACAGAAAGCCACAAGCAGAAATGGGGGGAGGGGGAGGGGGGGGGGGGGGGTCATGCCCCTGTCAAACACCTCATCACCTTTGGAAGCGCATAGAGACGTTAGATAATAACGTGATATGCACTATACAAGAACGGATTATATTTATTATTATACCAACAAGTGGATGCGTCGTATAATCGAGTAGCGCGAAGATCGTGAGTTTGATTCCCGGCCCGGCACTTATGTCCTTGAACAAGGCATTTTATATACTTTGCTCTCTTATTACGTGCTATAGGCGTGATAATATCAACGTGTGCTTATGTGTTTCTTAGAAAGCAAAAACAAATAAAGACAAAACAACAAAACAACAACAACAATAGAACAATCAACAAAATTATAGATTTTGCACGACCGAGGATCGTTTGGTGTACACACTAAGAAAAAAGGTGCAATTTTGCACCCTTCAAATGCAACACTGGGAGCTCCTTTTTGGGTGCAACTTTACACCCTAATAAGCTTTTTGCACCTTTAAGGGTGCAGTTAGCTACATTTTGCACCCTAAAGGGGCAGAGTTGTACCCTTTAGGGAAGGTGCAAATTTGTACCTTTATGAACGCAAAAATTTCTGCACCCTAAAAAGTGCAAAGCTGTCTTTTTAGGGTACAAACTGGCTTTTCCGGGTGCAAACAAGAACAAAAATGTGCATTTTTGCGCCTTTTTCATGGGATTTTAACATGGGACACCAGGGACAGTGCAATACAAACACAACTGAATAGAATACTTCTCCTACAGAAAAAAGCACTTAGGATTATTTTTCAAACACATTTCAGATCTCATACAAATACTCTATTTTTTGAAAATAATGTGTTAAAGGTAAAAGATATTTTTCTTTCCAACTCGGCCAATTTATGTATAAACTAGAAAAACGCAATCTACCCGCCATTTTAACTGATGTGTTCCGCAAGAATGTTTCTATACATAGCTATCCTACTAGACAACATAACTCTTTTCATATACCACTTACTAGAACAGTCTTCGCCCAAGACACGTTTGTTTTCACAGGACCCATTTATTGGAATTCCTTACTCAATGAAATTAGAGACTCCCTTAGCCTCTACACCTTTAAACGTAAACTTAAGAAATATTTACTCAGCCATTACCTGTCAACTACCCATGTCTAAAGACTCCTGTCCCCTTCTCTTATACTACACACTTTCTTTATCCACCTCCCACCCTTTCCCTTTCTTTGTTGTCTTTTTGATTTGTTTTAGATTTGTGTGGCTTTGATTGTTTTGATTATGCTATTGATTTGTAACTTCTGCTTTGTTTTGCTTTTGTTAATATATCTATAATGTATTCGCTTATGACCGTATGTAGTTTCAGGGGCTTGCACCTTACAAGCATTGTTTTTTTTTAGCTTGCCCCTCCGTTTTACTATATCTTTGGTCAGCTTTATTTTGTTCAGTATCTCAATAGTTCTGTTCTTTATTCTATGTTATTTTCATCATATTACTTTTGTCTTAAAGAGATTATTGAATTCATATTTTTGTTTGTATATACTGTGAAAAAATAAATAAATCAAATCAAATCAAATCAGGATGCAAGATTGCACCCAAAAGGTGCTGCCAGTGTTGCATTTAGGGTGCAAACTTGCACCTTTTTTTTCTTAGTGTGAAGAGTCAGTTTGGCGATGTGGTTGAGGTCGTAGATTTGAAACAAAACTAATGGGAGCTTTTTCAAATCTTATTCACGTTCGTATACTCGAAATGGCCTGGTCACTTTGTTTGTTTGTTTTTCCTTATTTTAAACAATAATATTCATGCTCATAAAAAAACACTTTCTTAAAAAAAGGAGGTTTTTGGACCGAAATCAATATGACTTTGCGTACTACACTTTGTATATATTACAAATAGCTGGCTATGAGACCTAACGTAAAGGAGAATAAAACCCTGGGGAAAAAAAAAATCGATTTTAATGAGAAGAGATGGTAGAGAGAAGCAATTTTTTAAAAAGTTCCATCAAAAACGGTTACGGAAGGAGATGAGAAAGTGTTTTGTACACAAAGTTTCATATTTTCTCCATTATCTCTGAAGGTGCACTCTGTCTCCTGCTTAGCTCAAGATGTATCACAGGAAAATGTGTTTGACACATCATATGTTGCTGTCACAAACACACAAGCAGCATCTTTAGGGATAATGGAGAAAATATGAAATTATGTGTACAAAACATATTGAGCGTTGTCCACATTTGAAGGAACATTCCCTACGTTAGGATCGTCATAGAAAGTAAATTGAGACTTTTCAAACTTCCATAACTTTCTCATTTCCAAACCGATTGCGATTTGACTTTTTAAAATTGTTTCTCTCTATCCTCTCTTTTCATTAAAATTGATTTTCCCCCAGGGTTTCATTCTCCTTTTGCATGCCGATTTTTCCTATTTCAGGTCGAATGGAATGACGAAGGGGGAAGACAAAAGAGACAGACCGATATCAGTTACGGATGGAAACACACAAAGTACCTCATAGAAAATCTCAGACAGCGACTTAACAACAATGATTTATATTGTAAGTATTCTCTCTGACACCTATCCGGTCATGCCCACCCGCCTTTTCTAATTTAGTTAAATGCTATTCTAGGGCCATTTTTGGTCACGTGTGTGACCCAAATCCTGAAATATAGCCGATCTAAAAGTAATTTGTCAGTATTTATCTTGTAGCAGAAGTCTCTTATTTTTTCATTTAAAAAAAAACAATCTTACCCGCAACAGACTGAAGGCAATTATTTCAAAAGAACGCAAATCATTTTTCTTTCAGCAGTCAAGTTAGGTCGGTCATGTGTGTGACTTCCCGCGAAAATTAGTCTTACTTGTTGGTATTCAAACCTATTTTTCTCGCATTTCCCTGGGAGTGTAAGTTTCCACTTGTCATAACTGTATGATGAGGATTTCTCTGAACAGTTTTAGAGCAATTTTCCATATTGATGAGTGACCATTCTATTCTTTTAGAGGTGAAAATTTGGTCGGTCACGTGTGTGATCACTTAAAAAGGGCGCGTTTTTAAGTGACTCTGTAAAAACATTATAGTATTGGGAAATTACTTCTTCTTTTCAAAGGGGAGCTTTTTTCATGTTAAAAAAAAACTGGTGACATTAAATTATTAAAACATGTTATCTGATCTTCGACCAATAAGGCAAAATTAGATGGTTACGTGTGTGACCGTTTGTTTCACTTTATAGAGAATGGCCCTCTATATCTTCATATCTTGTCGAGGAACTATTATCTAAAGTTAGAGTTTGAGATCAGAGGGGGGGGGGGGGGGGTTGGGGGGTCAGATTTTTAAAGGAAAGTTTTGAAAAAATTTAATTCATGCTCTCTTGTTTTACGAATTTGAATGTGCTGTTTGCAGTTTCCATGTTACTCGATATTTAGGCCGCGTTCAAGCGACCATTTTTCACCCTAGAATCACGGTTTTCAAAGACGTTTAGTTTAAAGGCATTGGCTAAATTTGTCAGTAGCTGATTTAAAAAAATTCTCAAACTAAGATGAAACATGTGTATGAGTACTTGTATTTGTACTCAAAAACCCTGAAACCAACCATAATTTGGAATGAATAAGTGTAAGTTAGACGCAAACGGCGATTTTATTATCCTTCGTCTCACGAGACAATCACTAAGAGGACTACTTTGCTTGAATTTGAAAATGCCGTTATGTGCCTCCCGCCGCGTGATACGCCAATACACACAGTACGGTAAGGTGAGTCATACGCGCATGCGCACTCCTTATGTCTATTCTGTGCAACCGACCCTCGTATATTTTCCAAACATTGGTTCACATTTTTTATATTTAAAAATACTTCCTGTGGATATTATACTTTGAAACTTTCAGACTGGTATTTTTACACTATAACCCTTATGTTTATCCCATTTTCAAGTAACAAAACAAGATTTTTAAAAATCATAACAATGTTAGCCAATGCCTTTAAACCACGGTTGCGTTCAATCGATTTTTCGCAGGTCGTAAAAATAAACGTCTTTCAAAACGCAAACATGAAACGCTGAAAAAGGTACGTTTTGAATCATGATTCTGCAGAACCACGGTCGCTAAAAATCGATTGAACGCAACGGAGATCTCAATCATGATTCTACTGTTGCTTTCACACCAAGGTTTGAAGAAAGATAAAACAAACAACATACAGAAAGCTAGAAAAGAAGATAGAAGGAGAAAACAAAGAATAATATAAGAAGAGACTGAAAGATAAGGAGATAGAAGGAATAACATAGAATAACAGGAAAAGACTAAAAAGAAGAAGATAGAAGAAGAAAACAAAGAATAACATAAGGAAAGATGGACAGAGAAGATAGAAGCAAAAACAAAGAATAACATAAGAAAAGATTGAAAGATAAGATGGAATGAATAACAAAGAATAACATGAGGAAAGACGGAAAGAGAAGAAGATAGAAGAAGAAAACAAAGAATAACATAAGGAAATATGGACAGAAAAGAAGATAGAAGGAAAACCGAAGAATAACATAAGGAAAGATTGAAAGATAAGATGGAATGAATAACAAAGAATAACATAAGGAAAGACGGAAAGAGAAGAAGATAGAAGAAGAAAACAAAGAATAAAATAAGGAAAGATGAAAAGAAAAGAAGATAGAAGGAAAAACAAAGAATAGTATAAGGAAAGATAGAAAAGAAGATAGACGAAAACAAAGAATAACAAAAGATAGATTGAAAGATAAGAAGATAGAAGGAATAACAAAGAATAACATAAGAAAAGACAGAAAAAGAAGATAGCAGAAGAAAACAAAGGATCACATAAGGACAGATGGAAAGAGAAGAAGATAGAAGAAAAAACAAAGAATAACGTAAGGAAAGATAGAAAAGAAGAAAATAGAAAACGAAGAATAACATAAGAAAAGATGGAAAGAGAAGAAGATGGAATGAAAAACAAAGAATAGCATAGTAAAGATATAGAGACGAATAAATTATGTGGCTATAAAGTTGACCTTCCTGGGTTAAACTGCGCAGTACGATGCGCAGTGGATGGGCTTGAAATGAGCAAGAATCAGCGTTGATGAAAAATCGCTTGAACGCTCTCTCGCAGTAGCCGTGTTTTGTAACAGCCTTTTGATTTGCGATTCAGGTTTGTGATTCTAGCTTCAAAAATCGCTTGAACGCACCCTTAGATAAAAATGATTACGACTCACCCCGCCTGCTTCCTCTCTCTCATTCCCTCTCATGGGTGTCGATCCCGGGGGAATGGGGGGGGGGGATATATCCCCCAATATTTTGGGTAGGGGGCATGGCCTGCATTATCATCCCCCAATAATTCACCATCATTACCCCTATTAATGCCCCCCCCCCCCCGAAAAAAAAAACCCAAAGTAAAATAAAGAAATAACAAAAAAAGTAGAGAAAGCATAAACAAGAAAAAATATAACTGGAAGCTCTCTCTCGCTTCGCTCGCTCGCCTTAAGTATCTCAACCAATGCCAGTTATAGTACTCTCTTTATAACAGGAAATAGGTGTGCATCTTGTCTCTCTATCTAATGTTTTACTATTATTCTACTCACATTTTACGTATCTTAACCAATGCTGATTATACTATTCTTACGAAAGAAAACTGGTTTGCATCTCCTCTTTCTATCTAATGTTATACTACTCTTCTAGTCACAAAATGTTAGTAATATAACTGCAAGGAGTCGACGGCAAGAAGACCTTAGATAGAAAAAAAAATCTAGAACATATTGGCCTGTTACCAACAGCCTATTTCTATCATACCAAACAGAAGGAAGGTGTCGTAAAATGTATATTACTAAAATCATGAGAATGGAATAATACACTAGAACCTGTTCTCAGCATTTTTTTATCCTTTTTTTTTCTCGCTCGCTCACTACGCTCGCTCATAAAATCTGGAAAAATGATATTTTCGAGCAGCGAGCACTTTTATTTCCTCAGCAACATGCCCGAATATCACAATATTTTTGCAGCTAGGTGTCAAAGTATCCTTGAAGGAAAACGAATTGGGCATGCAAGCAAATTAGCCGAATATGTTATTTACATATCTTATAGGTCTATACTATAGTGTATTTTGACGGTGCAGTAATATTTTATCTTCAAAAGAGTGTGTTTTTCTTCTCTCGCTTCGCTCGTAATATTTTTAAACAAGGTAGTTTTTGAACAGCAACAGATTGGACCGACGAGGTGCTAGAATAGAGTCATATTTGGCCGCGACGTGAAATATCTTAGAGGGCTATGGCGTATTTTGATTAAGAAATAATATTTTATCACCAAAAGAGTGTGTTTTTTCTCGCTCGCTTGTATTATATGCAGAAACAGGATGGTTTTCACAGTAAACAATTGCAACAGCGAGGTGATAAAATAGTCATATTTGGCAGCAAGGTTGCCAAATATACCATTCAAATAATCTCATAGACCTAGAGTGTATTTTGATGACAAAATAATATTTCTGCAGCAAGAGCGTGGAATTTCGGCTCGCTCGCTTCGCTCGCTCACCAAATAAGAAACAGGCCGGCTCATAAACTAAAAAAAAGGTGCCAACTAAAAAGAAAAAAGAAGAAGAAAAACATTAAGCTCCCTTAAAATTCCATTTACGAAATGAGGATCTACCTTGCGATATATTTTGAAAAAAATTTCTTGTGTGGTTAATTAGAGGGACGGTAGATTAGACTGAGAAATAGACTTTGCTTAGTCCATCCATCACGTTTGAACACCACACCCTTTCCCGCTTGGTCGCTTTGCTCCCTCATCGAGGATATTCGGCATCAAATCATCCCCCAACCACGAACACAAATCGACACCCATGCTCACTCTCTCTCTTTCTCCTCCCCTCTCTCTCTCTCACTCCCTCACTCCTTTCCTCAGCTACACCTTTCTTCTTTTATCTCTTCAGTATACCGTACATATATGTATTTGTATTTTCGTTTTGTTCATATGCTACTTTTGTATTTTTTATTGTAATTTAATTGTATATATATATTCACTATATTTCACTTATAAATTGAACCTTTCAGCCTGTGCTGCTGGTCATTTCTTATATACCAATAATTATATTTTTAAAATAAATTAATAATTGATAAATAAAGTATAGTTAGGGCTACATAAACAGGAACAAAGTTTGATATGCGGTTGAATTCTGTATGATTATTGATATGATTCTTTATGTGAAATGATACCATATTGCAACTCTCGAAATACCCTCATTTTCTATATGTAACAAAATGAAGGTCTAAAACCTGCACTTTTCAACGTTTGCTTTATACACTCAGCGAAATGGATACAATTCTTTATAATTTTCCAAAACTTAAAGGAGAATAAAACCCTGGGGAAAAACCAATCTTAATGAAAAACGGGGATAGAGAGAAGCAATTTTTCAAAAATGCCATCAAAAACAGTTACGAAATGAGAAAGTTATGAGTGTTTGAAAAGTCTCAATTCACTTTCTATGGCTAACCTCAAACTGGCTATGTAGCTTCAAAATGGTAGGTTTGTAAGGACAACTCTCAATATGTTTTGTATGCAAAATTTCGTATTTTCTCCATTATCCCTAAAGGTGCAGTTTGTCTCTTTCTTAGCTCAAGATATATCATAGGAGAATGTATTTGACACAACATATGTTGAGTTCACAAAGATACAAGCAGTGAAGCAGCATCTTTAGATATATTTCTCTCTATAGAGCCTCTCTTTTCATCAAAACTGATTTTTCCACGGGATTTCATTCTCCTTTAAAATTTAAAATGTTATTGTTCTCAAGTTCCTTTCACCACGCATCTTCGGGTAATTTTTGTCACAATGTAATCGCGTGGCCAGAACTATTAACTGAAGAATGTACTCTCTGCTTACTGTTTAATCTTACAAGATCTCTGTCAAATAATTTTTATTTTTGTATTACCAGTCTGTAATGGCGATCCGTTCCTAGGAGTTCATTGTCCAGAGGAGCAGCATTGTGTTGATTGGCACGAAATATGCGATGACAAGCAGGTCTGTATCTTATTTATAATTGAGGGGGGGGGGGGGGGGACCAGACAAACTCCCCTAATTCGCCAAACTCCCGACGGTCAGTCTACCCACCGGGGGATGGGCGGTGTGGGGGCACTGGATTTTTTCTCAAAAGGTCATTCCAAGGATTCAGAATTACAAAACACATCATCAGGGGTTCATATTCGAAAAAAGAAATATGGTTCGTACCCCAGATTTTTGGATGTAATAATGATTGACTCCACCTCAGTTGGCTACTGGTCTATAAGCCTAGGTTCTGAGGGCAGATTCTATAATGTTTCGAGATCCATTCCTTTATCCTTTTCATGTCGCGGGGAAATGACCTTCAATTTCTTGAGTTTCCCACGCCTTCTATTATCTTCAGATGTGTTTTTGCTCCTGCTTGAATTGTTAATAAATTTCACATCCCTTATTATATTCCTTGCTTTTGTCTGCAGACTTGCGGGTTAGAGGTTCGAGAGGCCTGTATAAACAGTACTATTGACTCCTACGGAAGGACAGACGATCGGTTCTGTGTCGGTGATGAGGATCCAAAATGGTGTGCATGGAAACGATTGGCACCAAAACGTAAGTTTTGCGTTTGATGGATCCTGTTTTAAAGATTGTAAGTTTCTTATCGTTTATTGGATATCTCTCATAACTTACACACATCTGCACTTCTTTAAGACAACTTCTTTAAGCCAACATGATACCATCTTGAATTTCCTTTAGCGGTACATTGTATCTGATTTTTCTTATCTTCTCTCACACGACTAGGTTGTGGAGAGGATTTTGTTTTCGACTTGTCGAAGAAACGCAGGCAGTACCGCATCCGCCACCCGGGATTTCCCAGTTCTTACCTCAGCGACAGGTACTGCTTCTGGACGGTCAGCACCGTCCCAGGTCATACCCTCTACGTCGAATTTAAGAAGTTCAGAACCGAGGCCAACTACGACTACTTGTCCCTCGGTCAAGGGCTTCGCCGAGATGACGATCGGAACACCCTGATCTACAAGTTCAGCGGTTACGACAAGCCGGCGATCTTCAAGACCAACCCAAGGCTGCCCAACGCGCATCAGGTGTGGGTCACCTTCAGATCTGACGATTGGGATACCGATGAGGGTTTCATCATTGAGATCAGCGACAGTTCGAGGAAAATGGATAGGGGTAAATTTATCTCTTCTCATCGTACCTTTTATATATTGTAATACTGTTTATATGTTCGTCCCAATAATACAATAGTCAGGATTAATATTTGGTGTGATTCATTCCATCTGTAAAACGGGGCGCTTTGAACCGCTTAAAACATTGCAAACACGAAGAAACTATAGTTATTGGGCCGGATTTATAGACAATAGACATGGGAATTGCTCAAGCCAATAATGCCTACACAGAGAAATGTATATCACTGTAAATGCATCATAGGGACTTTTGCAATGTACCTCTAGGTGTACCTAGGTACCTCTATAGCCTAAAAAAAAAAAAACAACCTTCAATCCAGGCTTTTGCAATTTCCACAATTTTGCTGTAGAGAATGGTTTCATATTCCTTTATTTAAAAAGCATTATGGCTGTTTGATTTACATTTAATTTTCTTTAAAGACAAGTGTAAGCTATCCAATATCTTGAAAGGAAATTAAGACACCTAATGATTCAGTAATAGGTCGGTCATTATTTTGAATACAAACCAAGTATCTTAAGGGCATCTTGCGGATTATAAAAGCAACGTAAATCCCAGTAAAAGCGAATCATTATTATCAGGGGCGGCGCTACAGGGGAGCAGGGGGGGGGGGCATTCGCTGATTTTTCAATTGAATTAAAAAAAAAAAAAGAGGAAGAATAAAGAAGAGGATGGGAAAAGAGCGGCCTTGGGCTTGCAACTATATAATCCCTTATTTGTTCAAATAAAACGTCAATAAATTCACCCTAAAATACCCTGGCGCTGCCCCTCATTTATTATCACCAAGCATGCACCTACCCTCCCGTGCCATAAGTACTGCACGAGAGCTAAATTATGCATTTATGAGTTAACCCTAAAAAGACGGGGGGGGGGGGGGGGGGGGTAGGGAGGGGTATGATGCCCCCCGACGATTTTTGCCGCGAAATTCGAACCGCCGCATTTCACACTACGCCACTTCCTGACTTGTTTCTTTCAAGTCTTGCACATCTTTTGACACCAAGTTTATGAAAATGGGTCATACCGTTATCGAGTCACGTGACCTTTTGTGATCTCATGTCAGCCCGAAACCGGAGGATTTGTATACAAAACAAATGGGAAAAATCATTTCCTCATATTCCTTCATTATCATCTATGATTTCTTCTTTTGAGCTGTTATTATCATCTATTCTAACTGAGTAGTGGCCCAGATAACACCCTGAAACAGTAAACTTGAAGACACAATGAAAAAGTTAAAGTTGAAAAACAAAGAAATACATAAGAAATTCGCAAAACAATAGAATACATAAGAATTGAAATCACTTTCAGATTTCTCCTAACAATGTTTTTAATGTTTGTGAAGAACTTCTTTATCAGTGAACGAAATCATGATACTCTTTTAAATTTTTCCCTAACCTGTTTACAGTGTTTGTATACTCTGTTCGCAAGGAAATAATGCCTATAACGTATGCAGAAGAGAGCGGAGGAAAATGATAAAATAACCGCACCCAGAGGAGATAGATTTCTGTAGGCCGTTGCCAAGACGTTGCCAAGGAGGATGCGCGCCACAATCATGAATGAATAATTCGCTTATCGAATTAAATTTCAAAATATTCACCACACTGCCATAAGGGAATTCTTTACAATTCATTAGATTTTGATGGATAATGACGACCTCTGATTGTTGGACGCCGTCCTCATTGGCAATGTCTTGGCAACGGCCCAAAGAAATCTGGGTGTGGTTATTTTCCTCCACCCTTTTCTGGCTATGTCATGGCATTATTTCCATTTGAAAAAGGTATCCAAACACAGTAAACAGCTTGGGGAGAAATATGAGAGTATCATTATTTCGTTCATTGATATACCCCCACTGGCGATTTGTTTCCTTTGGTCTTTTATCTTCTCCATTGCTTCAGACATGACCGGGTCAAGATATTTACTGCTCTTAGCCTGGGAATAAGTTATTCCTTTTTAAATATACACAAATTAATAATCGACACACTCTTGAAAAGTTACAAACGAAAAATCACAAATAGACAAAGGCTTATAACTCACAAGGCAATATTGAGCTATGTTTGCATACTTATGGCACGGGAGAGTACAAATGCTATTCAGGGGAAGCAGCGGGAAGCATTATGCTTGCAAGAAAGTCAATTCGAGTTGTATTTTGCTTTCGAGCAACTATTAGGCCTTTTCCGAGGTTTATGAATGTTGCCGATGGATTAACATGTTACCAAAATTATACTCTATTAAAAACGGGAGAAATTCTGTAATGTTATGTATCCATTGCTTATTTTTTGCAGAGGTAAAGTTAACTGGCTCGAACCCTTTTCAAACAAGACCGAGAAATGGTGAGTATATATTCAGGCTCCCTAGCACTTCGTGTTGATATGTAGTTTCGTTTTGTTTTTTGTTTTTCTTCTTGGAGTCAGCTGTGTCATGTATGCTGTCTGTCGTGGTGTAACCTTATTTATTTGCTGTATTACTATTTTGAACTTAGAATTCCTGTACACTGGAGTTTTACAAGAGTGAGGGGTAGCTTCTGAGAAAGCAATGTTTATCGACCGAAAAGCACTGTTTATCAAGCGATAAACATAGTTTTCCCGAAAAACAATGTTTATGATTCGATAAGCTGTTATCATTCGATAAACATAGTTTATCCTGAAAAAACAATCTTTATAGCCGATAAACTCTGTTTTTCGACCGTTAGTTTTTTGGGAATGGCGCGCCACAGACTGCAGTGTCGTTTCCTCTACCCTGTAAAGAAAATCTGTCCGGAGGCCCTAGAGACCAACATGTCAGTCTTGTTTGCTGTCAGTCTTATGTAACCTCAGTATACTTTCGAGAAAGCCCGCGAAGCTGACGTAATTGGTTTCGTGGGCCGTCAGTTTTGACAGCTGTCGCTTTCCACAAATTAGTAAAGCCACATGATAGAAGATGATAAGACAGGACTCTCGTATTATTCACGAAACAGCAGCAGTATTCCCCATCACTTTGGGGAAGGTTTTTTCTTTAAAAAAGGTGTCCTTTTGGGGCAATTTGTTTCTAGTCCTAACTAAAAATGGAAAGCAGTGAAAACAGCTAGATCCAGGTGCATACACGGACTACATAAATTTGTATCATCACACTCGATGCTTTTCTATTTTTTTTTTTCGCATTTCGACAGTAACAAAGCGAGTGGTCATTCCTGTCGATGGCGAAAAAAAAACCGTGACGTCTCCCGGGTATCCTAACTTCTACGATGTTCACACCATTGCCAACTGGGTCATATCAGCAAGGAGAGGACGTCGGATAGAAATCCGGTAGGTGTATGATAATAAGAAGGGGAAGAATGATAAAACAGAATAGAATGTTTTTATTTAAAACCCATCGCACACTATACGATCAGTCTACGATCCGATTTTGGAAAAGTTTATCATAGCATTTGATATGAACTTTCAAACATATAAAATCTTAAAGATCAAAGTTCCGAGTAGTCCTATGATTGATAAAATCAAAATTCCGGTCTATTGGCAGCCTTCCTGTAGGAATAAAAGCGAATTTAATTCCGAATCGCAGTGACGTCATAAGCTTGCGATCGGCTACGATTTAAGCCGATTTGGCCTTTAATCCAACCACAAGGCCTTTAGTTAACCAAATTTCGATTTTAGTATCCCTATCATTATCCGACACTCCAAATAAGATCATTTCACTTGTTTAAACTTTCATATTTAATTGCAAAATGCAATTTGTTCGAAAATCCTGGTAGCAGTCGGATCGTATAGTGTGCGGTGGGAGGTGGCCCTATTCAGTTCTTCTCCATAGGGCCCTGCAATCATATTATTACATCGGCTGTAGCACGGCAGCCAAAGCGCTCAGCGCATGCAAGGAATAATCCTACCAGGTTATACCCATTTACTTCACCTGGGTCAACTGTGCAGATGTGGTATAATGTCTTGCCAAAGGACCAATTAGTGCCTCCGGCAGGGACTCGAACCCCATATGCTTTGGAAATCACAGTCCTTCAGACATATCCACTAGATCACAAAACCCTACTGAAGGTTGGAAATGGAGGATAAATCAAAATGCAGTGGCGGGATGAGTGAGTTCCTGGAGTGTGGTGGGACAATGGGAGTTACGGGTGGCACCAGTCATTCTCAGATAATGAACATTTCACAATCTTTCGTGTTTTTTTTTTTTTTTTTTGGGGGGGGGGGGGGTTTACCTCAAAGTTACCTGACAAGTGAAGAAATTGAATACATAAATACATGGAAAATGAATCAAACAAATTTTTTTAAAGAAGAAGAAAAGGTTATCACATTCATCTTTGTTGAAGGTATAATTTTCCTAAAATTAAGCTTTCTTTAATGGTGAAGGCACTCGACAGGCTCCATGTGTACTGCGCCATAGTTCGCTAATTTCGGACTCGATGAAATTACTAGTTATTCTGTGTACAAATGTTTGATTTTGCATGTAGCGATACTCAGGATAATACTACTCAGGAGCATTACTCGAGCTTGCTTGGGTGAGGGCGTTCGGGTGAGGGAGATTTATGATAATTTACTACTAGGGCCTACTACTTCTGAGATCAGTAGAGGTTGCTTTCATTGCGGAGGGCTTGTCGGTTGTAACTTAAGTCTCTTCTTCGGTGAT
>CM057161.1:24329748-24346890 GCA_029962745.1 Echinometra lucunter | reverse complement strand
TTTGTTTTCGACTTGTCGAAGAAACGCAGGCA
This sequence comes from Echinometra lucunter, assembly GCA_029962745.1. NCBI lineage: Eukaryota > Metazoa > Echinodermata > Echinoidea > Camarodonta > Echinometridae > Echinometra > Echinometra lucunter. The sequence continues at coordinate 24,346,858 of CM057161.1, read as the reverse complement.
GTACCGCATCCGCACCCGGGATTTCCCAGTTCTTACCTCAGCGACAGGTACTGCTTCTGGACGGTCAGCACCGTCCCAGGTCATACCCTCTACGTCGAATTTAAGAAGTTCAGAACCGAGGCCAACTACGACTACTTGTCCCTCGGTCAAGGGCTTCGCCGAGATGACGATCGGAACACCCTGATCTACAAGTTCAGCGGTTACGACAGCCGGCGATCTTCAAGACCAACCCAAGGCTGCCCAACGCGCATCAGGTGTGGGTCACCTTCAGATCTGACGATTGGGATACCGATGAGGGTTTCATCATTGAGATCAGCGACAGTTCGAGGAAAATGGATAGGGGTAAATTTATCTTCTCATCGTACCTTTTATATATTGTAATACTGTTTATGTTCGTCCCAATAATACAATAGTCAGGATAATATTTGGTGTGATTCATTCCATCTGTAAAACGGGGCGCTTTGAACCGCTTAAAACATTGCAAACACGAAGAAACTATAGTTATTTGGCGGATTTATAGACAATAGACATGGGAATTGCTCAAGCCAATAATGCCTACACAGAGAAATACATGTATATCACTGTAAATGCATCATAGGACTTTTGCAATGTACCTCTAGGTGTCCCTATAGCCTAAAAAAAACCTTCAATCCAGGCTTTTGCAATTTCCACAATTTTGCTGTAGAGAATGGTTTCATATTCCTTTATTTAAAAAGCATTATGGCTGTTGATTTACATTTAATTTTCTTTAAAGACAAGTGTAAGCTATCCATATCTTGAAAGGAAATTAAGACACCTAATGATTCAGTAATAGGTCGGTCATTATTTGAATACAAACCAAGTATCATAAGGGCATCTTGCGGATTATAAAAGCAACGTAAATCCCAGTAAAGCGAATCATTATGATCAGGGGCGGCGCTACAGGGGAGCAGGGGGGGGGCATTCGCTGATTTTTCAAATGAATAAAAAAAAAGGAAAAAAAGAAGAAAAAAAGAGGAAGAATAAAGAAGAGGATGGGAAAAGAGCGGCCTGGGGCTTGCAACTATATAATCCCTATTTGTTCAAATAAAACGTCAATAAATTCACCTATGGGTCATCTGCCCCCCCATCCACAATACCCTGGCGCTGCCCTCATTTATTATCACCAAGCATGCACCTACCCTCCCGTGCCATAAGTACTGCACGAGAGCTAAATTGCGTATGCATTTGTGAGTTAACCCAAAAAGAAGGGGGGGGGGGGGAGGGGTAGGGAGGGGTATGATGCCCCCCGACGATTTTTGCCGCGAAATTCGAACCGCCGCATTTCACACCACGCCACTCCTGACTTGTTTCTTTCAAGTCTTGCACATCTTTTGACACCAAGTTTATGAAAATGGGTCAACCGTTATCGAGTCACGTGACCTTTGTGATCTCATGTCAGCCCGAAACGGAGGATTTGTATACAAAACAAATGGGTAAAATCATTTCCTCATATTCCTCCATTATCATCTATGATTTCTTTTTGAGCTGTTATTATCATCTATTCTAACTGAGTAGTGGCCCAGATAACACCCTGAAACATTAAACTTAAAAAACAAAATGAAAAAGTTAAAGTTGAAAACAAAGAAATACATAAGAAATTCGCAAAACAATAGAATACATAAGAATTGAAATCACTTTCAGATTTCTCTAACAATGTTTTTAATGTTTGTGAAGAACTTCTTTATCAGTGAACGAAATCATGATACTCTTTTAAATTTGTCCCTAACCTGTTTACAGTGTTTGTATACTCTGTTCGCAAAGAAATAATGCCTATAACGTATGCAGAAGAGAGCGGAGGAAAATGATAAAATAACCGCACCCAGAGGAGATAGATTTCTGTGGGCCGTTGCCAAGACGTTGCCAAGGAGGATGCGCGCCACAATCATGAATGAATAATTCGCTTATGGAATTAAATTTCAAAATATTCACCACACTGCCATAAGGGAATTCTTTACAATTCATTACGACCTCTGATTGTTGGACGCCGTCCTCATTGGCAATGTCTTGGCAACGGCCCAAAGAAATCTGGGTGTGGTTATTTTCCTCCGCCCTTTTCTGGCTATGTCATGGCATTATTCCATTTGAAAAAGGTATCCAAACACAGTAAACAGCTTGGGGAGAAAAATGAGAGTATCATTATTTCGTTCATTGATATACCCCCACTGGCGATTTGTTTCCTTGGTCTTTTATCTTCTCCATTGCTTCAGACATGACCGGGTCAAGATATCTACTGTTCTTAGCCTGGGAATAAGTTATTCCTTTTTTAAATATACACAAATTAATGATCGACAACACTCTTGAAAAGTTACAAACGAAAATCACAAAATAGAACAAAGGCTTATAACTCACAAAGGCAATATTGAGCTATGTTGCAATACTTATGGCCCGGGAGAGTACAAATGCTATCAGGGGAAGCAGCGGGAAGCATTATGCTTGCAAGAAAGTCAATTCGAGTTGTATTTTGCTTTCGAGAACTATTAGGCCTTTCAAGGTTTATGAATGTTGCCGATGGATTAACATGTTACCAAAATTATAATCTATTAAAACGGGAGAAATTCTGTAATGTTATGTATCCATTGCTTATTTTTTGCAGAGGTAACGTTAACTGGCTCGAACCCTTTTCAAACAAGACCGAGAAATGGTGAGTATATATTCAGGTCCTAGCACTTTCGTGTTGATATGTAGTTTCGTTTTGTTTTGTTTTTCTTCTTGGAGTCAGCTGGTCATGTATGTGTCTGTCGTGGTGTAACCTTATTTATTTGCTGTATTACTATTTTGAACTTGGGAATTCCTGTTCCACTGGAGGTTTTACAAGAGTGAGGGGTAGCTTCTGAGAAAGCACTGTTTATCGACCGAAAAGCATGTTATCAAGCGATAAACATAGTTTTCCCGAAAAACAATGTTTATGATTCGATAAGCTGTTTATCATTCGATAAACATAGTTTATCCTGAAAAACAATCTTTATAGCGATAACCTCTGTTTTTCGACCGTTAGTTTTTGGGAATGGCGCGCCATAGACTGCCGTGTCGTTTCCTCTACCCTGTAAAGAAAATCTGTCCGGAGGCCCTAGAGACCAACATGTCAGTCTTGTTTGCTGTCAGTCTTATGTAACCTCAGTATACTTTCGAGAGCCCGCGCAGCTGACGTAATTGGTTTCGTGGGCCGTCAGTTTTGACAGCTGTCGCTTTCCACAAATTAGTAAAGCCACATGATAGAAGATGATAAGACAGGACTCTCGTATTATTCACGAAACAGCGCAGTATTCCCCATCACTTTGGGGAAGGTTTTTCTTTAAAAAAGGTTGTCCTTTGGGGTAATTTGTTTCTAGTCCTAACTAAAAATGGAAAGCAGTGAAAACAGCTAGATCCAGGTGCATCACGGACTACATAAAATTTGTATCATCACACTCGATGCTTTTCTATTTTTTTTTTCGATTTCGACAGTAACAAAGAGCGAGTGGTCATTCCTGTCGATGGCGAAAAAAACCGTGACGTCTCCCGGGTATCCTAAACTTCTACGATGTTCACACCATTGCCAACTGGGTCATATCAGCAAGGAGAGGACGTCGGATAGAAATCCGGTAGGTGTATGATACTAGAAGGGGAAGAATGATAAAACAGACTAGCAATGTTTTTATTTAAAACCCATCGCACACTATACGATCAGTCTACGATCCCGATTTTGGAAAAGTTTATCTAGCATTTGATCTGAACTTTCAAACATATAAAATCTTAAAGATCAAAGTTCCGAGTAGTCCTATGATTGATAAAATCAAAAATTCCGGTCTATGGCAGCCTTCCTGTAGGACTAAAAGCGAATTAATTCCCGAATCGCAGTGACGTCATAAGCTTGCGATCGGCTACGATTAAGCCGATTTGGCCTTTAATCCAACCACAAGGCCTTCAGTTAACCAAAATTTCGATTTTAGTATCCCTATCATTATCCGAACTCCAAATAAGATCATTTTCACTTGTTTAAACTTTCATATTTAATGCAAAATGCAATTTGTTCGAAATCCTGTCGCAGTCGGATCGTATAGTGTGCGGTGGGAGGTGGCCTATTCAGTTCTTCCAGAGGGGCCCTGCAATCATAATTACATCGGCTGTAGCACGGCAGCCCACAAAGCGCTCAGCGCATGCAAGGAATAAATCCTACCAGGTATACCCCATTACTTCACCTGGGTCAACTGTGGCAGATGTGGATTAATGTCTTGCCAAAGGACATTAGTGCTCCGGCAGGGACTCGAACCCCATATGCTTTGGAAATCACAGTCTTGAGACCTATCCACTAGATCACAAAACCGTACTGAAGGTTGGAAATGGAGATAAATCAAATGCAGTGGACGGATTGAGAGTTCCTGGAGTGGGTGGACACTGGGAGTTACGGTGGCACCAGTCATTCTCAGATAATGCACATTTCACAATCTTTCGTGTTTTTTTTTTTTTTTTTTGGGGGGGGGGGTTACCTCAAAGTTTACCTGACAAGTGAAGAAATTGAATACATAAATACATGGAAAATGAATCTAAACAATTTTTTTTATAAGAAGAAGAAAAGGTTATCACATTCATCTTGTTGAAGGTATACATTTTCCTAAATTAAGCTTTCTGTAATGGTGAAGGCACTCGACAGGCTCCATGTGTACTGCGCCATAGTTCGCTAATTTCGGACTCGATGAAATTACTAGTTATTCTGTGTACAAATGTTTGATATTGCATGTAGCGATACTCAGGATAATTACTACTCAGGAGCATTACTCGAGCTTGCTTGGTGAGGGCGTTCGGTGGTGAGGGAGATTTATGATAATTTACTACTAGGGCCTACTACTTCTGAGATCAGTAGAGGTTGCTTTCATTGCGGAGGCTTGTCGGTTTGTAACTTAAGTCTCTTCTTCGGTGATTGATACCCTCCTTATTGGGTAAAAGTCAAATGAAGTCTCTCCCCGACAAACGGGATTATGTATGTTTTGTTTTATATCTCGATCTGTTTTACAGATTTACGCTCTTCGACTTGGAGGAGAACTTTAGATTTTGTTAAGCGTGGGTAACGGACCGATTCTACGGAGATTCCCGATATTTTACCGCAAAACAGGTCTTATTCGGGACTACGGCAGCCTACGTCACGTGTCGACGCCTCGATTATGGCTACAGTTCCAGTCTAGTCTGGCCCATTGCTCGGCAGGGTTTTGTGGCCAAGTCAGGGAAGTTCCCATCTCAGGTAGGACATCCAGAACGTGCGAAGATAATCGTGTTTCTGAATCAACCATTGGCTAGTTGTAGTCACGTGTGTTCATGGTCACGTTTGTGACCAGTATATATTTTTCATCGGACATTCGTAGTCCCTGTATGAACAAAATCTCGAAAAAGTGTTGAATTAAATACCAATTTCCAGTATTCATAACTTCGGAAATAGCAATGGGCACGGACATACTGAAGCTTTCGACATGCACTCATCAGAGTAAAATCGCATGAATGAACAGAAGCCAGAATCGTCGAAACAACATTTGTTCCCTCGCTTCCAATATTGTTTCGAATCTTTCTGTTCATTCATGCGATTTTGTTCTGATGAGTGCATGTCGATAAGCTTCAGTATGTCCGTGTTCATTGCTATTTTCAGATTTTGCAGTACCAAACACCTGTTCAATTATTCATAATTTTTTTTAAAGTGTCATGTGCTAGATTACGGATAGATCCTCATCGCGTTATTAAACCAAACTTGCGAGGAATTTTGTGTTTCTGAATCGGTCAATTAACAATTGCTAGCAAAGTCTAGGAAGCGGTTTTTTTAAACATGTTTTTCAGGAAACATCTTACTGAAAGTCGACTGTTCTAGATTCTCATTGATAGTGATACTGAATTCTCTAATTCTCCTTAGAATGCGGTGGAACCGCTGCTAGTGCCGAACAACGGGTCGATCGCCGTGTCGAGCAAGAACTACCCGGACCTGGCCTACTCCAGCAACATGGACTGCACTTGGTCGATCAAGAACGAGGAAGGGCGACGCATGTGGATCAGTTTCCACGACTCTCCACCGAGTGGAAGAAGGATTTCCTGAGCATGGGCAACGGAGCTCCGCAAGATCGTAACAGGACTACCGCGATCATCAGCATGCACAGCGGAACACACATGCCGGACCCATACGAGTTTACGAGCTCGGGTGATGAGGTTATTATCGCTCTCGTTGAGGTTATTGTTTTTCACACGTCCGTTTGTCACTCTATGTGTTCTAACGTGGGTTTGGTTTGGTTTTGTGTTTGTTCTGTGCGTATTTTTAGGTGATTAGGCCCCGTTATGGATAGTTTCTTTGTTTTGCGAGTGTTTGGAGTGGGATGGGCGAGTTGTTTCTAGCGACGTATTTGTCCATGTAATACAAGGGCTGCGAAAGCAGGGGGATGGCGGGGTTGCACCCCCTCCCCCATTTGGGAAAAAATAAATATAATAATAAAACAAAATAGAAGATTTAAGAAAAAAATTGTAATAACTTAATATTTCAGTTGCCCATAGCTCATAAAAGCATGAAAACCCAAGGGCTTCAGGGGCTCCGTCTCGGACCCCGCCTGTTTGGGTGTCAGCCCCGCACTAACAAAAACGTTCCGTGGCCCCTGTAATATAGTTAATCCGTAGATGTGAGAGAAGTACTTAGGAATGACATTGTTTTGGAAATGCATCGTCTTCGAATATAGTGGAATTCTTTTCAGTATAAGTCTTTTGAGAGAGGATTGCATCATAATTATTTCAACTTCGCAATTGAAGTTATCCCCAGTATGACTCCTCAAAGAATGAATTTCCGCTTCAACACTTACAGAAAGGGGTGGCGCTACAGGGGGAAGGGGGGGCGCCCTCCCCTTATGATTTTGCAAGTGATAAAAAAAGGAGAAAAAGAAGAAAAAGAGGAGGAAGAAAAAAGAAGAGTATGGGGAATGGGGAAAAAGAGGGCTGGGACATGCAACTATAATAATACCCTTATTTTATTCATTTAAAACTTAAATAAACTCACCTATGGATCATCTTGCACCCACCCCCTATCAAAATACCTTGGCGGCCCCGCCGCCCCCTAATTACAGAGTATGGAAGACATCAAAGAGAACTTTGAAAAGAAATAACAAAACTGCTTATGTACCCAACCTTATCTTCATGTGGCCATGTTTACAGCCATTTCTTTTTGAATCGCCTGCGTATAGCGAAAGCGATATGTAGGCGGCGTCGCTTTTCTGACAGCGACGGCGATGAGGACGGGGCGGCGTCGGCGTCAATATTTTAAAGTATGAGTTCAATTTCCTTGAAACTTGTACACAAGGCTTATCAAGTATCACGTGAACCAAATTTCTGGTCATAGGGTCAAGTTCAAAGGTCGTTTGAGGTCAATTATCTGAAAGTAGGTTGCAGAATTTGACCCGAGGTTAAGTTTTTTATGCCTCCGCCCACCGTAGGTGGGTGCCGGATGCATTATGTTTTCTGGTCGTCCGTCCGTCCGTTCCGTTTTCGTTCTAGCGATAACTTAAGAACCGTGTGACGGATCAACTTCAAACTTGGCTCATGTGTGCGTGTGGGAGGGACAATGATCTGATTAGATTTTGGGGTCTCAAGGTCAAAGGTCAAAGGTCATAGAGGTCATTATGTGCATAGAAATGGTTCGTTCTCGCAATAACTACACAACCATTTGACGGATCAACTTTAAACATGGCTCATGTATGCATATGGGAGGGATAATGATCTGAATAGATTTCGGAGTCTCAAGACAAAGGTCAAAGGTCATAGAGGTCATTATGTACTTAGAAATGGTTTGTTCTCGCAATAACTCAATAACCATTTGACGGATCAACTTGAAACTTGGCTCATGTATGCATATGGAAGGGACAATGATCTGATTAGATTTCTGGGGTATCAAGGTCAAAGATGAAAGGTCATAGAGGTCATTATATACATGAAACTTGCTTCTTGCGATAAATCAACAACCCTGTGACAGACCAACTTCAAATTGGCTCGTGTATGCATATGGAAAGGGCAATGGTCTCATGAGACTTGGGGTCACATGGTCAAAGATGTCATTGTATAAATGAAAATAAATCAACATGAATGTGCCATATATTTCCGATCTGGCAATGGCGGAAGCATAAATTTCGACCATGCGCGGTCGAGGATTCATCTAGTTTTTTTTTTTTTTTTTTTTTTTTTTTTTTCCCAATTCCAGAATTATTTGTTGGAATTCCATGCAACTTCTTCACAAGGGTTATGAAGTATCACAATAATGTGAAACAAATTTCAGGTCAAACAATCAAGGTCAAACGTCATGTGAGGTCAAATACTAATTTTGAATTCTTTTTTAGAACTCAACCTAAGGTTTGTTTTTTAATCATTCCCCTCATTATCAAATTTTGTTGAAATTTTTTGAAATTCCATAAAAGTTATCATCAACTTTATGGCAAATATAATTATAGTGAATACCTAGTTCATACATCATGATCGCTTAGAAATTACCTACTGTCCGTTTAACTTAATTTTGAGGGTTAAGATTTTGTCTGTACAGCATTAGGAATCGGTGGAGCAATATTCAGATGAGTGCCTGACAAGTAAGTCAAAGAAAAAAAACATGTAAAATCATACTCAGGATCATAATACAGATAAATGCTATTAGTATTTTGATGTTGTTGATTGTGCGGGTTTTTTATTAATATTGTTGGGTTGTTTTGTTTTGTATTAATTCTGTTGTCTTTGCTGTTTGTTTGTTGTTGCGTTGCTCGTTTATTTTGTATAATCTTCATTTGTTTGTTCCGTAATATGATGATCTCTGTTTATAACTTTTACTGAACCGTTACACATAATTATATTTCCGGTCATATTTGACGGGATGATCATCTGACGGTTGTTCTCGTTGTGCTTTTGTCTTTCTGTTTTGCTTTTTGCTTGTTTGTTGTTTATATATTTGTTTGTTTGATTATCATAATGAATGCGGTTTACCTTTTATTACACCTCAAGGTATGGATGACCTTTACTACTAGTCGATACAACAATCATCGCGGTTTCTTGGTGGATATCTTCGATGAAATGTTACACCCGTAAGTACAGTCTTATATTGTGTCGTTTTTCCAAAGGTTCATAATGCCGAAGATTCGTCTTTCTGAAGGATTATGATGCTGAACGTGGAAAAAAAAGTTTCAGTTCCGAAAATGAAATTTTACAATCTAATACTTTTTTTTTTCAAATAATGAGCCTTTGGAATAAGAAACCGCTATCCATTTTCAGAATAATAAATCCTATTTCATTGGCGGAATTATCAAATTTTTTGGAATCATGAACCCTGTTCCGTTTCGAGGATTTATAAAGCCTGTGATAAGCTTTGGACTAATGAGCCCGCGGATTATGAACCTTTGTATAATTGCAGCACGATACGTTCACATTTGTGAACCTATTTTCACAGCAGGTGGTGTCATTTTCGGAATCATGAACCACTTAGCATGACAATAATGAATCTTCGCAAATAAACCTTCAGAAAAAGAAACATTCGGAAAAGCGAGTGCCATTCCCCCTCCCCTTTACAGTAAAAGTATTGGAGTGTTGATCTAATGGTTAAAAATATCTGTAGGTATCTGCACTTCCCTGAATGCTTGCAGCCGCCTTTCTGCGGATGGGCGCAATTATCCTGCTTTATTGCTCAGCCTCAAACTGCAGCATTGTATGAAGTCGCCCTTGAACAAATTTCATTAACATTGATTTTTAGTTTCATTAATGTATATTCGCTTCATCAATATGATCATGCAGTGAAAGAGTCCGTAACTTTGAAACTTAGTGTACATAATTATGTCAACTGGTCTAATGTAATTCCTGTCATATTGTCTGAAGCTCATGATTGTTCCTTGTTGTTTCCATACAGACCACCGGTCACCACTGCCCTTCCAACTACCCGACCACCACCAACCACCCAGCCTCCTCGAACTAAAGCCAGAGAGGTACGACCCAGACCAACTCGGCGTCCCAGACCGACTCGCCGTCCTAAGCCACGCCCAGGTCCCGTGATCTTACCTGGCTTTGAGCCGGTCCCGGAAGACGACGACTATGTACCATGGACGTGGCCACAAACTACTACGACTACCAGACGACCTACGACGCGAAGAACCACCACAACGAGGAGACCCACCACCACCCGACGAACTACCACGACTACCAGACGACCAACAACCACTACGCGTCGGCCAACTACAACTCGACGTACCACAACTCGCCGCACCACAACCACCAAACGACCCACCACCACTACCACTACCAGAGCACCTACCACGAGAAGAACAACCACGACCACAAGCAGACCTTTCATCAACCCTTGGGAAATTGAAAGCACCTCCTCCTCGTCGTCCTCTGTCTCATTCTTCTCCAGTATCGACTCGACACAAAGCCAGTTTTGAGTTGTCTGAACCTGTTTATACCAGATTCAGCCGGCGTACTGTTAACGGCACATGTTTTATTGACCAAGATATGTATTCATTGATAATCAGACGTGCCTTACATTTTGAACATTTATTCGTAAATCTTTTCAGAAACAACCGTCTTTTCTAACCTTCATTATGAAGGTTATTTCTGTAAATACATGTAGTAATTCATGCATCATGAATTTTATATCATTGTTCTAGAGTAGCCTTTCATATACTCCATTCCGCTCTCTCATTCTTTGATAGAAATTCATTTTTCACCATTTTTGTTAATTGCATGTGGAGGAAATATAGTTTGCTTTGAATTAACATATACACATGTGTCGTATGTAAATGTCCTTTCTGCCTCTCGCAACGGAAAATCACAATTTACACATGAATATTATTTCATCATTAAATCCTTTGCACATAATGTGGAGAACGTTAAGGCCTTTGTACAGCTTATTTTTTTGTTTGTTTTACACTTATAAATTACATTGATTATGAATAGCAACAGGTCTATTACGTAATTCAAATGTTATCATGTTAGTTGGCCAGTGAAATGATCATTGGAAGTTAATCGAGCTTGATATAGTTGAGATTTAGGAAACGTAAATAATTTACAACGATAATAAGATAATACTCGGGAATACTGCAAAGATGGGGGTAATTAAATTTGAACTATAATATGCTTTGACTGATAATCATAACAATTTATGTATTACTCAAATAATAGAAAAACTGTTATAAGTTTGTCAGTCATTTTCTACCTACTTTGTTTATAATTCATGCCATTTCGTATAACTCATCAAGCAAGTATTTGAAATATTTTGATATTCACAATCATGAAAAAGTATTGCTAAATGTAAAAACTTTCACATAACGTCCACTGTAAATGTACTTTTTTTTACAATTTCATACATGTACATATTTACTAATAAAAGACCACTCGATAGATAAATCGAAAACTCGAGTTCGTGACCTCTTTTTTCTGTGAATTCTTATCACATTAATTTTCAGTGTTAACCCATTCGTGACAGAGGTCCACATTTTGTGGTTTGGCCTGATCCTATTTTCTTCTCCTTTTTCAACCATAGGGTTATAGGCTACCTTAACAAATACGTTTCATGATGATCATGTATTCAAATTCTCGTTTGCTTGTTATCTACTAAGCAAGCTTTTGTACACTCAAACGTGCAAGGGATGCTCCTTTCTTGTAGCTTCTCTTTGTTATTCAAATCTTATCAAAATAACGTTTACTTTCTCAGTGATGAACTCGTTAACCATTACAAATTGAATTGTCTCAATCTTGTATACATCATGAAATACCCTTCCTTACGTATTCAAGTTCACCATTCACTTCGCTTTTACAATCTTGAATGTTATTGTTAGCAAAACTTAGCAATATCCAAGCAGGTTGAAATACCTATTACGTAACACTCGCAGAATAATACGCTCATACATAAGCACTCATGTACCGTAACCTGTTGCACTCATTCCATCTATCCACCCGCTAGATGAGATCAGTTTTTCCCTTGTTTCCTAAACTGTAAATGACCAGTCCTAAATTTCGCTTTCATATATTCTTCAACCTTGTAAATACCTTGTTATTTCTTCATTATCGATTTGAAGAAGTATTCGACTTCATGCCATTATTTATTTCTGTTTTTTTTTTCTCTCTCTGTTTTCTTCTTTTTGTTTCACTTTTGTTTTGTCTCGCTCTTTTTTTTTCTTCAAATTACTATACCCGAGTCAGTAGGGGGAAAAAAGTCCATTCGACCTCTACGGTAGCTTTTACACCAACTAATAAATCGTGAGATTACGTTCTTAACACAACCATTGAAAATTTGAGCGATTATGGGATAAAGAAAATTGAGGGAATAAAGCAAAGAAATCTACATACACACCTTTATAACGTACACTTATTGATTGATATATCTTGAAAGTAAATCCATACAATTTATAGCCGAAATCAAGGGTATATTTGCATGATTACAGGCAAAGCATTGATACTTGGGTATGCTGTGCATGTTTGCATCTTTAGCAGTGTTTAGGACTTCATTACCATGATTACGACAATCTTGAGCGAGTAGTTACCATAATGTCAAGCTCTATGTTCGTTCTTTTCTTCTTCTTCTTCTTCTTTGTGTGTGTGTGTGTGTATTTCGACTTTGCTGTGAAGACAAGCCATCTTCGTATTGTGCATTGCTGAGTTTTCCGCCCTTGTAAATTCATTGGGTGATGTTTCAGTGAACCGGCCTTTTTTTTTCAGTAGTATACGCTATGTATACTATGTTGTGTGTGTTATGACACACGCGATTGCTCAGTTTGTCCTGATCTGACTAAGTTTTCTTTTATTTTTTCTTCAACACACAGCGGCTTGTTCACACGCCAGTATCGACAAACCATGTTTTCCTGCATTGTTATTTCTTTTTCTGATTTTACTTCGTAAATCTATTTTCTTGATAATCTCTTTATCTCTTCTTTTTCCCTTTCATGATAAGCTCGAAAGGTCATGCACTAAATTCCGCTAGTTATGATGTACGTGCATGAATTTCACTCTTTCTTTTTTTCTCTTTTTTTTTTTTTTTTCTCCTTCTTCTAAAATCTCGTATAGGAATGTACAGCCATTCCCCTTTTATGTTATTTCTAAGTTATAACGGTTGAGCTCCGCTCAGTTAAGCTCGTCCTTTGTGGGTCATGACGGGTGTTATCCATTCACAGATAACTCCGTATATTGCTTTTCATACTCGCACATGCACCTGCACGCAACTGCACAAGCACCTACACATGTTTCCTTATCTATATTTCTCTTCTGGGGTTTCAATAATTTATCATGGCGATGAATAACAATCCTTTTATTTTTGACAACGCTATAAATGAATATCCTTTTGAGAGCAAATATTATACTCCTACTGAATTCAGTGAAACATTTCAAGATGATATTGAGGATGTTAAATTATTGCATATCAATGCTAGAAGCTTAAACAGGAATTTTGATGATCTTCAAAATCTTCTCGATTCATTAAAACATTTTAGATTCACTGCAATTGGAATAAGTGAAACTTGGTTACACCAATCTTCCCCACCACTGTTTAATTTACCCAACTATAATTTGGTCAGAGCTGATCGTGTAGGTAAGAGAGGCGGTGGCGTCGCATTTTATGTAGCTAATCATTTAAATTTCAAAATTCGAAATGATATTAAATTTGATCAAACAGAAGTTCTCTTTATTGAAATTGACAATCTTCAAAGCAAAAATTTAATTTTAGGTGTAATATATAGAGCTCCCGATACTCATTTTGATCTATTTTATGATAATTTCGAGCAATGCGTTAGCAAATTAGCAGACGAAAATAAGCAGATATATTTTCTCGGTGATTTTAATGTTAACTTTCTTCCATTGCATCACAACAATCTTTCTAAAAGGTTTCTGCAACTGATGAATTCATATGGATTTTATTCTTTCATTAATAGGCCAACTAGAATTAACATCCACTCCTCAACCTTAATTGATAACATATTTTCTAATATACACGACAAAAAGATAACTGGAGGATTGCTGTATTCCGAAGTATCTGATCACTTACCTATATTTACTGTGTGTGGAAAATCATTAACTCGTTTTAAACCACCACAACATTTTATGTATCGGAAAGAAACCCCTCGTAATATTGAAATGTTAAAACAAGATTTATTATTCGAAGAATGGAATGATATCCTGAATACAAATGATGTGAATACTGCGTATGAAAATTTTAATTCAAAGCTACAATTCTATTACAATAAAAACATTCCCCTTGTAAGAAATAAACGTAAACGTAATACACCTATAAACCCATGGATAACGAAAGGTATACTTAAATCTATAAAAACAAGAAACCGACTTTATAAACAACATTTGAGGAACCCTACGGATGCAAGTCTAGTTGTTTACAAAACGTATCGTAACAAATTAACAAAGTTAATTCGTTTTTCTCGCAAGTTACACTTCTCAAACAAATTACAAAAGGTAAAATCCAACTCAGGAGCCACATGGAAAGTTATAAAAGAAATTATGGGAACAAAAAATGAGACTATACCTAAAGATAACCTTACTTTCAATGGTAACAAAATCACAGATTCTAACGACTATGCCGATTGCTTTAATTCTTTCTTTACTAATATTGGTCCTCAACTTGCCACTCATATTACTACTCCGAATAATGCTCATTTTACTGAATTCTTTTCAGAACCGATTCAAGACTCTTTATTTTTAAGACCGACAAACCCAAATGAAATCATTAATATTGCTAAATCATTAAATTCTTCGAAATCCAAAGGTCATGATAAAATTAGTACCTCACTTTTAAAGGAAATAATCCATTTCATTGCTGATCCACTAACACACATATTTAACCAGTCTTTACAATCCGGTATTTTCCCAGACTTGTTAAAAATAGCCAATGTAACCCCAATTTTCAAAAAGGATGACCAACATGAAATCACTAATTACCGTCCTATTTCCATTCTCCCTGGTATATCAAAAATCTTAGAAAAAATTGTTTATAATAGATTACATGATTTTCTAAACTTCCATAAAATATTAAATCCAAACCAGTATGGTTTTAGAAAAAATCATTCCACGGATCTTGCTCTGGTTCAGATACATGATAAAATTACAGAAGCCATGGCCAAAAAAGAACACATTATTGGCATTTTCTTAGACCTCAGTAAAGCGTTCGACACTCTTAATCATGATATATTGTTTTCCAAATTGTATTCCTGTGGTGTTCGGGGCTCAGCGCTCTTATGGTTTAAAAGTTATTTAAACAACCGAAAACAGTATGTTACTTTTAATGGTATTAATTCACGGTCTCTTCCAATCAAATGTGGTGTCCCCCAGGGATCTATCCTGGGTCCACTTCTGTTTTTATTATACGTCAATGACATAATCAATACATCATCATTGTTATCTTTTGTCCTATTTGCAGATGACACTAACATATTTTATTCTCATAAGAGCCTCAAGTCTCTAGAAAATATCTTGAATGCCGAATTAATAAAAGTTTCGAAATGGTTCAAATGCAACAAACTTTCTCTAAATATTCAGAAAACCCATTTTATACATTTCAAGCACAACAATATCCATGTGAATAATAATCCAATTAATATTAACATTGACAACAATACAATTGAAGAAAAGAAGAGTTCGAAATTCCTGGGTGTCATTATTGACGAGAATTTAACTTGGAATGATCACATAAATCATGTTACACTATGTATTTCTCGAGGCGTGGGAATTATTCATAAGTTAAAGTTTATGTTACCACGAATAACTCTGTTTTTACTATACAATACACTAATACTTCCTTACATAACATACTGTAATATTGTTTGGGCCAATTGTGGAACTACCAAACTCAACCCTATTCTCACCTTACAAAAGCGGGCTCTTCGTATCTGTACAGGATCGTCTTATTTTTCTCATTCTGATCCACTATTCTTTAAGCTCAAAACATTGAAGGTTTCTGATTTGAATGTCATGCAAGTTGCAGTTTTTATGTTCAAATACAAAAACAACCAACTTCCCTCCTCATTTCAAAATTTATTTAATCTAAACAGTACAATTCACACATACCCTACCCGTATTTCTGGAAATTTTCACCTAACAAACCCAAAGTTATTAATAACTCATAAATCAATTAGACACCATGGCCCTGACCTATGGAACAATTTACCCGCAACTACAAAAATGTGTTCCTCACTTTATTCCTTTAAAGCCACTATGAAGCGCAACCTAATATCATTGTATTCAAATCCGCCACATTGACTATACTTGTGTACCTATTTTTATATTATTCATCTATTTCAATCTTAGATGAATTTTGACCCCTCCTCCTCTAATGCACTTGCACTGCACTTGCACTTGCACTGCACCCTCATGACCTCTTGTTAAAAATGTGTAAGTTTTACATGTCGCTTTTTTACCTTGAGGCCGTCGTCAACATCAAGCAGGTCGCTCATGACGACGGTCTCCTGCGTTCTGAAATTAAGTTAAATAATATTTTTCATATACTTTTTATATTCAGAAAGAGATTGTAAATGATACGTGTGTCTAAAATGTATATGTATATAAATCTATGTAATAATTGATTATGTTGTATTGTGTTGAACATGTTGAACGCAGAAATAAATTTCAAGCAAACAAACAAATATCTTTTGATGCAAAGCCCTAAAAATCATACCAAATACATGAGCAGAAAGAGCAAAAAATTCTACACAAACTGTGCCCATTTTGGTTGCGTCAATATTCGTTGATTGATGCCGAAATTTTTTTAAAGGAAAATAAGCATTAAAATCCTTAAATTGGCAATGTGATAGAAAGTTTGAAATCACCATTTTCCCCTGCAAATTGGCAACTTTTTGACTGCTCATGATAATTTCTGTCAATTTATATTCATTTCAGATACATGACGTTTTATAACAAAAATGTAGCAATAAAATAAAAATGTTGGTGTTGCCAATTTGAAGAATAAAAGCTAATCAAATTAGGCTTTAAATAATTCCTGTCACGAATGGGTTAATAAGCCTGGAAACTTTTCTGAAAAGATTTTTTTTTTAAATTTAGAGAGAGGGGTACATGTAATTTAAAAAGGGGGAAATCTACATAGTTTGTCTCACCAATACACCGATTGTGTTGTCTGTTT
>CM057161.1:24302248-24327248 GCA_029962745.1 Echinometra lucunter | reverse complement strand
GTAGATTGGATTTGGGGGAAAAAGGCAAACAATACATTTGTCATTGTCAATGATACAGACATTTGATTTGTTACTGCATGGTAACTCTTCGCCAGGAAACAAATTCATGCACTCTAATTCGAGTCTATTATAAAGAAAAAAGTCAGTGTATGTCTAGCAACTTTATGATACCAAAATTTAGATTTAACCCTAAAAAGACTGGGCTATTTTGGAGTACAGTAAGGACAGGCGGGGGGGGGGGGGAGGCGATCGCGCGATCGAGCTCCCCCCCCCCCCCTCTCCCTCGATATCTCTGCCGCGACATGACCGATTGCCGCGAAATTTTGGACCTCGAGAATCAGGTAAAAACACATATCCATCGTTATTTTTTGTAAATCTTTATTCTTTATTTAACACTATTCATCCAAATATATATACATTCACTTTGAGTGATAATCGACCAATAAAAGGCCAAGAAGATGAAATTTTCATGCAAAATTCTTTATAAACATTACAAACATTATTATGAAAGAAAACTGTTTAAAAGTGATTTTGATTCTTTAATATACATGTACATTCTGTTGTTTTACGAATTTACTTTTGCAAAGCTTTTGATATCATAGTGTTATTTTCATTAGCAAGTATGTGTTGAAAATATGCATTCCCTATTCATGCTGACAACTAACAGTCATATCTATCTAAAAGGAACTTATAAGTTTACGTTTGAATGAAAAGATAGTGGGCTGCTTTAATAGTATTATTCAAAGTTCCACAACTGTGGTCCTATGTATATAAATGTCTTTTGGTCAGTGGGAGATGTAACAAATTAGATTGTCTTGTATAGGACAATTGTGAACTTGATTGTTTCTTGAGAATATCTGCAATAAATTTTCCGGTAATTAATTTTTTTCCAAGTGGTACATAAGCATCCAAGGTTGTACAAGTATAGTTCATCAATTTTTTAGACTTTATTATTAAAAAAGAGGATGTTATCTGGACCACTATTCAATTATAAATGATGATTATAACAGCTGAAAGAAGGCATTATAGGTAATAATCAAGAAACATGAGGAAATGCAGTTTTCCATTCAATTTCGACACAAAACTGGGAAATTCTCCGTTTTCGGGCTGACATGAGGTCACATAAGGTCACGTGACTCGGTAACGGTACGACTGATTTTCGTAAACATGGTGTCAAAAGATGCTCAAGACTTGAAGAAAAAAAAAATGTCAGAAAGTGGCGTGGCGTGAAACGCGGCGGTTCGAATTTCGGGGTGAAAATTGTCTAGGAACCATTCAGGCCCTCCCAACCACTTTTTATTTAGGGTTGATAAAAATTCACTTTGCAATAATACTAGAATATTTGTGTCAAATGTATAATTTCGATCATCTAAAACTTCCTATTTCCACCCCTATTATGTATGGTAAATCCAAAATAAATGAGAGAAAAAAAAGATTCTGTGATGTAAGATAATTTCAGATTGGTGGGAAGTAGAGCCGAAGTGATGTTTTTATTTACAATTGCATTTCTGTTTTTAATGATACAAATCAATTTTGTTGAGAAATTCCTTTACGCCCTGATTGTTTTTAGTCTGGATCTATAATTTTTTACGTCAGCGACACTTTTCAATCGATCGTGGAATACAAACGAAAGAGAGAAGCTGGAAGGAAAGGAAGGGAGAGAGAGAGAGAGAGAGAGAGAGAAAGAGAAAGAGAGATCAATTATGCATTGTAATGAAAACCATTTACATATTCAGAAAGTTTTGTAACTGATTTTTTAAACTGATGATACCACGATTACACTATTCAGTTCTGACTCACCGCACACCATTGGCGTAAATCTCGGGAGGAGGGGGAGGGGGTGTATGTATATATATATATATATATATATATATATATACTGAAAGAAATTTGACAAATGCATGCAACACTGGCAACTCCCTTGTAAATAATAAACACTGAAAGAAATGAAATCTGTCTGTCGGTCAATTGGATTCGGTCACGCCTAACTGCTGGCCCGCCTCTGTGGTCTTGTGGTAAGGCATTGGCGTTCTAAGCCAGTGACCCGGGTTCGATTCCCGGCGGAGGCATTTTTTCAACCCTTGATTCAAAATGGATGACAGCTCTGGGGAACACTGAGGGAGCTACGCAGTTATTATTCCCCCATTTTCATTTCTTTCAGTATATATATATATATATATATATATATATATATATTTAAATCAATTGTTCAAATTTTTGAAACATCTATTATAAAAAGACCGCCATATAGTAGTAAATGTTCTTCTTTTTTTTGTTGTTGTTGACAGAATTAATATGCATGTGTACTTGTGTGTGAGTTCCCACGAGAAATAATTTCGCTCACCGCCCCCCCCCCCCTTCCATAACTCCTCGAAACGGATCCGTTTCGGGGAGTTGTGCGGCGCCGGTGCCGCACGTAATACAGATAGGCCTTGATTTTGTTAACTATAAAAATATACGTATAAAAGGAAAGATATATATATATATATATATATATTTAAAATGATGGTATCTTTTCAATTCTTGTAACTTTCACCAGATTTCTGAACTGTGCTCCTTTTTTTTTCTTCTTCTTCTTCTTTCTTCTTAGGTCTGCAGGAATCAACAATAATCTTACAATTTCGAACCATTTTCAACTCGGTCTCCGGTCACAATCATCGATTTGTCGAAGTCTTGTATGAAAGAAGAATCTTATTTTTTAAGAAAAAAAAAATCAAAGTTGCAAAAAAGTGACTATTGAATACATAGTGAAATCGAATGGGCAAAACAAAAAGGCAGGGACTCTCCGGGAAGATGAATTTGTTTTGATTCTGGTCCAAGAAACGGAATTCCAGCTGAAACTCGTTTGCTCAAATCTGCTTCAAATTTGCTCGAATTTAGCTCTCAAAATGGTGGGAGGTCGTCAAAATTGAACCAGTTACGGGCAGTATATTGAGTTCAGATCAATGGGTATTCTGGGACCATTCACTGCGGGTTTCTACATTAGAATCAATCACCATTTATGTTTATCCAATTCCCCGCAGTCGTCGTTTGGAAATGTGAAGATACGCAGATACGTGCAGAAATTCCTCTTTAATGCCAAGAGTAAAATTCGTATAAACCTTGACCCGAAGAATGAAGGAAAAGTTGCCTTGTAGTTGTAAAAGTTTAGGGAGTCATGGTCAGTCGCCTCTTTCTAAAGATTTATTTGTGATTTTTAAAAAAATATGTGTAGATATTTATTTCATCGTTGCTGTTCTTTATCAAAAGTAAAATCAGTAAAAGAAAGATCTTATATAAGGATAGGAAAATGCGAGAAGACTGAAAGAAGAAATAAGAAACTGGAGCAGGAAGGAATTAAAGATATTATTAAGATTGAAACTTAATAATCATTTCTGGTGCAAAATAATGACTGCATCCTATGAATGATGAAATACGCCTTGTTAATTCATAAAACTTCCTTCTACTACTTCCTTCTATTTTTCTTCTTCTTCTTCTTCTTCTTCTTCTTCTTCTTCTTCTTCTTCTTCTTCTTCTTCTTCTTCTTCTTCTTCTACTTCTTCTTCTTCTCCTCATCCTCCTCTTCCTCCTCCTCCTCCTCCTCCTCCTCCTTCTTCTTCAATATTTTTTCCAAATGCAAAAGAATACTGATTTGGAAATCATTTAATTTGAATTATATCTATAAGCAGTTTCGCTCTGCAATTATAGCGTATAAAATTATGCTATTTAGACTGCAAGATGTTTCATGAAACAGGCCTCTAGTCATGCTAGTCATCATAGTTACTATCGAAGTCATTGTAAAGTTTTACATCGAAATTTTAAAGGTCTTTGCGACTTGATCTTTCTTCAGTGCGTACGCGTCTTCTTCCTCACTAGGACAGACAGCCTGTTCAAGCTGGCGCTCTTTCGCTCGGCTGCTGTTTAAAAATGAGGAGAGAGTATTGTCTATAAAATGCAGTTCCAGAACAAAATATCACCCCCCCCCCAAATTCTGACCGCATTATAATGGAATTGTTGAGAACATGGAATCTCTGTGACATATCAAATCAAGGGTTTTTATACATAGAAAGAGGGGTCCTTAGCGTTTCAGTTGAGCCCCTTTTCGACCAGACGCATAGCCAGGGGGCAGTGGGGGCGGCCCGCACACCCCCACCCCCCCCCCCAATGAAAACGGAAGAGAAGGAGCAGACAAGGAAACGTCGAAGCCTCCGAGCTACGCACGGGAGGGGGCTAACCCCCCCCTCCCAGAGTGCCCTTTGTGTGTTCACTACCCCCCCCCCCCAAAAAAGAGTAAATCCTTCCTACACGCCACTTTTGGAAAGCTAAACAGGGACTTAGAGCAATAAGTGGTCAAGTTTCTTGCTAGTCATTCAGACCATGTGAGAGAAAATCCAGCGCAACTGAAAACGCGCCTAATTCATTTTAATTTCAAGAAAAAATGGAGATAAAATGATTTCAGCCTGAGAGAACCCATCAGTGAAATTGACTTGTCGTGAATCTTTCTTATTTTTCATTTTCAATATGATCCTATACTCCGTTAATGATACTATGGGGAAATAGTTATTGGAGTTTGACTGCATGCTACTGCTGCCTCAAGCTCACTCGAAACAGATGACAATAATATTATTAATTTGAGTTAAAGCAGTATATGACTTTCTTGGCGATATCGATTTGCGATCTACTGAATCGCGTAATGAAATGGAATAAGTATATTCAGTGGCCCGTATATCTCTATATATCTTTATATAAAGTTTATGCTATGCGGCTTCACGTCCACGTGCATTCTTATTCGCAGTTTTAAGAAAAGCTCACTCGAAACTGATGACAAAAATATTATTGATTTGAGTTAAAGCAGTATCTGACTTTATTGGCGATATCGATTTGCGATCTAATGAATCGCGTAATGAAATGGAATAAGTATATTCAGTGGCCCGTATATCTCTATATATCTTTATATAAAGTTTATGCTATGCGGCTTCACGTCCACGTGCATTCTTATTCGCAGTTTTAAGAAAAGCTCACTCGAAACAGATGACAAAAATATTATTGATTTGAGTTAAAGCAGTATCTGACTTTCTTGGCGATATCGACTTGCGATCTATTGAATCGCGTAATGAAATGGAATAAGTATAGTCAGTGGCCCGTATATCTCTATATATCTTTATATAAAGTTTATGCTATGCGGCTTCACGTCCACGTGCATTCTTATTAGCAGTTTTAAGAAAAGCTCACTCGAAACTGATGACAATAATATTATTAATTTGAGTTAAAGCAGTATCTGACGTTCTTGGCGATATTGATTTTGCGATCTACTGAGTCGCGTAATGAAATGGAATAAGTATATTCAGTGGCCTGTATATCTCTATATATCTTTATATAAAGTTTATGCTATGCGGCTTCACGTCCACGTGCATTCTTATTCGCAGTTTTAAGAAAATATAATAGTAATAGTAATAAATGTGACTTGTATCGCGCCAGATCCACACTGTGGATTGCTCAAGGCGCTTTTTAAGAAATTAAGAAATAGTATGCTGTTTTTAAAAAGTTGTTGTTGTTGTTGTTGTTGTTGTTGTTGTTGTTGTTGTTGATGTTATTCATTTAATTCATTAATTCCTTAAATTCTTGAGACTTCCTGTAACGTCCGTTCATATGTCACTCCTTATCATCGTTCTTTCTATGCTGATGCCATTAAAAGTCACTGCGATAGATCAAGTAAAATTATTTACAGTTCACTGGAATAAAACGTGTCAAAACCACAGATGCCGCGGGGATGATCTTAGTTAGAAATAGAAGTATATATGAATTAAATGAACGTCCAGTGAGAAAATAAGCACACATTTCGGAAAATTTTAGATAATAGTTTTGACACGAATAAAACTACTGTCGAAAAATCAACTCCAATTTCGATAGGCCTATTGTACTGACCATACAAATCATGTTCGGATTACGTAATAAGCCACTGTAAAGTCCGCACATTCCTAAAGGACTAATGAAGCTCTTTTAAGTTGATTTTTGAAAGTAGTTTTTATCTTGTTTTCAGGGAATTGACAAGGTTCCTCGTATCAACAGATGGCGTAATGCAGATACTTCGTCCTCGGGGTAAAATAAGAACAGATGATCACATTGTTATCTGAAGTTTCGATCTCTCCATCAGTTGATCTGGACACTAGAAAAAAATCAACGATTGTCATAATTTCTAAAATGATAATTGCGAATTGGGTTCCTTCAAAATTTAACACCTTCCAGAAACCGCGGAACGTTTTTTTTTTTTGGGGGGGGGGGGAGGGGGGGGGGGGCTGACACCCAAAGACGGGGTCCAGGGGACGGAGCTCCCCCTGAGGCCCTTGAGTTTTAATGGTCTTGCGAGCATATGAGAATGGAAATATTATTTTGTTCTACAATTTATAGGTTTTTTGAAAAAGTTATTCCTATTATTCTTTATAAATCATTTTTCCTCCAATTTTAGTCGAAATTTTTTGGGCTGCATCCCTAGCTCCCCCCCCCCCCCCCCCCCACTTCCTCGGCCCTGCCTTCCTAAGAAGATGTGCAATAAGTAAGCGCCTTCGATTAATGTTTTGTACACAAAATTTCATATATATGCCCCATTATCTCTCAAGGTGCAGCTTGTCCCCTTCTTAGCTCAAGATATCATGGGAAAATATATTTGACACAAATTATGTTGAGTTCAAAAGAGACAAGCAGCATCTATAGAGATAAGTGAGAAAATGTGAAATTTTGTGTACATAAGTTGGTCCTTCTAAAGCTGCCATTTTGAAGCAACATTGCCTATTTGAGGATTGCCATAAAAAGCAAATTGAGACTTTTCGAACCTTAACTTTCTCATTTCGTAACCGATTTTGATGGAACTTTTTTGAATTGCTTGTCCTCTCTCTTCATTAAAATCGATTATACCCAGGGTTTCATTTTCCTTTAAGAGAGCCATCTGTAGTCACAATTTTCGGAGAAAAATCAGAGCATCAATAAGAGGAGGCGCGATAGCTCAGTTGGTAAAGCACTACTAGTCTCTTAATCCGTTGACCAGGGTTTGAAACCAAGTTGATGAGCTAGTGTCCTTAGGTAAGGCATTTTAATCCTCATCGCCAGGTCCCTCGGGGAGGACTTACAGCCGTCGGTCCTTTGGTTGCTCACTTAGCAGTCAGGTAAAACCAACCAACCAACCGACCAACCAACAAAAACAGGATGAGCACCGATGTGATGAAGGAATAATCTCAGAAGATTGATACTGTCGTGCATCGATCCAAGACTGTAATTATTGTACATAATATTAAACAACACCTTCATAGCTATAAGTAATCCTAAGTCCGGCTAAAGCCTTTTCAATTTTCCCAGTCGAGCGACATGTCGGTACCAAGTGTCCTTTGGATTATCTAGTTGCCATATAGAAATAATAATGATAAAGATAAATGAAAATAAAATTTCTCGCGTGTCTGAACTCTTTGAACTGTCATGTATTATTATCACATTATCCGATCAAAATAAGTGATAAACTGTGAAAATGAGATAAGCTGGAAAAGGGAGGTCAGACGCATGACCCACACGATGCAATTGTCTTCTGTTACAGGTTAGGTCAGGCATACACAACATCCTTCCTCCGTCCATGGATCTTATGAGAAGTTCTCATAAGATTCATGCTACGTCAAAAGCGGGAAATGATATTGGGCTATGGGCGTGACAGGGGCATTATACCCCAACCACTTTCTGGTAAAAGGAGAGAGAAAGAGAGAGAAAGAGACAGAAGGTGCTTTCACACCTACCTGATCAAAAAAAATACCTGTAAACTACAGGAACTTTTTCATGCCCCCAAATACCCAATAATTATTTCGTGCTTTCACACCTCCCTGAAACAGACCTTCACAGGAAAGTTCTAGTACTTATAAGCATGTGCATATGGCCCATAGAAGTTCTCGTAATTTGCTTTCACATTACAAATTTCAGGAAATATCCCTGCGACCTTGGGGAAAATACCTGGAACTTGAGAAAGAACCTACTAAATTTTTCTTTGGGGATATTACTAGAACTCCTGTTTCACACTGGCAAAATACCTGGTATATGTATGTGAGTAATGAAAACGTAACAGTGAAAACATTACTATCTTCAATATCGCGAATATATTTAAGAAAATCGTATACGATCGAACAAACGATGAAGCCCCAAGCGCCCTTTAAACCTCAGCCATTCCATCACGCCGACTAGACTCGGCACCTTCAAACTGACCATTTTTTGGCCGATGGGTGATATGTAATTTTTGTTCGATCTCCCAGTATCTTGCGTCCGTCTCTTCGGTGTGACTTACGTATTACATCACAAGTTCCTTGAATGTAGTAAATGAGACAGGACTAGTGCTATGGGAAACAGACTACAGTTACACTTCCATGATGTTGTTATGTTGACCCCTGTGACCTCTAATGACGTAATGATGATCCAGCTGATAGGCATGTCATGTCAAAAGTCAGAACCACTTTAGGTTGACGCAAGAACGTCACAAGGATACGATCTCTGGGAAAGTCTTTGGAAAACCACGGTTATGTCAACCAACAAGAAGAAGGAAAAGTACTTTGATTGTTTTCAAGGTATTGAGGTCATTAAGAAGTCTTCAAAAGCAGACTCTGTCTCAGCAACATGGGCGTAGCCAAGGGATTTCGGCACGTGCCCCCCCCCCCAAAAATATATTTAACGTTCATCTCGGTAACATAATGCTACAGTGAAAGGAGTGAAGTAAAGGAATTATTTCTTAGCCGCGATACGAAAGTCTGTGATGTACAGAAAAAAAAAATCAAGTTTTAATACATAACTACATAATTATACTTTAATTTAGAAAACCTCTCTTTTCGATAGATCTCTAGTTCCCTCGCAAAGGAATATACAAGGTCGACTAATACAACACATCCTCTCAAATTTTCTCAAGCGCCCCTCGTGCCGGGCCCTCGTGCCTTATCGAAGTAATCCTGGCTTTATATCGATTCGCTAGAAACTACCGTATTTATAATGAAAGATAAACTGAATATTACATCATAACATGAGGTGAATGTAATTATGTAAATAATAACAAAACAACCACAACAACAACCACAACAACAATAATAACAATATTTATAATAATGATAATAACAATAACAATGTATATAGCATACTTACTGAAGAAAGTATCTGTGCACTTCAAATAGGTCATATTTAACATGATATTCTTACAATCAAACAAAAAAAGACGATTACTAGAAATATAGTAATATTCAAATAGTGATGAATAAGAATTAAACATAACAAAATGTACAAGCTTAAACATGAATTTAATTCAAATCTATATTCAATGATTAAACGGCTTCTATTCATACGAGCCGCTGATTGGTTTGTTACATTCAGATTTGAAACAAAAGGCTCTGTTTTTAAAATATTCCCATGTGTTCCAAAGTTCCCATGTGGTTCAAGTAGAATGACCTTACTCAAGTTACTGGAAACAAAAACATGTTAAAAGAGAGAGATATAAATTCATGGTGACAATCCACTTCACCGAAGGCCCGCGAGACCGAAGGCCCACGAGACCGAAAATAGCAAATTGTAATCTATGTTATCACACCGCTTTGCCCAATTCCTGTGCCAGAGGGAAGTTTAATAAGTATTAAAGGGAAGCGAATGTTTTTCATGGAAGGTGTGGAACATCCGGAAACGAGGACTAAACATGCTTAAGGAGACATAATTATTTTATATACCGATAGCGCATTATTTGTGATGAAGGCAAATACGATACGATAAAGGTCGGCCTCACGGGCTTTCGGTCAAGTGGGCGGACCCCAAATTCATATATGGGCAAACAGTAATAGTGATAAAACGAAATTTAATTATAGGATAGAGTTGTTTTGCAGATAGAAATTAAAGGCCAAGTCCACAGCAAGATGAAGTTCATTTCATTAAAAAGAATAACAAATTTCAAATGAAACAGTGAATATTTGATGAAAATTGGATGCAAAATAAGGAAGTTATGAATTTTTGAATTTTTGCTATTATTTACGCAAAAACAGTTCTTGAATATTCAGTGATTGAGTTGATGATGTCATATACTCACAATTTTCCACATAATTATGTATACAGGAATGATAAAACTGGTCAAACTCTCACTCGCTTCGTCTGCTATCTTGGAAATAGTTGTCGACCCGCGAGTGGGAAAATAGGCCTCCCATGGTACGGACGTTGGTGGCGCATGCATTGTGAAACGCGAGAATTAGTCTGAAATAAAATTTTAGTGAATGTAAATGTGACTGGCGAACGAGCAAATCTAATCTCAAGTGTCACTCGATTTAAGCAAATGAAATAAACAATAAAAATGAGTGAAATGTAAGCAACAACCATGCACGTATTTCATATTTTTCACCAAGGGCAATGCCAAGAACACTATGAACGCAGCACGCAAATACTTTGTTTGGCATTGCAGAACTATCAAGGGCGCCTATCGCATTATCAAAAAACGGTCCCGCGTCTTTTCATATAAAACACAATAATAAATACTTTCGAAAATCAACTCAAGTGCAATTTCAAAAGCCTATTGTTCATGTTCGGATTACGTAATAAATTATAAGTTGATTTTTCGAAAGTAGCTTCTAATCCTGTTGATAACACGATATTTTTAAAATGACCCTTACTCCCAATTTAAGAAACAAAACTGTGCTTTCTTTGGAAAAAAGGGGCACTATGTGATACAAAATAATAATAATAATAACAATAATAATAATAATAATAATAATAATAATAATAATAATAATAATAATAATAATAATAATAATAATAATAATAATCATAATAATAATAATAATAATAATAATAATAATAATCATAATAATAATAATGATAATAATAATAATCAGACATAGGTGACTACCAATAGAGGACTTGAGCTAAACTTTGGTCGGAGAATTTAATTTAACATGTGAGAAACACAGTGACCCTCTGACCGGCCCTGATACTAAAATATCGAACGGCCAGTAGGGAAAATTCACCTTCTTCACAAGGCCAGTCGTCGGTCCTGGTGACCACTTTTCATTGCATGCTGAATAAAATTTAATTACAATAAATATTCATTTTCATTCGAATCCTAACGAAAATGTCCAAGCGAAGTATCAAGCAGCAAAATGCTCTTATTATTCTTTGCCCCTCCATCATGTTCAGCCCTTCGAAACTGAGGTTTATCAGTTTTTGCCTGACATGCGTACCAGGGGAATAGGAAAACGCAACAAGAGAGAATGAGTAGTTGTAAATACTGTTTCAAAGTCATTGTTATTTGTTATTTTTTTCTCATGCTTATGCTCAGTATAAGATCATTTTCATTTCTAATAGTAAGACCTTTTATACTTATTTTTGTACATATTTACGTTTCATTTTTCGGGCATAACAGTTTATCATATATCCTTAAATGTTGTGTAAGCTAATTTATCTAGTTTAGTTAGTAGTTAATAGTTAGTTAGTTTGTCTTTAGTTCTCCCCCCCCCCCTCAACCATTTTATGAAAATATGTTTTTTTGGATGGTAAGGTATGGCAACGTCTCAAGCATTAAGCTTATAGACCAATTTCACAACACAAGAGGGCAGCAGACTGTTCGACACAGTTCGACATACTGCGGTGGGCGCTCCAACTTTTATAGTACACAAGTCAATAGCGCGTTATGTACATTCGTTCGATTTTTTGTCTATTTTGACCATGCAGATTTCTTTTAATATTTGCAATGAGAAATTATCAGGGAAGTTCAGGTCGCAGCTGTGCGGTGCTCAAATGCCACAAGAATTAGAGAAAGTTTAAAAATTGGAAGCTAACTGAGTGCGAAATTCACTCGCTTTTGACTCGTGAAGCCTGTTTGTGTGAGAAGCCGTACTCCCTACACAGGTTTCCGTAAGCAATGTGAAGGAATTCGTCGCCAGTGGGTAAAAACATCAACAGAAAGGACTTTGAAGTCAAGAAACAGTATCATTTTATACTTTGGCGTAAAATTTAATGAGTGAAAACATGACTTTGTAAACAGGGTAAGATTTAGGGCTCCCGTTTATTACGGCTTCTATGCTGCAATCGAACTTTTACTGACAAAACTAAGTTGAAAAACCATCGAAAGTACAAAAATACATCATACCTTCATCCGTCAGATATGACCATTGTTTTACCTCATCTACCCATGTATCCATGCTTTATTTTATTGATTTAGAATAAAGTAAATGGAACAATATCGGGGCATATCTCATATCTTACATTCATTTTGTACACAGAGCCAATGGCGGTCAGCGCGCTTGCCCACCGCAGCAATGGCGTCGCCGATAGAGGGCCAAATACATAAACCGGAGGTGAAATTGGTCTATATTGATCTCTTTTTCTTTTTTTTTCTTGTTTTTTTTTTTAGTTTTGCTTATGACCGTTTGCTGCGGTAATGATCATTCTATGTTATCTGCTGAACCATGCAGAAATAAATAAATAAATAAATAAATAAATAAATAAATAAAATAAATAAATAAATGATGACAATTACCAATGTTTTATGCCTCCGCTCACTGACGGTGGGTGCCGGGGGCATTCGGATCGTCCGTCCGTCCATCCGTCCGGTTCTCGTTTTCGCGATTCTTAAACCTAATCAGGCTGGGCTTTTTGAGCGATGCTATACCTGGGGGGGGGGGGGCAGATTCCACCCCCCCCCCCCCCCCCCTTGAGATCTCGGCCCTCGATCGCGCGATCGCGCCGAAAATCGGCACGCACGACACCCGTGACGTCATCTACCAATTTCCGTAGTTACATTTTTCGAAATAATTCATTAGGTAATTAATTATGCTAATTTATGCGTAAATCAGACTTTTTGCTATAAATCACTAGCTAAAGCTCCAAATAGTTTTATTTTTGTTGTGAATACTCTTTGTAGTGTTGTTAACAAGTATACATGAAAAAAAAAAATGGAATCAAATTCAATTTCTTATGTATTTCATTCTTTTGGAAATTTCTTTGTTTTTCGACTTTTTGTTTTTTATTGTTTTTTTTTTCGACAAAATTCGTCGCCAATACTATTTAGATCATAACCAGACTAAAACTAATTGATTTTGATCATTAATAGTGAAAATAATCATACTTTTATGAAACACAATTTGTATTGGATTTGTACACGAAATCACGTTTTTGAGCACTTTTAGGTCCGACATGCGAGTACAAAATATTGCGTAACTTCGGAACCGCGTACCCGGACGTCACGAATTTGGTC
Source organism: Echinometra lucunter (assembly GCA_029962745.1). NCBI lineage: Eukaryota > Metazoa > Echinodermata > Echinoidea > Camarodonta > Echinometridae > Echinometra > Echinometra lucunter. The sequence continues at coordinate 24,314,032 of CM057161.1, read as the reverse complement.
TCAAAAGATGCGCGAGATGCTACAGAAAAAAAGTCATGCAGCATCGCGGCGACATCTATGCGTGTTGCGGACATATTGCGCGAAACGTCGAGGGGTGGGGGTGGATTCCCCCCCCCCCCCCCCCCAGCCTTTTTAGGGTTAAGAACCATTTGACGGATCAACTTGACTTGGCTTGGCTCATGTGTGCATATGGGAGTGCCAATGATCTAATTAAATGTTGGGTTCACAAGGTCAAAGGTCAAAGGTAATAGAGGTCATTGTATACATGAAAATGGCTCGTTCTCACGATAATGTAAGAACCATTTGACGGATCAACTTAAAACTCGGCTCATGTATGCATATTGGAGCGGTAATGATCGGAGTAGATTTGGGGGTCACAAGATCAAAGGTCATAGAGGTCACTGTATACATGAAAATGGCTTGTGTTCTTGCGATATTTAAAACTAATCGACGGATCAACTGTACACTTGGTTCATATGCTTAAAGCAGTGACGATGTTCTGATCAGATTTTGGGGTCACGAGGAAAAGGGTTGCTCTTGGTTTTTACGTGAAAATAATAACTTGAATATTTTTGCCTCATTTTGTCATCTTTCATTTGACATTCCCTGTGCATGGACACACATGGTGGAGAATTGAGCATAGTTCTACAAGTAGGAAATTTATTTTGAATACGTAAATGTGCGCGTTCGGTAATACAGTCCATGACTATACATTGTACATGTAGCAATTGCATTTACAATAGTATAATTATTGGCTCATACCACAGAGTGATAACTCTGATTAAATTCTCCAGTGAGAATTTCTGAAAATTCAGCAGGAGGAATGTGCGATATATGGCAGATCTGGCAAAGGGCTGAGGAATTATTTCGACTGTGTGCAGTCGAGAATCCATCTATTTTTTTTTTTTTTTTGACAGTGATAGTATAGAGTACCGAAGTGTGACGTCATCAAATTTTGTAGTTTTTTTTTTTTTTCATTTGAGCGTTTTCATGACTATATTCCGGCAGAGCATGATGAAAAACCTCAACACACCAAATTTGACGTGAATCGGTTCACAGTGACCCAAGGTATGGCCACATGAATACCTAATTATCCCCACTGAAATCAGTGTAAATTGGTCTGGTTCATAACTGTTTAGAACCAGGCCAATTTACACTGATTTCAATGGGGCTAGGTTGGTATTCATGTGGCCTCATATCGGGTCCCCATGAGCCGATTCCCATAAAATTTGGGCTGTGGATGTTTTTCATCAAGCTCCATCGAGACATGGTATCCGAAAATCTGAAATTCAAAACAAAGTTTTTTGTGACGTCATCGCTTCGGTGCTCTATACAGTGTTGGGTAACTTTCTCACTAGTCTAGATTCTGGACTCTTTTTCGAGTGATGGCGCGATCCCGAGAACCTGTCCACCTGCTGCTTCTCTTTCCAGTGCAAACAGAAACGTTGCTACAGCGGAATTGTGGGCTCGTTTCGCCCCTTAAAAATAAAAAATAAAAAAAATGAAAAAGAAAATGGCCTCCTCCTTTTGCTGGAAAAAGAAGAAGGTTAAAATGCTCTTTTTTTTTCGTTCATTATTTCTATATTAATATAATTTTTTGCTCTATTTCGTCAGTTCCGAAAAATTATGATACAGTATTTATACATAATTTTGCTGGTCTTCACTCTTAAAACAAATTAGTAAAAAAAATGACTAGATGAAAGGGTCAGCTGGGTGCAACTAAAATACTAGTCACTTTTAACTATATATTAGTCATTTGTGAATATTTCCAGGCGTATTTTGACTAGAACTCGGTCATTTCTGACTAGAATATAGTAACTTGTATGACTAGATATAACAGTTGCACCCAGCTGACCCATAATCTAGTCAATTTAACTATTTTGTTTTTAGAGAGTTGGTTTCAAGGCTGACGGGGTGTTTTAAGCCTGCAGGTACTTTAGGGTGCCGTTTTATTACCCCCCCCCCCCCATTACTGGGCGTATAACTGATGATGTTACGAGACATACTTTCCTTGTCGCTTTTTAAACATTGCAAACTTGTTGCCAAGTTTCCATAATTGAATAACAGAATATATTTGCATTGTACATTATCATGATTATGAAAACACAGTCATAAATGCACCTGCCGTTTCGAATCAAGCAAAGATTTTCCATGTCAAGGGCACAGCGGTGAAAGAAAAAAATGGTACAACCTCCAGAAATATTATCTAACGTACTGAGGACTAGCTTAAGCAAAAAATTGATCACCCGCCATTTTATTGTAATGATGATTATTTTTGCTTTCTGCTTTTCTTATTTTTCCAGTTTTTATTTATTATCTTTTTGTTTTGTTTTGTTTTGTTTATGTTTTAGCGTCAAGACTATTTTGTTGGTTAATAATTACAACAGAGATGCCACAGTCATTACTTATTCATGACTATGCGCCCTCCCCTCTCTCTCTTTCTCTCTCTCTTTCTCTCTCTTTCTCCCCCTTCCATCCTCGCTCTCGTTAGTTATCCTCTCTCATTTTAACATTTCCGCTAGCAATTCCATCCTTGTTTTCTTGATTGTTATTTGAACGTTTTCACAAATCGTCAGGTGTTCACATGGTCGTACGCAGCGGAGGGGGGGGGGGGGGGGTGGGGGGTGGAAGGGGGTAGTTGCCCCCCCCCCCCCCCGGAATTTTCAAGACTTACGTTTTTTACTGAAAATTTCCAAAATTCCACCAAAAGTGTGCACCAGATCCTTCCATTTTGTTTCAAAAATGCAAAAGCGCCCTCGTGATGAGCTTGGTCGCTTCGCTCCCTCGCTTGCGTGTTTCCTCCAACATTTTACGTATTCTTGCCCCCCCCCCCCGAAAGTATTTCTGCGTACGGCCCTGGGTGTTCATACATTTAGTTGTCTGGCTCTCATGAAAAACAGTTCATCACAATCTAATTTTTTTCAATTTTTAAGAGAAGAAATTGAATTTTAATCTGTTGATCGACGGTAGGGCACTTTGATTTGACCAAGGAAAAATACAGAGTTTCTGTTATTATTTTCATCCTTCAAGAATTTCCTAAATAAATTTTTAGCTTCCTTTTCCTACAAAAATGTGCCAGCTGGCAAGATTTGATTATTTTGATTTGATTTTGATTTTGATTTTGATTTATTTCCGTATCAATGTGAACATATTCAGGCATGTTCAAAGTAAAGTATAAAGGAATTTTAAAAAAGAATAACACCATGCAGTGTAGTGTTATTTGTAGAAAACAGAAGTGAAATATACAGATGAAGAATGTTGACATAAAATATACGAAAGAATGTTGAACAAAACTTGAACGGAGGGACATGCTGAAGAAGCAATGCTCGTAAGGCGCATGCCCCTGAAACGGTTACAGCTAGTTATTCCGAAGGTTCGTTATTCCGAAGGTTCGAATACTCCGGAGGTTCGTTATTCCGAAGGTTCGTTGTTCCGAAGGTTCGTTATTTCGAAGGTTCGTTATTCCGAAAATGAAATAAGGTTCGTTATTCCTAAGGTTCGTTAGTCCGACAATGAAAAAAGGTTCTTTATTCCGAAGGTTCGTTAATCCGAAAACGAAATAAGGTTCGTTATTACGAAGGTTCGTTATTCCGAAGGTTCGTTAATCCTAAAATGATATAAGGTTCATTAGTTCGTTAATTATTCTCGTACTAACGAACCTTCGGAATAACGCCACAAATGTTCGGATTAACGAATCCTTCTCAATTTTCGGACTAACGAACATCTAGGTATACGCAATTTACGTGTTTCGGAATAACGAACCTTCGGAATATCGAAACTTTGGAATAACGAACATCACCCCCTGGAACTTAGTCAGGTAAATTGTTTGTTTTGTTTGTTTTATTTTCCGTCGTGAAAACGAATATACAATTACATGAATATATAAAGAAAATAACAAAAGTAATGTGAATATAGTATACATATACAAAAGATAAACTGTGCAGAAGTATGAAAATTTAGGAATTAACCAAACAATGAGGAAAGAAAAAAGAATGGAATTTACAATCAAGAGACGGCTGGATAACCCATTTTCAGCTGCACTGACATGGTGCCGCTGTCTTCCACGCGGACCAGATGGAAGAATTAATTTTTTAAAAATGTCAAAGAAAAAGAGAGAAAAAAATCATATATATATATATATATATATATATATATATATATAGTTAGTAAAATGTTCAAAGAGCCCAAAGGGTCCGACGAGATGCAGGGTTAAAATATCAGAAAAAAATATAAAGAAGATTCACAACGATATATGGAATACACAGGGTAACCTGGTTTGTACTTCACAAGCGCTTTCGATTTAATTCTCTTCACCTGAAGAGAATTAAATCGAAAGCGCTTGTGAAGTACAAACCAGGTTACCCTGTGTATTCCATATATCGTTGTGAATCTTCTTTATATTTTTTTCTGATATATATAGTTATATAGTTATACACTTTTTCCAGTCATTTACAGGAACATAATCAGAATATATATATATATATATATATATATATATATATATATATATATATATATGCAAAAAGGTCTATTAAGGTCTCAGTTGCGCAATTACAAGAAAATGGTCTAGAATAAATCATAACAGTATGATACCATGATAACAATGCAGTGGAATTATACATGTGCGTTTACAGAATAATAAGTTTACTATAAAAGAGACGGGGAGAGAGGCGAGAAAGAGAGAGAAAGAGTGACCTGGGGGTGTTTCATAAAGCTGTTCGTAAGTTACGAACGACTTTAAGCACGACTGGAGCCTGTTCTTGGGTGCTAATCATATTCTCATTCATTTAAATGTAGCATAAGAAGGTATCACCAGTCGTGCGTAAAGTCGTTCGTAACTTACGAACAGCTTTATGAAACACCCCCAGAGAGGCATGTAGAAATAAACGTTTTTCATACTGCCCTTTAAATCTCAGTAATAAATCTGAGAAATGTGAAATCTTCTTGTGGGTTTTATCTCATCTTTTATCTTTAATTTTTTTTTTAAATAAATAATTGTGGATGTGGCAAGAGAGTGCTTTTTGATAGCTTACAAGGATTTTTTTTTTGTTTTTTTTGTTTTGGCTACTTTCCGTTTAATTTTAAATTTCTCTTTAATGCACATGACAACCCAGGAAGGTACCAAAATAGTAACAGGGGCTCATCACGGCTATATCAATGCTAATATGTACAAACAAAAAAATATATGTTCCATCTATCTAATCAAGATTTTGTGTAGGCATGCCAAGTGCAGGTTTATGATTATATGAAGGGGGAGGGGGTGCGTTGTCACAATAGACCAATTTCACCTCCGGTTTATGTATTTGGCCCTCTATCGGCGACGCCATTGCTGCGGTGGGCAAGCGCGCTGACCGCGATTGGTTCTGTGTACAAAATGAATGTAAGATATGAGATATGCCCCGATATTGCTCCATTTACTTTATTCTAGATCAATAAAATAAAGCATGGATACATGGGTAGATGAGGTAAGACAATGGTCATATCTGACGGATGAAGGTATGACGTATTTTTGTACTTTCGATGGTATTTCAACTTAGTTTTGTCAGTAAAAGTTCGATTGCAGCATAGAAGCCGTAGTAAACGGGAGCCCTAAATCTTACCCTGTTTACAAAGTCATGTTTTCACTCATTAAATTTTACGCCAAATTACATAATGATAATGTTTCTTGACTTCAAAGTCCTTTCTGTTGATGTTTTTACCCACTGACGACAAATTCCTTCACATTGCTTACGGAAACATGTGTAGGGAGTAAGGCTTCTCACACAAACAGGCTTCATGAGTCAAAAGCGAGTGAATTTCGCACTCAGTTAGCTTCCAATTTTTAAACTTTCTCTAATGCTTGTGGCATTTGAGCAACGCACAGCTGCGACCTGAACTACCCTGATAATTTCTCATTGCAAATATTAAAATAAATCTGCATATACTGGTCAAAATAGACAAAAAATCGAACGAATATACATAGCGAGCTATTGACTTGTGTACTATAAAAGTTGGAGCGCCCACCGCAGTATGGCGAACTGGGTCTAACAGTCTGCTGCCCTCTTGCGTTGTGAAATTGGTCTATAGATGGGTATATAATGGACTGATGGATAGCAAGATTATATTACTTTTCTTTTCTGTTCATTCAGCGTGACTGGCCGCTGTTGGTGTATAAGGGTGGGGGGCAGTGGCGTACCGTGGGTTATCGCATTGGGGAGGGGGGGGGGCACCGAGCATGGCCGTACGCGGAATTTTTTCCGGTGGGGGGGGGGGAAGGCACGTAAAATTTTCGAAGAAATACAAAGGCGAGGAGCGAAGCGACCGAGCTGGTCATGAGGGCGCTTTTGCATGTTTAAACCTGAAATTGAAGGATCTGGTACACACTGGTGGATTTTTTGACAATTTTCAGTAACAAAATGTTGAGTATTCAAAATTTCGGGGGGGGGGGGCAACCTCCACCCTGCGCTCCTGCTGCGTACAGCCATGGCACTGAGTGGAAGAGTTTGTGCGGGTGTGTGTGGTTATTTCTATCATGTTAACAATAACGACAGTAATCTCGAAATAAGGTGTCTTTAGGGACGTGTAGCGTTTTAAAAATTTTGGAAAATGATACATCTAAGTTGCTAGATACCACCCTGTATTTGAATTTTGCTAGCGAGCGAAGCGAGCGAGCCGGAAACTTACAACTTGATTTGCAATAAAACCATATCGTTATTTTGTTATCAAAATACACTATCGGACTACTATAGGCTCAGATGATATTTCAATTAAATATCTAATCACCTCGCTGCCAATGACTCTATATAAGCACGTCCCTGGTCTATTGTTTTCAGGCCGACACTACCATGTCTCTTACCATTACGAGCGAGGAAGCACACACTCAACCCTTCAGTAAATTACATCGTGAGCATATGAAACATCTGAATTATTCATTTGGTCACCTCACTCGCCCAATCCGTTTGATTTGAAAAAAAATCAAACAATTATTTATCGAGCGAGCGCAGCGAGCGAAGAAAATTGTACCCTTTTTTCATTGTAAAAGTGTTTTTTCGTCATCGAAATATTAATATCTAAATCCTCTGTGAGCTGAATATGAATCGGTTTAGGTACCTCGCTCACCGTCCGAAACCATTCTGTTTTTACAAGCGAGCAAAGTCAGCGACGCCCACCCCCCCCCCCCCGCCTACAAAATACGTTAGTGGATTTCTCTCTTTTTCTCTCTCTCTCTTTTTGCCAGACGATTGGGGGGGGGGGGCACGTGCCCCCGTGCCCCCGTGCCCCCCGTAGTTACGCCACGGGGGGGGGGGGTATAAAAAGATCCTTACGTCATTTATATCATTAGCCCATCTCCCTTGCTCAACAATGCCAACAGAAGTGATGTCATCCCGTCTGGAACACACATTATTTTCTTTCTCCTGAATCACCGAGACAGGGGGGGGGGGGGGGGGGAGGGGGTCTGTTTTTATCCTTTGCCCAGTGTGAGGCCTATTTAAACTCAATTATTTAAATTTCTACATGATATATCGGGTAGTTCATGGGGAAATTTACGACGGCTTATTTCGAGACTAGCTTGAGTGAAAATTAACGACGAAGCATCATTTTCTGTAAATAGTACAGATGAATGAGGGTTTTCCATAGAAGCGTTTTTACCGCATCACTTCGTGCGAGCTTTGTGCCCGCTGGCTCTGCTATCTTACTTTGGTTGGAACTGTTCAGGCCGCAGGAGAAAACTGTCACCTGCGGTGGTGTCCAAAATCCTCCTTGCTGTACCCCACCAAATTAGGGCACTTTGCCACCATTCCTGACCTCTCTCTTGCTCTAATAATCAGGGGATAGGATTTGGCGTGAGAGCAGAGGACGAGTCTTTGGTGGTCGAACTATCTCTTCCGAAAAAAAAAAATAGTTTATAGCCGCCATCGCACTCCGTCGTCTGCCTCTTTTTTGACTTCGCGGAAGCTCGGAGCGATCAAAGTTTTCCCCTTTTCCTCTAAGCTAACAAAACACATAAGCAGCTTGGTGTCTGATCCCCCTGTGGGTTTGCACCGTGTACCAGGGAAACAAGCTTACGTTCGGGCCGAGTGGGTTGTGGTTGACACGTCGGCAAGCGTTCGATTATCTCACCATCGCCTCGCCTCGCTTTGGCGCACTACACCACCAGCAACGATCGATCCGATATCAGTCAATCAATTGATCAATTCCACTCGATAATCTTTGGTCGTCTGCTCGAGCGCAGAGGGATTGGAACCGAGGCCCTTTTTGTTTGTTTAGAGACGGAGAGAAGAACCAGGGAGGCAGGATGAGGACTTTATGGGTGTGTTGTTTATTGATGATCTGGCTGGGCTGTGCAGCAGCCAAGCCAAGGCCTGAATTTATCGAAGAGTTGATGGGAGATGAAAAAGTAAGTAAAACAAATAACAGTTAAAACTACATCAAATTTATGTGAATTATGCACGATTATCGCAAGTCAAAATGCGCTGCTTCTAAGGGTGAATCAAGTTCAACATCGTTAAGAGCGTGTAGGAATTTCATTTTACTTTTTTAGGTCTGTGTGCAGGGATGCCAGGCAAGGCGGGAAAAAACTGATGACGGGGAACAAAATTTCCTCTCTAGTGTATAGCCTATGAGGAATTATTTTCAGAGTCATCACAGGAAATTGAAAATGCAAAAAAAAAAAAAAAAATGTTCATGTTTTTTCTTTCAGGACTAAGAAAATATATCTGTATATGGTAGCAGGTCAAATGAGAGAGACATTCACGAGAAATACACAAGCATCATGAGAAAAGGCACATTTTGCTATGTTAGTATTGTGAGTAAAGAATATACCGTAATGCGTAACCGCATCCTATGTTTAACGGCAGGGTATACAAGAACCAAGTTCAAGGGGTACGATCTCGTACGCGTTCTCTTGATGTAAATTGATACTCAGTCAACATTTCCCCCAATAATTCGAAGTCATTGGTATTATTAGCAACTTACATCGTATACGCTGGACTCACCTTGCTAAATTTTAGCATGTACATTTTGCCTTGCTTATAGATATACTGACATGTAAAATATTAAGGAGCGAAAAATGGTTGTGCCGGGATCGTTCTTATTTTCATGATTCCTATTATGTCATGCATTTCTTGACTGACAATAACGAAATGTGTTTCACAATGTATGTATTTTGGCTTGGAGCTTGAGGACCGTAATTTAAGGGTTGATCTGGTGGTATTAGGGAAAATGGATACCAAATGTTTTAGCTCAATTCAACAGGTCCAATGCAACAGGTCGATTATGAATGTCGCTCGTGCATGGATTGACATTTGACCCGGTTGCACGGGGAAGGGATTTGGAACGGTTCAGAACGAAATGTGGCAAAGCGACGGAACATCTGTTTTCCGAATCTGACCTAATGAAGGGCGATATTTGATCTCCCTCACCTATAAGACTTGACTTAAAGGGCCAACTTTTCTTGTCTTTCTTTGAATTTTTACCCCTCCACCCTCTTTACATCCTTTTCCTATGATAATGATATGCATTTCGTTAGTCTGATTCAAAGCAACATTAATTTTCAGTTTATTTTTCAGTGCCACACAGCTTTATAGAAGGTCGGCGCATTAGTTGCATCTTCGCGCAGGCTGTTGCGAGAATAGGGGCGATACCCTCCCCAATCTGTGGAAGGAAACTCTCGTTACATTTATCGGAGGCGTGCTTTTTTTTTTTTTTTTGAGTGAGGGGGCTGACACCCAAATTAGCGGAGTCCAGGGGCTGTAGGGCCTGCAACGGGGGTTCGCCTCCTGAATCAAGCTCTTGGGTTTTTAAGTCTTTGCAAGCCTACGAAATGAGCAATTTCAAGTTAGATATTAAGTTTTTACAATTGATATAATTATATATTTTTTAAAGCCAAAATTGAATGTGTGTGTGGGGGGGGGGGGGTGCCGCCCCCAGCCCCCGCTTCTGCGGACCCTTATTCATGAAGAAATTTTCGTTGCTGACCTAAATTTCTTATTTTTGATGTCGACTTCTAATCAATGGCTAACTGCAAGTTACAAGTTAGATATTAAGTTTTTACAATTGTTACTTTTGTTTTTGTTTTTGTTTCTAGCCAAATTCCGCGGACCCTGTTTATTTATGAAGAAATTTTCGTTGCTGACCTAAATTTTCTATTTTTGTTGTCGACTTTCATGAATGAATAAATGCAAGTCTCGTGAAATGTGGAATTTGCACCGTTTTGAAACTCTCGTTAAAACTGGGTCGTTGGCTTTCCTCCCTGGGGAGCAAAAGGCCACCGATAAATTAAATTTGGAGATGAAAAGTATTGCGGTTCTTCGGTTCGCTGTGAGGTGACTAGCCCGTCATACGGCAGAGGAAGGCTTGGGCAGACCAAACGCTCCAAAAAGCGCTTAGTCGACAAGTCTTCCCCACTCATCTAATGTGGTTATCCTTGTTGGTTTTGTTAAAGGGCTGCTCTTGGCTTTTAACTTGAAATTGGTGAAGTCGTTAAGTCATTGCAATTATTTTTAAATGATATCTAAAACATTTGACTGCCTTTGAGTGGAATTCCTCAAGGCTGCTCTGTACATTGGCATCCATATTGTTGGGTTTGCAATAATTTGGCAATATCTTTATCAGGCACAGATCAATTGAATTTAATAATGATAATAATAATGAGAAAATAATTATACAGCGCAAATTATCCACCTCTAGAGATGCTGAAGGTACATACAAAATAACTGAAACTGCTGTGTCTTCATCAAGAAAAAAAAAAGTTAACACATAGTGCATTACTTTTCTCTCTTAACCCGTAGCCTACAATGAGATTCATTATGATCATGAATTTGACTTTCAAAGTCATACCTTCAGCGGTTGTAAACGAAAATAATAGTTGGTACGGTAGACTTATGTTTCCTGTAGCAGATTAAATAAGCATGCTTTCACTAAAAACGTAAAACCATTGTCAAAAGCTTGTGTTTGAAACAGTGAACCTTGTGGCTGTTATTACAGATCACAAAAAAAGTTTTAAATTGGAAGCCGAATGAACGCTTGTAGGCCCTTTATAGAGTCACATGTTCGATTTGAGCTTGGAATGCAAGATTGTAAACCTCTTCAGGGCCAGGCATGAGGTGGGGTGGTAATTTTCTCGATCGTGTACATGTATTTGCGCGTGTGTAGATGAGGAGGGGGGGGGGGGGGGGTGCTGGCAAGCACTATGAGTGGAAGGCCTTTAATGCAGTTTTCACAATACCCTCCATCGAATTTGAATTCATTTGGGTTTTTTAAAATCTATTTATTATTATTATTCAGTGCCCCTCCCCCGGCTTGAAAACTCTTTAAGTTACTGCATCCAAATGTCATGGAGAAAACAGGTTGGGAAAAGGTGCTAAGTGGGCCCTCCGTGGTAAAAAAAAAAAGCCCCCTCACAAATCTCTTTCCTACTTCTGAAGTTTTCAAATGCCTTATAAGAGCCAGGTGGTCCTAACATTACAAAATTTGTCTGTTTGGTCATGCCGGCAGTGAGCAAAGATTAGTAAGGGGAATGGGGTGGAGTTACCCCCCCCCCTTTTGATTTTGATTGTATCACTGTTACAATTACATTACAGATGTATGCTGTATATCTGGCAGGAGTTAATTCCTTTTCATGCTTGTGCGCTGTGAAAGGCTGCCGGGCTAAAGCCAGGGTATATCCAAAGTCCTTTGGAAGCGCATAGAGACGTTACTAGATAATAACGTGATATGCGCTATACAAGTATGGATTATTATTATTATTATTGTTGTTATTATTATTATTATTATTATTGTTAGTAGTAGTAGTAGTAGTAGTAG
>CM057161.1:24282424-24301748 GCA_029962745.1 Echinometra lucunter | reverse complement strand
CAAGATACCGCCGAGATTCTCAGAAACTGTCCTTCGCCGATATCAGAGACATCCACTTCGCAACAGCATTAAAGAACATAAAAAATCACTCCGTCCTTAAAGAAAAAATCAAGAATTTTCGTTTCCTGAGACTTGTTTACTATTTTTATGCAAACTTAATTTGTTGAACAGGTTTCCCTTGACAACTAAGAAACTTGTCAAATGCTTGCCCGACAGAGCAACAAATAATGTATGCAACTGGATTCCATATATTCAGATCCACTATATGCATTAATAGGTGAACTGAATAGTTCGTAACTAATGGTTAATTCTAGAGAGAATCGTGCATAAACAGCACTTTATCGTGCTCGTCAAAGTTACTATTTATCTCTTTGCAATACTACTAATAGACAAATCATTACAAAGTGTGATGGAAATAGGCAAGTTTAAACTGGTAGTGACAAAGATATGGAGTTCCTTGAAAATTTCTTCTATGATTGTGATTGTAAAAGATTTTCTTTTTTTTCGGGATACCGTTTATCGTGGTAAGTATGTTTGTCATTCTGAATGGAAACGAACATTGTATTCATCTCGTAAATGTCGTATTCTTCAACGTTCAAATTTTACACAAGGTCAATAATTATGTAAACACAGTTTTGTTACAGTCGTTTTTTCCCCTCTGTTTTCATTATTATAATTGTGATGCAAATACACTCCGTAATGTGGTGTCAACAATTTGTGATATCTTTTCAGACTGTCACACTTATCACACCGGTCGTACTAGGTCAGATATCAAGTGAAATCCATAATAATAATTAAATGAGTTTCCCGGCAGGGCAGTTGTTTTCCCAACATAATTAATCATCACTGAACAGGCACACACAAAGGATAATCTTGTTACATCAAGCAAATGTGAGGATAGGATTTCAGTGTAATTACCGAATGTATGATATATCAATGTATTTCATATAGAAATAAATTTAAATATAGTGAAGGCAGACTCAAAATCATGATGCATGTACGCATAGTTGCAGTCTGCTGGCCACAAGTTCGGTCGGCCCGTGGAGTCTCTGGGATCTGTGGACCTAATGATAGCTAACAAGTCTAGATCAGGACCAGATGACTTTCACATCGACACAGAATAGCACAGATGGGACTGATGGACCAAGCTGCTTGAAGATTAATTGGTAGAGCGCAAGGTCGATTCCGATTCTCTTCCCATTAGAGAGTGGTTGCGACTTGGGGTAGGTGGATAATAGACCTTATAAATAATTGTATGGGAGCATAGTGGGAGAGGTTAACTAGGCCTGGCCTCAGGATTCTGTTAGGAGGAAGCGGGGTAACGAAGAATTAACCCTAATACCATCTCGGGATGATGCATTGCCATGCAGCCAAGCTGCCAAGAAATTGATGGTATATCGAGTTGTTTTGACTGGCTCTCAAGACAATGTGGAGTTGTGGTTATGCACTGCCAATACAACGTAGGGTATATGGATTTACTAATATATGGTTAATTATTTAGGAAAAATGAACAATTGCATGTTGCGGGCGTTGGGAATCAAAATCATTCTCTTCTAAATCTTTCTCAGATTCGCGGGTAGAGAAAACCACTCTGTCTACACAGAAATTCATGCTCTGATTTCCTCCCGTCTCGACTTTGGCAATGCCCTCCTGATCAGTTTACCCAAAAATCTGCTGTCCAAGCTTCAGAAGCTTCAAAACGCTGCAGCTCGTATTGTTACTCTGACCGCCAAGCGTACCCATATTTCCCTAGTTTTGCAGTCGCTACACTGGCCCCCTGTAAAAGATCGCATTGTTTTCAAAATTTTGTTGCTCACTTTTCACTGCATTCACGGTTTTGCTCCTCAGTACCTTATCTCTTTAAATCAAAACAACACCCCTGCGAGAGCTCTCCTCTCATCCACTTCCAACTCTCTTGTGATCCCCAAAATTGCTAAAACTTGGGGAGAAAGATCATTTGCTTACATTATGGAATAGCCTTCCTGAAGACATCAAAAAGTGTTCATCCTCTGACTCTTTAAAACATCATCTCGAAACATTTCTTTTCAATTCTTGATCATTTACATGTACACGCGCCTTTAGCATTCCACAGAGTGGATTTGGCGCGATATAAGTTTAAATTATATATATATCAATAATTAATATATACTAACGCGTGATATGAGTATATGGATCAGACCGAGATTTAAAGATGTAAACCTTATTTTATAATCATATTTGAAAAATTAAATGAGTACTTACACACTAAGAATAAAGGGTTCAATTTTGCACCCTTCAAAGGCAACACTGGGAGCTCCTTTATGGGTACAATTTTGCACCCGAAGAAACAATTTGCACCTTTAAAGGCATTGGCTAACTTTGTGAGCAGCCGATTAAAAAAATTCTCAAACTAAGATGAAACATGTGTATGAGTATTTATACTTGTACTCAGAAACCCTGAAACCAACCATAATTTGGAATGAAAAACTGTTAGTAAGACGCAAACCGCGATTTTATTATTTTTGGTCTCAGAGACAAAAAAATAAGAGGACCGTTTTTCTGAAGTTCAAAAATACCGTCATCTGCCTCCCTCCGCGTGTATACGCCAATACACACAGTACGGTCCGGTGAGCCATGTGCGCATGCGCACTTCTTACGTCTAGTGTGTGCAACCGACCCGATATATTTTTCAAACATTGGTTCACATTTCTAATATTTAAAAATACTTCCTGTGGATATTATACTTTGAAACTTTCAGACTGGTATTTTTACACTGTAACCAATATGTTTATCCCATTTTAAGTAGCAAAATGGGTTTTTTAAAGTCATAACAATGTTAGCCAATGCCTTTAACCAAGACACGGTCCTCTTATTCATTGCCTCTGAGACCAAAAATAATAAAATCGCGGTTTACGTCTTACTGACAGTTTTTCATTCCAAATTATGGTTGGTTTCAGGGCTTTTGAGTACAAATACAAGTACTCATATCCTTTAAGGGTGCAGTGAGCTATATTTTGCACCCTTAAAGGTGCAGAGTTGTATCCCCTTAGGAAGGTGCAAATTTGCACCCTTTTGAATGCAAAAATCTCTGCAACCTTATAAGTGCATAGTTGCGCCTTTCAAGGTGCAGACGGGCATTTCCGGGAGCAAACAAGTACAAAAGGGTGGGTCTTTGCACCTTTTTCATGTAGGGCGCAAGATTGCACCCAAAAAGGTGCTGCCAGTGTTGCATTTAGGGTGCAAAATTGAACCTTTCATTCTAAGTGTGTAGACATGTACGAGAACACTTCAAGAGCAGTTCTCTTCACGCGACATTGTTTCTATCGTATCCTCTATATACTAGGTATAAAATCAAGAATATGTAAAAAAAAAAAAAATAATAATCTTGAATTATTCTTCGAATCCACCTTTACAGGAATCTAAATCTCCTCTTTAATAACTCCTTGGAAAAAATCACAAGGGGAACACGAGTTATAACGTAAATATGGATCCACTGGTTACGTGGTTGGTCTCTTTCAAAAGCGTAAGCATCATACAGTGATGTTCAGACCGACATTTCTCATTTCTAACGTACCAGTTATGAAAAAATGTCTTAATCGCAACCAAACTTAAGTGTTTGAGAAACCGCTCAAAGAATCAGAGTCCTAAACGTAGCACAAATAGGTGAGCTTTAACCATGGCTGAAGCTGATGCATTTCCTTCATTTTGTAAACAAACGCTCAATTTAGCACACGTGTAGGCCTACATAATGAGAAATTGGTATTTATATTTTTATCTATTTATTTACCACTTGTGGGACGGAACACCCTGGGCCCGTTGCATAAAACTTTTGCCAGACTTTTTTCTGGCAAAAAAAAGTCTATCAAATTTTTATATAATGGAAAACTATGGCAATTTTTTTTGCCGTAGTTTCCTCAAATTTTGCCATGAAAAACTCCGGCAAAAGTTTTATGCAACGGGCCCCCTATCAGCAAAAAAAAAAAAAATGTTTTTCGTTGGGGAGGGGGCAGGGGGCAGGGGGCAGTTACCCCTCCCCCCCCCCCCCCCACGAAATTTTGAAAACTTACATTTTTTTACTGAAAATTTTCTCAAAATCCAAGAAAAGTGTGCACCAAATCGTTCGATTTCACTTTTAAAAATGCAAAAGCGCCCTCGTGACCAGCTCAGTCGCTTCGCTCCCTTGCTTTTGAGCTTCTTTGAAAATTTGTACGCGTCTTGCCCCCCCCCCCCCAGGAAAAAAATTCTACATACGGCCCTGCTTACATTCTGCTCCTATTGTGGACAATGGCGGTCATCTTTCAAAATGGCATCCATAGATTTTCGTAGTCCTGTAAGGCACGATTTAGTGGTAACTTGCTAAGTCGAATTCCCATTTGGATTTTATAGAAGTACAGAAGTACCTAGTGACGTCAACCAATGTACCTTTGATTTAATAAAAGAAAAAACAAAGCAAAAAAAAAAACCCCACATGAAATTATCCCAGTACTAGACTGATCGGATTTACACATCTCGGATTCATTATGTACCCCTATATCTTTGGAGCAATTCATAAGCACAAACCAGCAAATTTGCGTGCAGACATGATCCTTCTTTCTTATATGAATTCATTTTACTGGATGACAGAGCATTATACATGTATTCAACGAAACTATGGAAACCTTGCATTATTGAATAAAGCAGTATAAGCAGACATCAAAATGATGCGCATGCATTTTCCAAATCATATTTGATATGAGAATAATGATACTTTATATTAAAGAATGTAATAACTCAGCATGATAAATTCTCGTCTCGTTTATTCTATTAATGGCAAAATTGTATATGAGCTCTGTGCAGAAAACAATGACTTGTGATATGTAATGCATTTATACATAGCCATTTGGATAAGTGCTCTCTAAGTGGAAGTTCTTGAAAAGAAGTTTAGGTCCATCTCAGGGCTCCCGCTGATTCCGGTCTCAAAACTAATTCACTCATGTCTAGTCCAATTTGCAATACGTCTCTGTTAGCGGATGAAGAGAAGGACGCACGAAAATCTCCTCCTTGAATGAATATTGCGAATTGATGGAGAAATTCATTTCTCGCAGTATGGACTCTCAAAATATTAGTTCTTCGATAAAATCAATAATACTGGACTTTTCATAGTACGCTAGATTTATAATAATAATAATAATAATAATAATAATAATAATAATAATAATAATAATAATAATAATAATAATAATAATCATAATAATAATAATAATAATAAAATAATAATAACAATAGTAATAATAATAATAATAATAATAATAATGCTACTACTACTACTACTACTACTACTACTACTACTACTACTACTACTACTACTAACAATAATAATAATAATAATAATAACAACAATAATAATAATAATAATCCATTCTTGTATAGCGCATATCACGTTATTATCTAGTAACGTCTCTATGCGCTTCCAAAGGACTTTGGATATACCCTGGCTTTAGCCCGGCAGCCTTTCACAGCGCACAAGCATGAAAAGGAATTAACTCCTGCCAGATATACAGCATACATCTGTAATGTAATTGTAACAGTGATACAATCAAAATCAAAAGGGGGGGGGGGGGGGGTAACTCCACCCCATTCCCCTTACTAATCTTTGCTCACTGCCGGCATGACCAAACAGACAAATTTTGTAATGTTAGGACCACCTGGCTCTTATAAGGCATTTGAAAACTTCAGAAGTAGGAAAGAGATTTGTGAGGGGGCTTTTTTTTTTTTTACCACGGAGGGCCCACTTAGCACCTTTTCCCAACCTGTTTTCTCCATGACATTTGGATGCAGTAACTTAAAGAGTTTTCAAGCCGGGGGAGGGGCACTGAATAATAATAATAAATAGATTTTAAAAAACCCAAATGAATTCAAATTCGATGGAGGGTATTGTGAAAACTGCATTAAAGGCCTTCCACTCATAGTGCTTGCCAGCACCCCCCCCCCCCCCCCCCCTCCTCATCTACACACGCGCAAATACATGTACACGATCGAGAAAATTACCACCCCACCTCATGCCTGGCCCTGAAGAGGTTTACAATCTTGCATTCCAAGCTCAAATCGAACATGTGACTCTATAAAGGGCCTACAAGCGTTCATTCGGCTTCCAATTTAAAACTTTTTTTGTGATCTGTAATAACAGCCACAAGGTTCACTGTTTCAAACACAAGCTTTTGACAATGGTTTTACGTTTTTAGTGAAAGCATGCTTATTTAATCTGCTACAGGAAACATAAGTCTACCGTACCAACTATTATTTTCGTTCACACCTGCTGAAGGTATGACTTTGAAAGTCAAATTCATGATCATAATGAATCTCATTGTAGGCTACGGGTTAAGAGAGAAAAGTAATGCACCATGTGTTAACTTTTTTTCTTGATGTAGACACAGCAGTTTCAGTTATTTTGTATGTACCTTCAGCATCTCTAGAGGTGGATAAGTTGCGCTGTATAATTATTTTCTCATTATTATTATCATTATTAAATTCAATTGATCTGTGCCTGATAAAGATATTGACAAATTATTGCAAACCCAACAATATGGATGCCAATGTACAGTGCAGCCTTGAGGAATTCCACTCAAAGGCAGTCAAATGTTTTAGATATCAATTAAAAATAATTGCAATGACTTGACGACTTCACCAATTTCAAGTTGAAAGCCAAAAGCAGCCCTTTAACAAAACCGACAAGGATAACCACATTAGATGAGTGGGGAAGACTTGTCGACTAAGCGCTTTTGGGAGCGTTTAGTCTGGCCAAGCCTTCCTCTGCCGTATGACGGGCTAGTCACCTCACAGCGAACCGAAGAACCGCAATACTTTTCATCTCCAAATTTAATTTATCGGTGGCCTTTTGCTCCCCAGGGAGGAAAGCCAACGACCCAGTTTTAACGAGAGTTTCAAAACGGTGCAAATTCCACATTTCACGAGACTTGCAGTTATTCATTCATGAAAGTCGACAACAAAAATAGAAAATTTAGGTCAGCAACGAAAATGTCTTCATAAATAAACAGGGTCCGCGGAATTTGGCTAGAAACAAAAACAAAAGCAAAAGTAACAATTGTAAAAACTTAATATCTAACTTGTAACTTGCAGTTAGCCATTGATAGAAGTCGACATCAAAAATAAGAAATTTAGGTCAGCAACGAAAATTTCTTCATGAATAAAGGTCCGCAGAAGCGGGGGCTGGGGGCGGCAACCCCCCCCCCCCCCCCACACACACACACACACACAATTTTGGCTTTTAAAAAAAATCATATAATTATATCAATTGTGAAAACTAAATATCTAACTTGAAATGCTCATTTCGTAGGCTTGCAAAGCCTTAAAAACCCAAGAGCTTGATTCAGGAGGCGAACCCCCGTTATGGGCCCTACAGCCCCTGGACTCCGCTAATTTGGGTGTCAGCCCCCTCACTCACCAAAAAAAAAACAAAAACAAAACAAAAACAAAAAAAAAACACGCCTCCGATAAATGTAACGAGAGTTTCCTTCCACAGATTGGGGGAGGGTTTCGCCCCTATTCTCGCAACAGCCTGTGCGAAGATGCAACTAATGCGCAGACCTTCTACAAAGCTCTGTGGCACTGGAAAATAAACTGAAAATCAATGTTGCTTTGAATCAGACTAACGAAATGCATATCACCATTATCATAGGAAAAGGGTGTTAAGAGGGTGGAGGGGTAAAAATTCAAAGAAAGACAAGAAAAGTTGGCCCTTTAATCAAGTCTTATAGGTGAGGGAGATCAAATATCGCCCTTCATTAGGTCAGATTCGGAAAACAGATGTTCCGTCGCTTTGCCACATTTCTGAACCGTTCCAAATCCCTTCCCCGTGCAACCGGGTCAAATGTCAATCCATGCACGAGCGACATTCATAATCGGCCTGTTGCATTGGACCTGTTGAATTGAGCTAAAACATTTGGTATCCATTTTCCCTAATACCACCAGATCAACCCTTACATTACGGTCCTCCAGCTCCCAGCCAAAATACATACATTGTGAAACACATTTCGTTATTATCAATCAAGAAATGCATGACATAATAGGAATCATGACATAAGAACGATCCCGGCACAACCAATTTTCGCTCCTGAATATTTTACATGTCAGTATATCTATCAGCAAGGCAAAATGTACATGCTAAAATTTAGCAAGGTGAGTCCAGCGTATACGATGTAAGTTGCTAATAATACCAATGACTTCGAATTATTAGGGGAAATGTTGACTGAGTATCAATTTACATCAAGAGAACGCGTACGAGATCGTACCCCTTGAACTTGGTTCTTGTATACCCTGCCGTTAAACATAGGATGCGGTTACGCATTACGGTTTTTTCTTTACTCACAATACTAACATAGCAAAATGTGCCTTTTCTCATGATGCTTGTGTATTTCTCGTGAATGTCTCTCCCATTTGACCTGCTACCATATACAGATATATTTTCTTAGTCCTGAAAAAAAAAACATGAACATTTTTTTTTTTTTTTTGCATTTTCAATTTCCTGTGATGACTCTGAAAATAATTCCTCATAGGCTATACACTAGAGAGGAAATTTTGTTCCCCGTCATCAGTTTTTTCCCGCCTTGCCTGGCATCCCTGCACACAGACCTAAAAAAGTAAAATGAAATTCCTACACGCTCTTAACGATATTGAACTTGATTCACCCTTAGAAGCAGCGCATTTTG
Source organism: Echinometra lucunter (assembly GCA_029962745.1). Classification (NCBI taxonomy): domain Eukaryota; kingdom Metazoa; phylum Echinodermata; class Echinoidea; order Camarodonta; family Echinometridae; genus Echinometra; species Echinometra lucunter. The sequence continues at coordinate 24,293,064 of CM057161.1, read as the reverse complement.
ACTTGCCATAATCGTGCATAATTCACATAAATTTGATGTAGTTTTAACTGTAATTTGTTTTACTTACTTTTTCATCTCCCATCAACTCTTCGATAAATTCAGGCCTTGGCTTGGCTGCTGCACAGCCCAGCCAGATCATCAATAAACAACACACCCATAAAGTCCTCATCCTGCCTCCCTGGTTCTTCTCTCCGTCTCTAAACAAACAAAAAGGGCCTCGGTTCCAATCCCTCTGCGCTCGAGCAGACGACCAAAGATTATCGAGTGGAATTGATCAATTGATTGACTGATATTGGATCGATCGTTGCTGGTGGTGTAGTGCGCCAAAGCGAGGCGAGGCGATGGTGAGATAATCGAACGCTTGCCGACGTGTCAACCACAACCCACTCGGCCCGAACGTAAGCTTGTTTCCCTGGTACACGGTGAAAACCCACAGGGGGATCAGACACCAAGCTGCTTATGTGTTTTCTTAGCTTAGAGGAAAAGGGGAAAACTTTGATCGCTCCGAGCTTCCGCGAAGTCAAGAAAGAGGCAGACGACGGAGTGCGATGGCGGCTATAAACTATTTTTTTTTTTTTTTTTCGGAAGAGATAGTTCGACCACCAAAGACTCGTCCTCTGCTCTCACGCCAAATCCTATCCCCTGATTATTAGAGCAAGAGAGAGGTCAGGAATGGTGGCAAAGTGCCCTAATTTGGTGGGGTACAGCAAGGAGGATTTTGGACACCACCGCAGGTGACAGTTTTCTCCGGCGGCCTGAACAGTTCCAACCAAAGTAAGATAGCAGAGCTAGCGGGCACAAAGCTCGCACGAAGTGATGCGGTAAAAACGCTTCTATGGAAAACCCTCATTCATCTGTACTGTTTACAGAAAATGATGCTTCGTCGTTAATTTTCACTCAAGCTAGTCTCGAAATAAGCCGTCGTAAATTTCCCCATGAACTACCCGATATATCATGTAGAAATTTAAATAACTGAGTTTAAATAGGCCTCACACTGGGCAAAGGATAAAAACAGACCCCCCCCCCCCCCCCCCGCGAACTGTCTCAGTGATTCAGGAGAAAGAAAAATGACGGGATGACATCACTTCTGTTGGCATTGTTGAGCAAGGGAGATGGGCTAATAATATAAATGACGTAAGGATCTTTTTATACCCCCCCCCCGTGGCGTAACTACGGGGGGCACGGGGGCACGGGGGGCACGTGCCCCCCCCCCCCCCATCGGCTGGCAAAGAGAGAGAGAGAGAGAGAGAGAGAGAGAGGGAGAGAGAAAAGAAAGGAGAAGGAAAGAGAAAAAAGGGGGAAAACAAGGAGAAGGAAAATGGTACATTGGGAAGCGCTCCCTAGCTTCGCCCGCTAGCATTTAAGTAACTTAACCAATGCCGATGCTAATTACTATTCTTATGAAAGTAATCAGTTTGCATCTTGTGTCTCAATCTAATGTTATAGGCTGCTATTGTTCCACTCTTACAATGTTAGTAATAACCACACCTGGATTTCACTCCAAAAAGTTTACTTAAAAGGGGCCTTTCAGTAGATGGCGTAGAGAAAAAACAAAATTTCCATTATTTTGTTCGTTTGCTAGCTCGCTACTCCCGCTAGGAAAAGCTAGAAACAAAATGATTTGGGGCACGGCAATCATATTTCAGAAGCGAGTTAGCAAAGTATCGTAATATTTGGGCAGCGAGAAGGTTCATAAAAATTACAACAACAACATAAAAATCCACTAACGTATTTTGTAGGTGGGGGGGGATGGGCGTCGCTGACTTTGCTCGCTTGTAAAAACCGAATGGTTTCGGACGGTGAGCGAGGTACCTAAACCGATTCATATTCAGCTCACAGAGGATTTAGATATTAATATTTCGATGATGAAATAACACTTTTACAATGAAAAAAGGGTATAATTTTCTTCGCTCGCTGCGCTCGCTCGATAAATAATTGTTTTATTTTTTTTTCAAAGCAAACGAATTGGGCAAGTGAGGTGACCAAATGAATAATTCAGATGTTTCATATGCTCACGATGTAATTTACTGAAGAGTTGAGTGTGTGCTTCCTCGCTCGCTTCGCTCGCTCGTAATGGTAAGAGACATGGTAGTGTCGGCCTGAACACAATAGACCAGGGACGTGCTAAAATAGAGTCATTGGCAGCGAGGTGATTAGATATTTAATTGAAATATCATCTGAGCCTGTAGTGGTCCGATAGTGTATTTTGATAACAAAACAACGATATGTTTTTATTGCAAATCAAGTTGTAAGTTTTCGGCTCGCTCGCTTCGCTCGCTAGCAAAATTCAAATACAGGGTGATATCTAGCAACTTAGATGTATCATTTTCCAAAAAATTTAAAACGCTTCACGTCCCTAAAGACACCTTATTTCGAGATTACTGTCGTTATTGTTAACATGATAGAAATAACCACACACACCCGCACAAACTTTTCCACTCGGTGCCATGGCTGTACGCAGCAGGGGCGCAGGGTGGAGGTTGCCCCCCCCCCCAGAAATTTTGAATACTCAACATTTTTTACTGAAAATTGTCAAAAAATCCACCAGTGTGTACCAGATCCTTCAATTTCAGTTTTAAACATGCAAAAGCGCCCTCATGACCATCTCGGTCGCTTCGCCCCCTCGCCTTTGTATTTCTTCGAAAATTTTACGTGCCTTCCCCCCCCCCGGAAAAAATTCCGCGTACGGCCATGCTCGGTGCCCCCCCCCCCCCCTCCCCAATGCGATAACCCACGGTACGCCACTGCCCCCCACCCTTATACACCAACAGCGGCCAGTCACGCTGAATGAACAGAAAAGAAAAGTAATATTATCTCGCTATCCATCAGTCCATTATATACCCATCTATTGTGACAACGCACCCCCTCCCCCTTCATATAATCACAAACCTGCACTTGACATGCTTACACAAAATCTTGATTAGATAGATGGAACATATATTTTTTTTGTACATATTAGCATTGATATAGCCGTGATGAGCCCCTGTTACTGCTTTGGTACCTTCCTGGGTTGTCATGTGCATTAAAGAGAAATTTAAAATTAAACGCAAAGTAGCCCAAAAAAGAAGAAAAAATAAGAAAATTTCCTTGTAAGCTATCAAAATGCACTCTCTTGCCACATCCACAATTATTTATTTTAAAATAAAAAATACAAAAATTAAGATGAGATAAAACCCACAAGAAGATTTCTCATTTCTCAGATTTATTCCTGAGATTTAAAGGGCAGTATGAAAAACGCTTATTTCTGCATGCCTCTCTGGGGGTGTTTCATAAAGCTGTTCATAAGTTACGAACGATTTTACGCACGACTGGTGATACCTTCTTATGCTACATTTAAATGAATGAGAATCTGATTAGCACCCAAGAACATGCTCCATTTGTTCTTAAAATCGTTCGTAACTTACGAACAGCTTTATGAAACACCCCCCGGTCACTCTTTCTCTCTCTGTCTCGCCTCTCTCCCCGTCTCTTTTATAGTAAACTTATCCAAGCATTCTGTAAACGCACATGTATAATTCCACTGCATTGTTATCATGATATCATACTGTTATGATTTATTCTAGACCATTTTCTTGTAATTGCGCAATTGAGACCTTAATAGACCTTTTTTTCATATATATATATATATATATATATATATATATATATATATATTGAGAATAATACCCACGTGTTGGATTTACACATGGCGTACCTTCGACTCTTTTTTAAGTTATTACTGTCTACATTATATATATATTTTTTTTTTAATTGATTTTTTTTCTCTCTTTTTCTTTGACATTTTAAAAAAATTAATTCTTCCATTTCTTTCCATTCTTTTTTCTTTCCTTATTGTTATGTTAATTCCTAAATTTTCATACTTCTGTACAGTTTATCTTTTGTATATGTATACTATATTCATTGCTTTTGTTATTTTCTGTATATATTCATGTAATTGTATATTCGTTTTCATGACGGAAAACAAAACAAACAATTTACCTGACTAAGTTTCAGGGGTTGATGGTCGTTATTCCAAAGTTTCGATATTCCGAAGGTTCGTTATTCCGAAACACGTAAATTGCGTATACCTAGATGTTCGTTAGTCCGAAAATTGAGAAGGGTTCGTTAATCCGAACATGATTTGTGGCGTTATTCCGAAGGTTCGTTATTCCGAAGGTTCGTTAGTACGAAAATAATTAACGAACTAACGAACCTCATATTATTTTAGGATTAACAAACCTTCGGAATAACAAACCTTATTTCGTTTTCGGAATAACGAACCTTCAGAATAAAGAACCTTTTTTATTTTCGGACTAACGAACCTTAGGAATAACGAACCTTATTTCATTTCGGAAGAACGAACCTTCGAAATAACGAACCTTCGGAATAACGAACCTTCGGAGTATTCGAACCTTCGGAATAACGAACCTTTGGAATAACGAGCTGTAACCGTTTCAGGGGCATGCGCCTTACGAGTATTGCTTCTTCAGCATGTCCCTTCGTTCAAGTTTTGTTCAACATTCTTTCGTATATTTTATGTCAACATTCTTCAACTGTATATTTCACTTTTGTTTTCTACATATAACACTACACTGCATGGTGTTATTTTTTTAAAATTTCTCTATACTTTACTTTGAACATGCCTGAATATGTTCATATTGCTACGGAAATAAATCAAAATCAAAATCAAATCAAAATAATCAAATCTTGCCAGCTGGCACATTTTGGTAGGAAAAGGAAGCTAAAAATTTATTTAGGAAATTCTTGAATGATGAAAATAATAACAAAAACTCTGTATTTTTCCTTGGTCAAATCAAAGTGCCCTACCGTCGATCAACAGATTAAAATTCAATTTCTTCTCTTAAAAATTGAATACATTTAGATTGTGATGAACTGTTTTTCATGAGAGCCAGACAACTAAATGTATGAACACCCAGGGCCGTACGCAGAAATTCTTTCGGGGGGGGGGGGGGGCAAGAATACGTAAAATGTTGGAGGAAACACGCAAGCGAGGGAGCGAAGCGACCAAGCTCATCACGAGGGCGCTTTTGCATTTTTGAAACAAAATGGAAGGATCTGGTGCAAACTTTTGGTTGAATTTTGGAAAATTTTCAGTAAAAAAACGTAAGTCTTGAAAATTCCGGAGGGGAGGGCCAACTACCCCCTTCCGCCCTCTACCCCCCCCCACCCCCTCCGCTGCGTACGACCATGTGAACACCTGACGATTTGTGAAAACGTTCAAATAACAATCAAGAAAACAAGGATTGAATTGCTAGCGGAAATGTTAAAATGAGAGAGGATAACTAACGAGAGCGAGGATGGAAGGGGGAGAAAGAGAGAGAGGGGAGGGCGCATAGTCATGAATAAGTAATGACTGTGGCATCTCTTTTGTAATTATTAACCAACAAAATAGTCTTGACGCTAAAACATAAACAAAACAAAACAAAAAAATATAATGAATAAAAACTGGAAAAATAAGAAAAGCAGAAAGCAAAAATAATAATCATTACAATAAAATGGCGGGTGATCAATTTTTTGCTTCAGCTAGTCCTCAGTACGTTAGATAATATTTCTGGAGGTTGTACCATTTTTTTTCTTTCACCGCTGTGCCCTTGACATGGAAAATCTTTGCTTGATTCGAAACGGCAGGTGCATTTATGACTGTGTTTTCATAATCATGATAATGTACAATGCAAATATATTCTGTTATTCAATTATGGAAACTTGGCAACAAGTTTGTAATGTTTAAAAAGCGAATAGGAAAGTATGTCTCGTAACATCATCAGTTATACGCCCAGTAATGAGGGGGGGGGGATAATAAAACGGCACCCTAAAGTACTTGCGGGCTTAAAACACCCCGTCAGCCTTGAAACCAACTCTCTAAAAACAAAATAGTTAAATTGACTAGATTATGGGTCAGCTGGGTGCAACTGTTATATCTAGTCATACAAGTTACTATATTCTAGTCAGAAATGACCGAGTTCTAGTCAAAATACGCCTGGAAATATTCACAAATGACTAATATATAGTTAAAAGTGACTAGTATTTTAGTTGCACCCAGCTGACCCTTTCATCTAGTCATTTTTTACTAATTTGTTTTAAGAGTGAAGACCAGCAAAATTATGTATAAATACTGTATCATATTTTTTTTCGGAACTGACGAAATAGAGCAAAAAATTATATTATATAGAAATAATGAACGAAAAAAAAGAGCATTTTAATCTTCTTCTTTTTCCAGCAAGAAGGGGGAGACCATTTTCTTTTTCATTTTTTTAATTTTTTATTTTTAAGGGGCGGAACGAGCCCACAATTCCGCTGTAGCAACGTTTCTGTTTGCACTGGAAAGAGAAGCAGCAGGTGGACAGGTTCTCGGGATCGCGCCATCACTCGACTTGACGCGTACAGTGAGTTTAGCAGCTGTTTCGGGGAATATTAAACTTCATAAAAAGAGTCCAGAATCTAGACTAGTGAGAAAGTTACCCAACACTGTACAGAGCACCGAAGCGATGACGTCACAAAAAAACTTTGTTTTGAATTTCAGAATTTCGGATACCATGTCTCGATGGAGCATGATGAAAAACATCCGCAGCCCAAATTTTATGGGAATCCTCATTGGGACCCGATATGAGGCCACATGAATACCAACCTAGCCCCATTGAAATCAGTGTAAATTGGCCTGGTTCTAAACAGTTATGAACCAGACCAATTTACACTGATTTCAGTGGGGATAATTAGGTATTCATGTGGCCATACCTTGGGTCACTGTGAACCGATTCACGTCAAATTTGGTGTGTTGAGGTTTTTCATCATGCTCTGCCGGAATATAGTCATGAAAACGCTCAAATGAAAAAAAAAAAAAAAAATTTGATGACGTCACACTTCGGTACTCTATACTATCACTGTCAAAAAAAAAAATGGATGGATTCTCGACTGCACACAGTCGAAATAATTCCTCAGCCCTTTGCCAGATCTGCCATATATCGCACATTCCTCCTGCTGAATTTTCAGAAATTCTCACTGGAGAATTTAATCAGAGTTATCACTCTGTGGTATGAGCCAAAATACTACATGTATTGTAAATGCAATTGCTACTTGTACAATGTATAGTCATGGACTGTATTACCGAACGCGCACATTTAGGTATTCAAAATAAATTTCCTACTTGTAGAACTATGCTCAATTTTCCACCATGTGTGTGTCCATGCACAGGGAATGTCAAATGAAAGATGACAAAATGAGGCAAAAATATTCAAGTTATTATTTTCACGTAAAAACCAAGAACAACCCTTTTCCTCGTGACCCTCAAATCTGATCAGAACATCGTCTCTGCTTTAAGGTCGCACGCCTGTAAATATTTCCCCATAGGCCCCTGTGTTAAAAATGGAATTTGATAAATTCATGAAAAAAAAAAGTGTTTATAATGACACCATTGAAACTTTTGTCTTTAAGAGTTCATACATTATTCTTTAATTGCTGAAAATATGAAGGGGTGTTTCTCAGCATTTTTTCTCGGTAGAGGGGCTGAATCTCAGACTAACAAAAACTTGGTCAAAGCTCCAGTAGTTGTAAGGCTTTTCGCCACACTAATAAAGTCCCCTTAAAATCCACCTGGGACCAAGTGCTGCTCTCTCATGGGACTGATCTAAACCAGTAATTATCCCTCTCTATGCATATATGAAACACAGTGTTCAACTATGTATCTCTGATTTTATATGAATATTTTTTCAACTATGATGTCATCTTTGGTACGGGTTGGAGGAATCTCTGAAAATGGCCTGATCTATTTACAGGCGTGCGGCCTTCAGCATATGAACCAGTTTTAAAGTTGATCCGTCGTCGATTTGTTTTAAGTATCGCAAGAACACAAGCCATTTTCATGTATACAGTGACCTCTATGACCTTTGATCTTGTGACCCCCAAATCTACTCCGATCATTACCGCTCCAATATGCATACATGAGCCGAGTTTTAAGTTGATCCGTCAAATGGTTCTTACATTATAGTGAGAACGAGCCATTTTCATGTACACAATGACCGCTATGACCTTTGACCTTTGACCTTGTGAACCCAACATTTAATTAAATCATTGGCACTCCCATATGCACACATGAGCCAAGCCAAGTCAAGTTGATCCGTCAAATGGTTCTTAAGAATCGCGAAAACGAAAACCGGACGGATGGACGGACGGACGGACTACACGGACGTACAGACGTACGGACGGACGATCCGAATGCCCCTGGCACCCACCGTCAGCGGGCGGAGGCATAAAACAATGAAAATTGTCATCATTTATTTATTTATTTATTTATTTATTTATTTATTTATTCATTTATTTATTTATTTATTTATTTATTTATTTATTTATTTATTTATTTATTATTTGTGCATGGTTCAACAGATTACATAGAATGATCATTACCGCAGCAAACAGTCATAAGCACAACTAAAAAAAGAAAAAAAAAAAGATCAGTATACATGTAACTTTGTAAATAACAGAGAAACATACAGAGGTATGGCAATATAAGCTTAATGCTTGAGACGTTGCCATACCTTACCATCCAAAAACATATTTTCATAAAATGGTTGAGGGGGGGGGGAGACCTAAAGAAAAACTAACTAACTATTAACTACTAACTAAACTAGATAAATTAACTTACACAACATTTAAGCATATATGATAAACTGTTATGCCCGAAAAATGAAACGTAAATATGTACAAAAATAAGTATAAAAGGTCTTACTATTAGAAATGAAAATGATCTTATACTAAGCATAAGCATGAGAAAAAAATAACAAATAACAATGACTTTGAAACAGTATTTACAACTACTCATTCACTCTTTTTGCGTTTTCCTATTCCCCTGGTACGCATGTCAGGCAAAAACTGATAAACCTCAGTTTCGAAGGGCTGAACATGATGGAGGGGCAAAAAATAATAAGAGCATTTTGCTCTTTGATACTTCGCTTGGACAATTATCCTACAAGACAATCTAATATGTTACATCTTCCACTGACCAGAACACTTACTACTCAAAAGACATTTATATACACAGGACCACAGTTGTGGAACTCTTTGAATAATACCATTAAAGCAGCCCCAACTATTTTTTCATTCAAACGTTAACTTAAAAAGTTCTTTTTAGATAGATATAACTGTTAATTGTCAGCCCGAATGGAATAATTATTCAACATAAACTTGTTAATGAAAATAACACTATAATAAGATCTAAAGCTTTGCAAAAGTGATCGTAATGTAAAATTCCCCGTCCTCCATCCCTCATCTTCACCATTTCCATCCTTCATCTACATCCCTCCATTTTTCTCCCTTTCTCTCTCTCTGAATTCATTTTTTCTTTTTTCATTCTTTTGTTTTTGTATTTTACACGTACCAACTAATGTAAGTCATATTACTCCTTCTTTTCTGTGGTTGGGACCGCAGGGCGGGGGGGGGGGGGGGTGGAATATGCACATATACGTTCGTATTACATTATTGTTGTTGTATAATTTCTGTAAGCCAGATAGGGGTCTATAAAATACAAGCTTTGCTTCTTTAAATAGACTCCTCCACTGATTTATTTTTCTTAATTTAACTTAACACTTACAAACAGTAAAATGTATTATTTTTCATATGCAAATTTATTTCAAATATTGTTATTCCAAGAATAAGAATATGTATGTTTATTTAATTGTGTTACTTACATTATGTGGAAATAAAAAGAAACTTCAAACTTCAAATGAAACTGAATATTTATTTTAATTAAATTTTATTGAAAAGTGGTTACCGACGACTGGCCGTGTGAAGAAGGTGAATTTTCCCCACTGGCCGTTCGATATTTTAGTATCAGGACTGGTCAGAGGGTCATTGTGTTTCTCACATGTGAAATTAAATTCTCCGACCAAATTTTAGCTCAAGTCCTCTATTGGTAGTCACCTATATCTGATTATTATTATTATTATTATTTTGTATCACATAGTGCCCCTTTTTTCCAACGAAAGCACAGATTTGTTTCTTAAATTAGGAGTAAGGGTCATTTCAAAAATATCGTGCTGTCAACAGGATTAAAAACTACTTTCGAAGAATCAACTTATAACTTATTACATAATCCGAACATGAACAATAGGCTTTTGAAATTGCACTTGAGTTGATTTTCGAAAGTATTTTTTATTGTGTTTTATATGAAAAGACGCGGGACCGTTTTTTTGATAATGCGATAGGCGCCCTTGATAGTTCTGCAATGCCAAACAAAGTATTTGCGTGCTGCGTTCATAGTGTTCTTGGCATTGCCATTGGTGAAAAATATGAAATACGTGCATGGTTTGTTGCTTACATTTCTGCCATTTTTATTGTTTATTTCATTTGCTTAAATCGAGTGACACTTGAGATTAGATTTGCTCGTTCACCAGTCACATTTACATTCACTAAAATTTTATTTCAGACTAATTCTCGCGTTTCACAATGCATGCGCCACCAACGTCTGTACCATGGGAGGCCTATTTTCCCACTCGCGGGTCGACAACTATTTCCAAGATAGCAGACGAAGCGATTGAGAGTTTGACCAGTTTTATCATTCCTGTATACATAATTGTGTGGAAAATTGTGAGTATATGACATCATCAACTCACTCACTGAATATTCATATCGACTGTTCAAGAACTGTTTTT
>CM057161.1:24263094-24281924 GCA_029962745.1 Echinometra lucunter | reverse complement strand
AATTGTTGACACCACATTACGGAGTGTATTTGCATCAGAATTATAATAATGAAAACAGAGGGGAAAAAACGACTGTAACAAAACTGTGTTTACATAATTATTGACCTTGTGTAAAATTTGAACGTTGAAGAATACGACATTTACGAGATGAATACAATGTTCGTTTCCATTCAGAATGACAAACATACTTACCACGATAAACGGTATCCCGAAAAAAAAGAAAATCTTTTACAATCACAATCATAGAAGAAATTTTCAAGGAACTCCATATCTTTGTCACTACCAGTTTAAACTTGCCTATTTCCATCACACTTTGTAATGATTTGTCTATTAGTAGTATTGCAAAGAGATAAATAGTAACTTTGACGAGCACGATAAAGTGCTGTTTATGCACGATTCTCTCTAGAATTAACCATTAGTTACGAACTATTCAGTTCACCTATTAATGCATATAGTGGATCTGAATAATTGTGACCCGTCACGTCAAAATCAGACAGAAGTCGCATTTTTTCAAATGTCATATTTTGAATGATTATGATTCCCCATTTCTCAAGCTTTAATTTGATATATAGCTCAAGCTAAGGGGTAGAGTATTTGTTGAGATAATTGCCGTTAAACCCCGAGAAGGCGGGGGCTCTGGAAAAGTATTTCTTCGAGAAAAACGCTTTTAAAGTTTGACTTCCGTTTTGTCTTCACGAGGCATTTTCCAACGGGTAATGTCAAATTCATTCTGGAAAAGGCCTTAGCAACCGTTTATGAAATGGAATAAAAACTGGTTTTCCTGATTCTATAGTATTTCTACTCACTAAAAACATAAGTTTTGAATTGTTTCGGTCATGAATTATAATGTTTTTCATGGGAAAAAGACAAGTTGTTTTACGGCTCCGAAAAGCTTCCCACCGAGACTCGCAACCGTATTATTCTGCTATTGTGCGTTGCGGGCCTTTCAGGGCAGTCATGGCGTGGGGCATTCTCTCTTCCAGAATCCGCGCTTTGTTTTCTCAACAAAGAGTGTAATTTGGATAAGCCAGGATAAAGCACCGCGATGCTTTGAAAAGAATCAATACTGAAAGACATGATATACATAAAAGTTGTCTTGCGTGATTTTTAAAAAAAATAAATACCTGTCTCCTCAGTCCTATTTTTTTCTTCTTAATTTACCGTGATCAGTTATCATGACCTGACAGTTCTTCCATTTTTCTCTTTATCTTCACGGTTTGACATCACACATCCATACGATGATTATTATAAGACTCTTATCATTTTTTTCTTTCCTCATTTTACACCTTCAAGTTCAAGATTAACTGATAATTCTATACATTTACCCGACTTTTGCAAGAGTATGCCTATAATTTTCCTTCGGTCAAGCTACATTTTTTCTTCATCAAAACACAACCTTCTCAACACAGTGTTCTCCATCATTTTTTTTTTTTGACAGAGATTTGTCTGTCTTGCCACCGTGATTTCAGTCGACCTGTTATCATTTTGAAAGCGAATTGCAGATAAAAATTGACGGTTCCATTTTTCAACCGCCAGCGTCATTAGCGTACTACCGCACTTATCAAACGCCCCATACACCCAAACACCTATGTCGCTTCATCTTCTTCTTTTCTTCTTCTGCTCCTTCTTCTCCTTCTTTTCTCCTTTTTCGACCTCCTCTCTCTTGCTCTCTCTCTCTCTCTTAAACTCTATCGTTCCTTCAAACCAACAAGTGAAATAACGAGAACGAGTTCGAGTATTATTCGACGGAAATCTTCCTTATGAACGTTCATTTACCCCAGTTTGGTGAGAGTGTCCCCTTAATTCAACAAAATTATCGTTACATTTCTTTTCTCCACTTTTAAAAATGGCTAATAATCATTAACCATTAAAAAAGTGACATGTCTATACAAGTTTGTGTTCTCCTTCCTAATCATCTTCTTGCCACTAAGCCACAGATGCGAAGTGAGAAGAGCATGATCATGGACAGAATAATGGTTATCTTCACTATACCCTTCTTAATTTTGATTTCAATAAAATCAATCCACGGTCCACTACCTTTCTTTTAGCGTCACTATAGATCTATTATTCCTCATCATTCCCGGCCTGGCCCTATCGATCGCCACCCCCGCCCTTGCCATAGAATTCGCTGGCTGCCCGTTAAAGGCTTTGATCACAATACTGAAAGCTATAGCTTTGTTCCGTCTTTCTAAAACCCGGAAGGGGAGGGGAGGGGTATAGGTCCTTCTGGTTATCCTTTCTTTGTCCTCTTTTTTAGCTTTTAAAAGTCATAAGCACTAAGCACTGCTCAAGCCTTTTGAAAACTTCTTTCCTTCCTTTCTTATGTTGCAGTCACACCAACGAAACCGACTCAAGACCGATCAAAACTATTACGTTATTTTCAATGACATGCCATTGGTCAGTTTGGAGTCAGTTTCGTTGGTGTGACTGCGACATTAGCGTTTCATCTTCCTCCCTGCCCGGCCCCATCTCGACCCACACTCACACCCTTGGCCTTGGATTCCTTGTTCAATACTGTCATTTATTATTTTACACTTTCACCGGGTTTTGCAAATGTTCAAGAGAGATATCCCTTTATTACCAAGCATGCCAGACACCGATGTCGTTCCAACAAGCTTCTTCTTTTCTTTGGTATATTCCGTTATTACTCGCACTCCATCAAATCACAACCAAGACTCATTATTTTGGCTTTGGTCTAATTAATGATGCACCAATTATCATGAACATGAATTTAAATACATCTCTGTCTCTCTGTTTCTTCTTTCTTTACATTCCCCCCTTTTTTCTTTCTTTTTCTCTTTCTCTTTCATTACAATTTGGTATCATGTTAAATTCTAAACTTGCATATTGGATTACATGTCTTAATCAAGGGTCGTCCATTTTCTCCACTCTTATTGATATGAGTCATTAACCTCTTTCCAGAAAAATACCTTTCTTTTCAATGACTGTTAAACATTTTTGCTAAAGTTAAAAACCGAAAGCGTCATTATTTAACGTACCACCGCCACAATTCTTCTCCACAATAAACGTTTTCACCAAACTTGTGAGACGCCCAATACACCAAAACACATTCTTCTTCTTCTTCTTCTTCTTCTTCTTCTTCTTCTTCTTCTTCTTCTTCTTCTTCTTCTCGACACCGTCTTCTCCTTTCTCCTTATTCTTCCTCTCCGCTTTTTTATCTGTAGTCCCATTTTCTTCTCTGCCCGATTTAAATAAGCTACACTCAGTACAGTGAGTATTTGGCAGTTTGGTGTTTTTAAAGGATTAGAAATAACACTAGCAAATTCCTTTAATTCAACATCAACAAAAAATCACTTCTTTTTAACTTTGTAGCGTTTTAAATCGATCTTTTTTTTTTCTTGAACGTGCTATCTTTTTTTTTTAGACACTGATGCGAAGTGAAAAGAGCATGATCATGAACAGAATAATGGTTATTTTCACTATACCCATCTTCATTTCAATTTTCAATAAAATTTAATACATAAAGTCAACAGCCTTTTGAAAACGCTTTTCCTTACTTTCTTTTAGAGGTCACTCTAGATCTATTATCCCCACCCCACCCCACCCTTACTATAGAATTCGCTGCCGTTTGTGGATGTATAAAGGCACGGCTTTGATCAGAATCGCTGAAAGCTATAGCTTTGTTCTCTCTTTCTAAAGCCCGGAAGGGGGAGAGGAGGGGTAGGTCCCGGGGTTAGGTCCTTTTGGTTGTCTTTATATTATACATCATAAAACACTCTAGGCTTTTGAAAACTTCTTTCCTTCCTAAGTGTTTCACTCTTTTATCCACGCGTTTACTTATCTTCCTCCCGGCCAGGCCCCATCCCGACCCACAAACACCCTTGCCCATGGATTCCTTGTTCAATACTCTCATCCATTTTATTTTACACTTTCCGGGGAATTTGCAAGGTTCAAGAGAGCCCTTAACAACCATGCCAAAATCTAAATACCGAAGTAATTTTGACGAGCTTTTTTTCTTTCTTTCTTTTCTTTAGTCTATTCCGTTAACTTTCCCACCACCAAACCACAACCAAGACTTTGTCTTATTAGTTTGACTTCGGTCTAAAATCACGCAACAATAATCATGGACATTATTTTACACAAACCGCCCCCTCCCCTCCTTTGGTAATTTCTCTTTCTTTTCCCCCTCTCTCTATCTCTTTCTATCTCCCCCTTTCTCTCTCTCTTGTTCTTTCATTTCAATCTGGTATCATGTTAAAATTAAAATTTAAATAAAACGGATTACATGTCTTAATCAAGGTTTGTCCATTTTCTCAACTCTCAGAAACACGAGTTTAGAAGAAGGGTATGACTTGTATGCGAGTTGTACTTCTTTCTGTTTAATCATTTACCCCTTTTCAGAAAAATAATTACTTTTATTTTTCATCACTGTTCAAAAATTCTATAAAAGTTTCCATTTTTAAAAGTAACAACACACGACGAGACACATCTTTGTTATCTCCGTCAAAATAATAGTAATCCCAACCCGCTCAGGTTTTCCTTTTTCTTCTTTCCTAAATCGCGTTTTCGCTTCTGAAAAACCACACAACATTGCGTCATTCTTTGCTGAGATCATGTGACTATGAATGGCCAATTAGCGAAGGCGTGTGTCGCTAGGGGGCGGAGCTTAGCGCGGAGCCAAATTTGATCTTTGGATCTCGCTCGCGTGTCCGAAAAAGATCTGACTGACCGAAAAAAAAACACTCGCAGAAAAATTGCTTTTTCCACCCTTTCCCTTTATTGTTTTCGCTAGATTTTTTTACAGAGCATACTTGAAACATGGAAGATCCAGAAAATAAAGAAAACAAAATTTCGAAAATTTTGGAGTTTTTTACTATTTTGCCCATTTTCTCGACTTCTCTTCGCGCGACTTCTGTCTGATTTTGTTGTGACGAGTCACATGTGACCCGTCACGTCAAAATCAGACAGAAGTCGCATTTTTTCAAATGTCATATTTTGAATGATTATGATTCCCCATTTCTCAAGCTTTAATTTGATATATAGCTCAAGCTAAGGGGTAGAGTATTTGTTGAGATAATTGCCGTTAAACCCCGAGAAGGCGGGGGCTCTGGAAAAGTATTTCTTCGAGAAAAACGCTTTTAAAGTTTGACTTCCGTTTTGTCTTCACGAGGCATTTTCCAACGGGTAATGTCAAATTCATTCTGGAAAAGGCCTTAGCAACCGTTTATGAAATGGAATAAAAACTGGTTTTCCTGATTCTATAGTATTTCTACTCACTAAAAACATAAGTTTTGAATTGTTTCGGTCATGAATTATAATGTTTTTCATGGGAAAAAGACAAGTTGTTTTACGGCTCCGAAAAGCTTCCCACCGAGACTCGCAACCGTATTATTCTGCTATTGTGCGTTGCGGGCCTTTCAGGGCAGTCATGGCGTGGGGCATTCTCTCTTCCAGAATCCGCGCTTTGTTTTCTCAACAAAGAGTGTAATTTGGATAAGCCAGGATAAAGCACCGCGATGCTTTGAAAAGAATCAATACTGAAAGACATGATATACATAAAAGTTGTCTTGCGTGATTTTTAAAAAAAATAAATACCTGTCTCCTCAGTCCTATTTTTTTCTTCTTAATTTACCGTGATCAGTTATCATGACCTGACAGTTCTTCCATTTTTCTCTTTATCTTCACGGTTTGACATCACACATCCATACGATGATTATTATAAGACTCTTATCATTTTTTTCTTTCCTCATTTTACACCTTCAAGTTCAAGATTAACTGATAATTCTATACATTTACCCGACTTTTGCAAGAGTATGCCTATAATTTTCCTTCGGTCAAGCTACATTTTTTCTTCATCAAAACACAACCTTCTCAACACAGTGTTCTCCATCATTTTTTTTTTTTTGACAGAGATTTGTCTGTCTTGCCACCGTGATTTCAGTCGACCTGTTATCATTTTGAAAGCGAATTGCAGATAAAAATTGACGGTTCCATTTTTCAACCGCCAGCGTCATTAGCGTACTACCGCACTTATCAAACGCCCCATACACCCAAACACCTATGTCGCTTCATCTTCTTCTTTTCTTCTTCTGCTCCTTCTTCTCCTTCTTTTCTCCTTTTTCGACCTCCTCTCTCTTGCTCTCTCTCTCTCTCTTAAACTCTATCGTTCCTTCAAACCAACAAGTGAAATAACGAGAACGAGTTCGAGTATTATTCGACGGAAATCTTCCTTATGAACGTTCATTTACCCCAGTTTGGTGAGAGTGTCCCCTTAATTCAACAAAATTATCGTTACATTTCTTTTCTCCACTTTTAAAAATGGCTAATAATCATTAACCATTAAAAAAGTGACATGTCTATACAAGTTTGTGTTCTCCTTCCTAATCATCTTCTTGCCACTAAGCCACAGATGCGAAGTGAGAAGAGCATGATCATGGACAGAATAATGGTTATCTTCACTATACCCTTCTTAATTTTGATTTCAATAAAATCAATCCACGGTCCACTACCTTTCTTTTAGCGTCACTATAGATCTATTATTCCTCATCATTCCCGGCCTGGCCCTATCGATCGCCACCCCCGCCCTTGCCATAGAATTCGCTGGCTGCCCGTTAAAGGCTTTGATCACAATACTGAAAGCTATAGCTTTGTTCCGTCTTTCTAAAACCCGGAAGGGGAGGGGAGGGGTATAGGTCCTTCTGGTTATCCTTTCTTTGTCCTCTTTTTTAGCTTTTAAAAGTCATAAGCACTAAGCACTGCTCAAGCCTTTTGAAAACTTCTTTCCTTCCTTTCTTATGTTGCAGTCACACCAACGAAACCGACTCAAGACCGATCAAAACTATTACGTTATTTTCAATGACATGCCATTGGTCAGTTTGGAGTCAGTTTCGTTGGTGTGACTGCGACATTAGCGTTTCATCTTCCTCCCTGCCCGGCCCCATCTCGACCCACACTCACACCCTTGGCCTTGGATTCCTTGTTCAATACTGTCATTTATTTATTTTACACTTTCACCGGGTTTTGCAAATGTTCAAGAGAGATATCCCTTTATTACCAAGCATGCCAGACACCGATGTCGTTCCAACAAGCTTCTTCTTTTCTTTGGTATATTCCGTTATTACTCGCACTCCATCAAATCACAACCAAGACTCATTATTTTGGCTTTGGTCTAATTAATGATGCACCAATTATCATGAACATGAATTTAAATACATCTCTGTCTCTCTGTTTCTTCTTTCTTTACATTCCCCCCTTTTTTCTTTCTTTTTCTCTTTCTCTTTCATTACAATTTGGTATCATGTTAAATTCTAAACTTGCATATTGGATTACATGTCTTAATCAAGGGTCGTCCATTTTCTCCACTCTTATTGATATGAGTCATTAACCTCTTTCCAGAAAAATACCTTTCTTTTCAATGACTGTTAAACATTTTTGCTAAAGTTAAAAACCGAAAGCGTCATTATTTAACGTACCACCGCCACAATTCTTCTCCACAATAAACGTTTTCACCAAACTTGTGAGACGCCCAATACACCAAAACACATTCTTCTTCTTCTTCTTCTTCTTCTTCTTCTTCTTCTTCTTCTTCTTCTTCTTCTTCTCGACACCGTCTTCTCCTTTCTCCTTATTCTTCCTCTCCGCTTTTTTATCTGTAGTCCCATTTTCTTCTCTGCCCGATTTAAATAAGCTACACTCAGTACAGTGAGTATTTGGCAGTTTGGTGTTTTTAAAGGATTAGAAATAACACTAGCAAATTCCTTTAATTCAACATCAACAAAAAATCACTTCTTTTTAACTTTGTAGCGTTTTAAATCGATCTTTTTTTTTTCTTGAACGTGCTATCTTTTTTTTTTAGACACTGATGCGAAGTGAAAAGAGCATGATCATGAACAGAATAATGGTTATTTTCACTATACCCATCTTCATTTCAATTTTCAATAAAATTTAATACATAAAGTCAACAGCCTTTTGAAAACGCTTTTCCTTACTTTCTTTTAGAGGTCACTCTAGATCTATTATCCCCACCCCACCCCACCCTTACTATAGAATTCGCTGCCGTTTGTGGATGTATAAAGGCACGGCTTTGATCAGAATCGCTGAAAGCTATAGCTTTGTTCTCTCTTTCTAAAGCCCGGAAGGGGGAGAGGAGGGGTAGGTCCCGGGGTTAGGTCCTTTTGGTTGTCTTTATATTATACATCATAAACACTCTAGGCTTTTGAAAACTTCTTTCCTTCCTAAGTGTTTCACTCTTTTATCCACGCGTTTACTTATCTTCCTCCCGGCCAGGCCCCATCCCGACCCACAAACACCCTTGCCCATGGATTCCTTGTTCAATACTCTCATCCATTTTATTTTACACTTTCCGGGGAATTTGCAAGGTTCAAGAGAGCCCTTAACAACCATGCCAAAATCTAAATACCGAAGTAATTTTGACGAGCTTTTTTTCTTTCTTTCTTTTCTTTAGTCTATTCCGTTAACTTTCCCACCACCAAACCACAACCAAGACTTTGTCTTATTAGTTTGACTTCGGTCTAAAATCACGCAACAATAATCATGGACATTATTTTACACAAACCGCCCCCTCCCCTCCTTTGGTAATTTCTCTTTCTTTTCCCCCTCTCTCTATCTCTTTCTATCTCCCCCTTTCTCTCTCTCTTGTTCTTTCATTTCAATCTGGTATCATGTTAAAATTAAAATTTAAATAAAACGGATTACATGTCTTAATCAAGGTTTGTCCATTTTCTCAACTCTCAGAAACACGAGTTTAGAAGAAGGGTATGACTTGTATGCGAGTTGTACTTCTTTCTGTTTAATCATTTACCCCTTTTCAGAAAAATAATTACTTTTATTTTTCATCACTGTTCAAAAATTCTATAAAAGTTTCCATTTTTAAAAAGTAACAACACACGACGAGACACATCTTTGTTATCTCCGTCAAAATAATAGTAATCCCAACCCGCTCAGGTTTTCCTTTTTCTTCTTTCCTAAATCGCGTTTTCGCTTCTGAAAAACCACACAACATTGCGTCATTCTTTGCTGAGATCATGTGACTATGAATGGCCAATTAGCGAAGGCGTGTGTCGCTAGGGGGCGGAGCTTAGCGCGGAGCCAAATTTGATCTTTGGATCTCGCTCGCGTGTCCGAAAAAGATCTGACTGACCGAAAAAAAAACACTCGCAGAAAAATTGCTTTTTCCACCCTTTCCCTTTATTGTTTTCGCTAGATTTTTTTACAGAGCATACTTGAAACATGGAAGATCCAGAAAATAAAGAAAACAAAATTTCGAAAATTTTGGAGTTTTTTACTATTTTGCCCATTTTCTCGACTTCTCTTCGCGCGACTTCTGTCTGATTTTGTTGTGACGAGTCACATATATGGAATCCAGTTGCATACATTATTTGTTGCTCTGTCGGGCAAGCATTTGACAAGTTTCTTAGTTGTCAAGGGAAACCTGTTCAACAAATTAAGTTTGCATAAAAATAGTAAACAAGTCTCAGGAAACGAAAATTCTTGATGTTTTCTTTAAGGACGGAGTGATTTTTTATGTTCTTTAATGCTGTTGCGAAGTGGATGTCTCTGATATCGGCGAAGGACAGTTTCTGAGAATCTCGGCGGTATCTTGATCTCGGAACTCCCACACTTGGTATACTATCAGACTTCAAAGAAGATTTGTGATATTTGTTTCACCTTGAGTGACGAATCCACCCTTAACCATCTCGACTTTTATTACTTAACCATTGACCTCATTATCTGACACATGGGGTATTCTTGGCAAGCATGGTGGGAGCCAAAACTAGTTGAGGCTGTCTGTACTTCCATGTCTGCCGGTTGCTTCTTTCAAACAAAATAAAACTTACGAAACATAATCAGGGCTGAAAACAGACATAGTAAAGTTTATGGATATTCACTGAACAGAGTATACCACAAAGTCTGTTTTCAGTCTTTTTCATTTAATTATCGTACTCGTCATGCCGTCATGGTGAGTTCTTCCCTGTTCTTGTCACTTTTACTAGGTCCTAAAAAGTAGGAATATGGATGTGCGCTCAGATAGATGTGGGTGCGGGTGTACGCCAAGAAGCATGGTACATTGGCAGTGGCGACGGACCTGCCATAACATATGCATATAACAGGTGGTCGTCTAGAAATATATCTATCATCATGTATGTTTACAGAGATGTCTCAGTTTGTCGCCAACAGCCACCCTATCGGTATTTCTTGTTAGAGACAATGCAGAGCAAGAAAAAAAAAGAGAAGAGAGAAATATATCAAGGCGAATTTTGTGAAGCATTCGTATTGCATCGAGCATATGCGTTTATAGACACAAACACTGGTAATGAATTATACTTTTATTCTTGCCAAGGAAACAGAGATGAAGGGGAACGGTTTGGGTCCATCAAGATAGGGGACGAATTGACAGGCCCAGATGCGGGTTTTTCCATAACATGACCCCCCAGTTTTCTGACACACCTGACACCCCATTTCTGACGGCTTTTACTAAACACTCGGGTCGCGTCGCGCTGGAAAACACTCGGGTGGTGGCTCGCTGGGTATGGGGCGCCAAGTGTAAACTAAGTTATTTGGTCCAAAACTGCACAGTTTAGAGTCAAAAGTTCACTCTAAATTTTATTTCTTTATAGAATTCACGAACAGTGAACCATTTCGTTACAAAATGAAATGCAACAGACGATCTTGCAACAAAAACCTCCCACCAATATGAATAAACAGACAGGATTTATAATTAGGCCTATGATCTCTCATTAAGCCTGCTATATTCACTTCGCCTGGGCATTGACTTTGTTTCGTTACACACACTATGTGCATAGCAGAGGGCGGGAGGATCAGTTTACCAGAATATGCTTGTGGGCGTGGCTATGATGGTTTTGGTTTTACTAACTGACTTCAGTTTTGGACTGAATAACCTAGTTAACACTTGGCGCACCATACCCAGCGACCCGCGACCCGAGTGTTTAGTAAAAGCCTTTCTGACACCCCATTTTCCCATTCACTTTTGTACATGTAGCATTTTCATTCTGTAATTGGCCTTTTTGCTAGTGAATATTCATCACTGTCTTATACGCAATGTGGGTTGTTCTTACTTTTTCTTTCAGGGGAGGTTTATGGAGAGAAACATTCGGATTTCATATATTTTGCATTATTTATCAATCAAAACATGATTGCATAAACAAACGTATTTATTTTTCATGTAAATAAATTCAAACGCATACAACAATCCATTTTATAATTCTATATGCTTTTGGTTGATGAATAATGCAAAATCAATGAAATCCGAATGTTTCTCCCCATAAACCCCCCGAAAGAAATTTTCATCTTCGTATAAAAGCATAGCAAGTCATTACAATAATATACATTTGAAAAAAAACCCATGTAAATATACAAATTCATGCAAGTATACATACATAAATAGAATAATCAAGAATAATGTCACGTCTTTCGTTTGAACAAGAAAAAAAAAAAAGAAGAATTGGATTATCAAGTTGAAAATGAAAAAAGGGAAACTAAAATAAGGCCGAAAGGCCTTGTAAACTAAGTTCCTTAAAAGTGTAAATAGTATGCAGTTTTACTACTTCGTTGTGTTATGTACCCAATTGTACATAAACACACAACTTGAAACAAGATTAACAAATACTGGATAATAGCAGAAGTCAGAGGATCCCCCCCCCCCCCCTCAACAAAAAATATCAGAAATATGTCAGTATTTAGATAAATAGTAAGTTTTCAGATATTTATTGAATAATTTTTGGTTATATTTAGGTATTAAATTCCAAAGCAAAGGGAGATTATATTGAAAATATTTTTTGTTCATACGTAAATAAAACTCTCCAACGATGAAAATTGGATCGATATATTGTGTTATAGTTATGGATACCAAGATTCGTGGTGAACATGTTCGAAATTTTATATGGGAGAAGATTGTGAAAAAAAAGCACGAAGGTGAGATTCCACTATCGCGTATTCATAATTTGTTTTCTCTGCTGTCTTTTACAACATTGCTTGCATCCGGTCCTTACTTTAAGATCAATCTCATCTTGAGAAAGTGCAAGCTCAGAGTCTGGTGACAAGGGAACCTTGACGGCAGTGCAGTGAACCACGAGACCTTGATGTCTGGAACCACGTGACCTCCGTGTCTAGTCCAACCAAAGCGACGAGTGATTTTTCGGTCACATGACTGAGAGATGTTTCAAAATTGAAAATGTGGTCTTGATCGAGTGGTCCTATCTGATAACTGGAAGGATTTTGCTTGTTTGTTAGGCACTGCAAAGTATATACATATGAATGAACTGCTAGGCTATCCTGATTTTGAAAAGGAGGGTGGAGGTATAAATATTAGTGATGATGATGATGATTATGATGATGGTGAAAACGCTACTATCAATAATGGTGATGATCATAATGACAGTAATTTCAACGATCATGATAAGTATCAATAATGATAAACCTCATAAAACTGATATTTTTTTTTCTCTTCTCGAATTTCAGGAAAAGGTAGATGGAATATTTGAGGCCAAGTCAAGGACGCGGCGTCAGTCATATACGTCATTCAAAGAGTCAGAGCAGAAGCTGGAGTTACTCAGGGTTCGAATGGCAGATATTGACGAAGACCTCAGACGTGAGTGTGATGTTTTCCTCCCTGATTTATCTGCCTGACACATTTTTTTGTGTGAAATTGATTGAAGAAAAAACTAATGAGAACATTGAGTAATGTTCAGATGAACACAGTTCTGACAAGATGCAAAGTAAAAACAAAGAGCTCATAACCTCATATAGGATAAACACAAAACGAGCAGGATTTTGACCTAACGGGCGCTTTCGTTTTATTCTCTTCAGGACCTGAAGAGAATAAAAACAAAAACTCTTGTGAAGTAAAAATCCTGTTCGTTGTGTGTATCCAATGTTGTGAACTCTTTGTTTTTACTTTTACATCTATATATTTTCTTACTCTCTCGCGTAGCATGCGATGATACAGACATCTTAAAGGGTGTCCAGTGTATCGAAGAGGACAAGTGTATTACATGGGGCCAGGTCTGTGACGATGTTCAGGACTGTGGCCTTCCACAGCTTGGAGATTGCCTCAACCAGACTGTGCAGCAGTATGGGATGGAACGGGAAGACAAATGCAACGGGGATGAGAATCGGGCGTGGTGTGATCTCAAGCAACATATTCCAAGGAGTAAGTTTCGGAAGACATCTTTCATATGGGGATTGAGTTCAGACTCGGTAGCTATCTGAAAGCTTCAAGACTGTAGCATTCAGCAGCTTGGTGATTTCCTCAACCGCACCATGTTCAGCACTAGATATTGGGGTGGAACGGGGAGATAAGTGAAACGCAGAGGCGAGAACAGGTTATGATATTCCCTCCATGGACATGTTCGTCAATAAAGTTAAATGAAATAAATAAGGCAGACATGAAGATGACATCTTTTATGGACACTAATATGCAACAGTTGATTCGCAAGCTCAATGAATCAAACTTTTCCATCAATTACCTTTATAACGAATATCCCTACTTTGTTTTTCAGGATGTGGTGAAGACATCGATCTCTCTCAGCGGTCAGGTAACAGGACGGTACGGATCATTTCTCCCAACTATCCCAGACAGTATCCAAGTGATATCCGCTGCTACTGGATGATCAAGACCTCAGAAGGCAACACACTCAGCGCCTCGTTCAAGAAGTTCAATACCGAGCCCAACTACGACTTCTTCAGTTTAGGCACAGGTATAAACCACAGGGTGGTGTGACTATGTTCATTAGAACAATTATTGCCATTGCACCGCTCTTACCTTGTCGTTCACATCGGAGAGCCTCATACTCCAAAAAATCCAATCTAACCCAGTCAAATCCATTGAATGCCTAATCAAGAAGTTGGTTGGGGGGGGGGGGTGTTCATGTTCATGTACCATATTACAAGACTTCAAAGAGGCCATGCCAATTACATGCAAGTTTGGAAAGTTTTTTTTTTTTTAAGCTTAGCTGAAAGGTAAAGCAAAGGAGGCGAGTTGGCTCAGTCGGTAAAGCGTCTGCCTGTCGAACCAAGGATCGTGGGTTCTAGTCCATCCAGGGCCGATGACTGAAGCCTCCGTTGTGTGTTACCGTGCCCCTCCCTTGTTTCACAGATGCAGGCTATGTTTCAGTGGAAAACACTCCGTACCTCGGATAGGACGTTAAATGGAGGGACCGTGTAGAGGGGAGTCGCCACCTTTGCACGTTAAGAACCCACTGCACTATTCGAAGAAGAGTAGGGTGGAACTCCGGTGTAGTGGTACACCTGCACATCCCAATAAGTTATATCGGGAGGAGAGACCCGAGGCCCAAGTGATAATAAAGATACTAAAGGAGACTGTTCTATAACTTAATTAAAACAATTCTTTAGTCAGATTTTTCGGTTTCATGGTATCGCATTTCATAAGTCATGTGGAGATGTTGTTCAGTATTTCATATCTTGATTACTTTTCAAACATAACTTTTATATTGTGTTATAATTTATCTGGTTATTATCTAATTTTCAGGAGAGAAAGAGGATGAGGAGGATCCAACCAAATACCTGATCTTCAAGCACAGTGGCCCAGAGCTTCCAGACCCCGAAGCTTTCCGCATCCGAGGCAACACAATGTGGATAACATTTAGGAGCGACGATTGGGACAACTATTCAGGGTTTGAAGTCCATGTTGCTGATACCTCTGTTTTCGGTACGTAACGTGGGGCGGTAAAACGCCTGTAGTTATGCGGGGGTGGTGGAAAGGTGGCGAAACGTTTTGCCTTAAAAAGGCGGTCTTTTGTTAGAATATGTTATATAAAAAGGATTGAGCTATAGATGTTCCAAATCTGGTAATTACAGTGAAATACTAGGCACTGACTGGAAGATGATAAAAAGAGAGAGTGCCCGTGTGTCATCTGCACATTGACGTAAATATTATGTTGGCAACATCTCAGAGCAGACGATGTCGCCGCTGATCATTTTAGCAGATTCGATACAGTCATAGACTGGTACCGATTATGGAACATTAGCCCCCATCAAGAGGCGCCGACGGTTGCAGACTTCAGTAGGTGAGAGCCCTTTTCATGTCCTTTTATGTTTGTGGGATTTATCCTTTACTTTTCATTTATTTTTCTAAATCGTCATCTACTTTATGCAATTTTCACTTTTTCACCCACAGATCCTGGTAATGTTGCCAAGAGCCCCTTCCCCGATGCAAGGAATACATGTAAGGACATTATTCATTTTCATGCCTCCGCCCACCGTAGGTGGTTGCTGGAGGCATTATGTTGTCGGGTCGTCCGTCCGTCCGTCCGTCCGTCCGTCCCGTTTTCGTTCTCGCGATAACTTGAGAAGCGTTTGACGGATCAACTTCAAACTTGGCTCATGTATGCATATGGGAGGGACAATGATCTGGTTAGATTTTGGGGTATCAAGGTCAAAGGTCAAAGGTCATAGAGGTCATTATGTACATAGAATTGGTTCGTTCTCGCGATAACTACACAACCATTTGACAGATCAACTTTAAACTTGGCTCGTGTATGGATATGGGAGGGACAATGATCTGATTAGATTTTGGAGTCTCAAGGTCAAAGGTCAAAGGTCACAGAGGTCATTATGTACATAGAAATGGTTCGTTCTCGCGATAACTACACAACCATTTGACGGATCAACTTCAAACTTGGCTCGTGTATGGATATGTGAGGGACAATGATTTGATTAGATTTTGAGGTCTCAAGGTCAAAGGTCAAAGGTCATAGAGGTCATTATGTACATAGAAATAGTTCATTCTCACCATAACTCAACTATTTGATGGAACAACTTCAGAGTTGGCTCATGTATGCATGTGGGAGGGACAATGATCTGATTAGATTTTGGAGTCTCAAGGTCAAAGGTTATAGAGGTCATTATATACATGAAACTTGCTTGTTCTTGCGATAAATCAACAACTCTGACGGTTCAACTGGAAACTTGGCTCATTTAAGCGTATGGAAAGGGCAATGGTCTCATTGGAGTTGGGGGTCACAAGGTTAAAGGTCAAGGTCAAGGATGTCATTTTATAAATGAAAATAAATCAACATGAATGTGCCATATATTTCCTATCTGGCATTGGCGGAGGCAAAAATTTCGATCGCGCGCGGTCGAGGATTCATCTAGTTTTAAATTATACTTGGTAATGATTGCATCTTGTGTATTGAGGGCAAGAAAATCTTTCTCTCTCATCACTACTGCATGGAGAGTAACGGAAGTTCATAGAGGGAAATTAGGTCTTTTTTCATGAATATTAGGTTTACTATGATAGATGATCGTTATTTTCTTATCACCATTTATGTGGAATTTTGTTATAAGCAGATTGTAAACACTTGCAGAAGTTCTCTATGTTATGGTCACATCCAACGTGCGTATCCGCAGCTGCTGCCTGATTTAAGGCCAGCCTTGCCGATTTATACGTCCATTTTACTGTCCTTTGGGCATCCTCACAGACAAACCTCCATCTTACCTGGAAGAACCCTTGAGGAACTTCAACCCTGTACGGCAGGTGCCTTGCAACTGCCGTTCGATGTGTTACGGTTCTGTATGTAATATATGGCGCCACTTGACTAACTCGTGCGACTCCCGCTGAAAGGTCTTGCGATGTTGATATTGTTATTCGCAAGATGCCAGCGCGATGTTTCCTGTTTCCACTTGACTGCTGTATAACCGGACTTCATTTACATAAGGAGCCACAGCAGAACTATCCAACAGTCTCCTTGCATGTCTTACTGCTCTTGCTCGCCTAGAAAAAAGGGGGAAGAACTGTGCATCTAAGACAGGAATTTTCTGCGAAATCCGTCATAGACCCCATGCAGAGAAGTGCAAGACCAGATTTGACTAAGGTTTTAAACAGGGCGTCATTATGTTGATACTGAATTAAAATTTTTCAGTGTACATGCATGACATTATTAGTGATAAGTTCCTTTCCGTGAGGTTGCCAGTCATACATACCCGTTGCGTCCGACAGTATTAAGCCGGGAACAGTGCCCGGGTTATAGCATTGTAGCATAGTATTTAGCAAGAGTTTTTAGGAGTTCTATTTTGATAAAAATGGTAATAACTATATCTTTATAGCTTGTGGTGGAACGGTCAGATTGGACATAGATGGAGAGGAGACGATCAGTTCCCCTGGTTATCCTGAGCCCTACGGTAACTATATGCAGTGTGACTGGGTCATCAGGATTGTCCAGGACGTCGCATTGGTATCTCTTTCAGGGCTTTCGAACTCGAGACCAACCAGGTAAAAATATTTCTTGAAAAAAAAGAAATTTTTGTATTTTTAGCACAGGGAAGAAGAGATGTGATCTAAAGGTTTGTCACAGAGTAGCCCACTTTGTATTTAATCAGTTACAACTGGAATATTAGAAATAGCCTTGTCATTTATCAGATTGACCAGGGAAATGGTGGCGGATAAAAGGATGGCACAATCAGCATTCCATACGAAGGGACGTAATAAATTATGATAAGTTTCATAAACTCCAATACTTCGTCCGTTTACTTCGGATTGTTCATTTTCAGAATGTTCTTTATGCTGACTGTTCATTTTGATATCCGAATTCTGACAGTTCCTAATTCAAAAAAATCGTAAAGGTTTTTATTATTCCTGTAGTTTTAAATTCGAAAATAAAACTAACAGGGTTCACTTTTCCGATATTGAAAGACAGATTACTATTACGTTGGTTTCTAAATTTCAGAATAATGAATGTATTGGAAATATGGTCCCTTTCAAAGCATGACATATCACTGATTCCACCATCTGTAGGACTTCGATGGAGGTTGGCTCAGGGATCTAATGTCGGAACAGATCTGGTAAACGGCGGGAAGCTGACCGGCCACTCAGTCCCTCATAAGGCCATCGTCATCGATAACAACATCGCATGGGTGAGGTTTAGCAGCGACCCAGCCAACGTCGACGTGGATTCAATTTGCAATAGTCAGGGACCAAACCTATAATGGTGAGATATCACTGGCGGCTTACGGGGCGGGGGGGGGGGGGGGGAAGACAGGGTGCCCAAATTTAAAACTCAACGTTGCAGAGCCCAAAATTACGTACGCTGTCAAATTATCGGCACCAGACATGCCAGAAGCCTGAAAATGCTTTAGCTTTCTCTTTCTCTCTCTTTCTCTCTCTCTCTCTCTCCCTCTCTCTCTCTCTCTCTCTCTCTCTCTCTCTCTCCTGATGGTCATGTATCTTGTTGACATTTTAAGCCTTTAATAGAAGATTCTTCATCGACCCCTGATAAGCAATATTGACATGTCTCCGCAGAGATATAGTGACTTGAGGGGAGGAGAGGTGCACAGTCTGCCCCAATTTTAAAACTCAACTTTGCAGAGCCCCCAAATGACCGTTACGCTGTCAAATTATCGGCCCTAGACATGCCAGAAGCTTGAAAATGCTTTAGCTTTCTTTCTCTTTTCTCTCTCCTGATGGTCATACATCTTGTTGACATTCTCCTTTTATAGAAGATTCTATATCGACCCTGATAAGCAATATTGACATGTCTCCACAAAGATATAGTGACTCGATATTTCTAGGTGTTGAGCTTCACCAAAATAATTGCATTAGGCCTATACGGATACCCTTTGCGCACGAAAGTCACTGCAATTGCCTCCGTACCCGCGGAGATAATTTTGAGCCTTTGAGGTGTAAACAAAACGTGCACGCACCACTATTTCGGTTCAACACTTCATTGTAATGACACATTCTGTTGTTTTGATTATTTTTGTATGCTCCAAGAAAAAAATAAAGGTGTCAAGGCATGCAACATGTTCTAATACTATTGCAGTTTTGTTTGGCATTCACTGTTTTGTCTTTATCACTCTCAAGCTGCGTCCAAAAA
>CM057161.1:24184863-24262594 GCA_029962745.1 Echinometra lucunter | reverse complement strand
AATCTCGGCGGTATCTTGATCTCGGAACTCCCACACTTGGTATACTATCAGACTTCAAAGAAGATTTGTGATATTTGTTTCACCTTGAGTGACGAATCCACCCTTAACCATCTCGACTTTTATTACTTAACCATTGACCTCATTATCTGACACATGGGGTATTCTTGGCAAGCATGGTGGGAGCCAAAACTAGTTGAGGCTGTCTGTACTTCCATGTCTGCCGGTTGCTTCTTTCAAACAAAATAAAACTTATGAAACATAATCAGGGCTGAAAACAGACATAGTAAAGTTTATGGATATTCACTGAACAGAGTATACCACAAAGTCTGTTTTCAGTCTTTTTCATTTAATTATCGTACTCGTCATGCCGTCATGGTGAGTTCTTCCCTGTTCTTGTCACTTTTACTAGGTCCTAAAAAGTAGGAATATGGATGTGCGCTCAGATAGATGTGGGTGCGGGTGTACGCCAAGAAGCATGGTACATTGGCAGTGGCGACGGACCTGCCATAACATATGCATATAACAGGTGGTCGTCTAGAAATATATCTATCATCATGTATGTTTACAGAGATGTCTCAGTTTGTCGCCAACAGCCACCCTATCGGTATTTCTTGTTAGAGACAATGCAGAGCAAGAAAAAAAAAAGAGAAGAGAGAAATATATCAAGGCGAATTTTGTGAAGCATTCGTATTGCATCGAGCATATGCGTTTATAGACACAAACACTGGTAATGAATTATACTTTTATTCTTGCCAAGGAAACAGAGATGAAGGGGAACGGTTTGGGTCCATCAAGATAGGGGACGAATTGACAGGCCCAGATGCGGGTTTTTCCATAACATGACCCCCCAGTTTTCTGACACACCTGACACCCCATTTCTGACGGCTTTTACTAAACACTCGGGTCGCGTCGCGCTGGAAAACACTCGGGTGGTGGCTCGCTGGGTATGGGGCGCCAAGTGTAAACTAAGTTATTTGGTCCAAAACTGCACAGTTTAGAGTCAAAAGTTCACTCTAAATTTTATTTCTTTATAGAATTCACGAACAGTGAACCATTTCGTTACAAAATGAAATGCAACAGACGATCTTGCAACAAAACCTCCCACCAATATGAATAAACAGACAGGATTTATAATTAGGCCTATGATCTCTCATTAAGCCTGCTATATTCACTTCGCCTGGGCATTGACTTTGTTTCGTTACACACACTATGTGCATAGCAGAGGGCGGGAGGATCAGTTTACCAGAATATGCTTGTGGGCGTGGCTATGATGGTTTTGGTTTTACTAACTGACTTCAGTTTTGGACTGAATAACCTAGTTAACACTTGGCGCACCATACCCAGCGACCCGCGACCCGAGTGTTTAGTAAAAGCCTTTCTGACACCCCATTTTCCCATTCACTTTTGTACATGTAGCATTTTCATTCTGTAATTGGCCTTTTTGCTAGTGAATATTCATCACTGTCTTATACGCAATGTGGGTTGTTCTTACTTTTTCTTTCAGGGGAGGTTTATGGAGAGAAACATTCGGATTTCATATATTTTGCATTATTTATCAATCAAAACATGATTGCATAAACAAACGTATTTATTTTTCATGTAAATAAATTCAAACGCATACAACAATCCATTTTATAATTCTATATGCTTTTGGTTGATGAATAATGCAAAATCAATGAAATCCGAATGTTTCTCCCCATAAACCCCCCGAAAGAAATTTTCATCTTCGTATAAAAGCATAGCAAGTCATTACAATAATATACATTTGAAAAAAAACCCATGTAAATATACAAATTCATGCAAGTATACATACATAAATAGAATAATCAAGAATAATGTCACGTCTTTCGTTTGAACAAAAAAAAAAAAAGAATTGGATTATCAAGTTGAAAATGAAAAAAGGGAAACTAAAATAAGGCCGAAAGGCCTTGTAAACTAAGTTCCTTAAAAGTGTAAATAGTATGCAGTTTTACTACTTCGTTGTGTTATGTACCCAATTGTACATAAACACACAACTTGAAACAAGATTAACAAATACTGGATAATAGCAGAAGTCAGAGGATCCCCCCCCCCCCAACAAAAAATATCAGAAATATGTCAGTATTTAGATAAATAGTAAGTTTTCAGATATTTATTGAATAATTTTTGGTTATATTTAGGTATTAAATTCCAAAGCAAAGGGAGATTATATTGAAAATATTTTTTGTTCATACGTAAATAAAACTCTCCAACGATGAAAATTGGATCGATATATTGTGTTATAGTTATGGATACCAAGATTCGTGGTGAACATGTTCGAAATTTTATATGGGAGAAGATTGTGAAAAAAAAGCACGAAGGTGAGATTCCACTATCGCGTATTCATAATTTGTTTTCTCTGCTGTCTTTTACAACATTGCTTGCATCCGGTCCTTACTTTAAGATCAATCTCATCTTGAGAAAGTGCAAGCTCAGAGTCTGGTGACAAGGGAACCTTGACGGCAGTGCAGTGAACCACGAGACCTTGATGTCTGGAACCACGTGACCTCCGTGTCTAGTCCAACCAAAAGCGACGAGTGATTTTTCGGTCACATGACTGAGAGATGTTTCAAAATTGAAAATGTGGTCTTGATCGAGTGGTCCTATCTGATAACTGGAAGGATTTTGCTTGTTTGTTAGGCACTGCAAAGTATATACATTATGAATGAACTGCTAGGCTATCCTGATTTTGAAAAGGAGGGTGGAGGTATAAATATTAGTGATGATGATGATGATTATGATGATGGTGAAAACGCTACTATCAATAATGGTGATGATCATAATGACAGTAATTTCAACGATCATGATAAGTATCAATAATGATAAACCTCATAAAACTGATATTTTTTTTTCTCTTCTCGAATTTCAGGAAAAGGTAGATGGAATATTTGAGGCCAAGTCAAGGACGCGGCGTCAGTCATATACGTCATTCAAAGAGTCAGAGCAGAAGCTGGAGTTACTCAGGGTTCGAATGGCAGATATTGACGAAGACCTCAGACGTGAGTGTGATGTTTTCCTCCCTGATTTATCTGCCTGACACATTTTTTTGTGTGAAATTGATTGAAGAAAAAACTAATGAGAACATTGAGTAATGTTCAGATGAACACAGTTCTGACAAGATGCAAAGTAAAAACAAAGAGCTCATAACCTCATATAGGATAAACACAAAACGAGCAGGATTTTGACCTAACGGGCGCTTTCGTTTTATTCTCTTCAGGACCTGAAGAGAATAAAAACAAAAACTCTTGTGAAGTAAAAATCCTGTTCGTTGTGTGTATCCAATGTTGTGAACTCTTTGTTTTTACTTTTACATCTATATATTTTTCTTACTCTCTCGCGTAGCATGCGATGATACAGACATCTTAAAGGGTGTCCAGTGTATCGAAGAGGACAAGTGTATTACATGGGGCCAGGTCTGTGACGATGTTCAGGACTGTGGCCTTCCACAGCTTGGAGATTGCCTCAACCAGACTGTGCAGCAGTATGGGATGGAACGGGAAGACAAATGCAACGGGGATGAGAATCGGGCGTGGTGTGATCTCAAGCAACATATTCCAAGGAGTAAGTTTCGGAAGACATCTTTCATATGGGGATTGAGTTCAGACTCGGTAGCTATCTGAAAGCTTCAAGACTGTAGCATTCAGCAGCTTGGTGATTTCCTCAACCGCACCATGTTCAGCACTAGATATTGGGGTGGAACGGGGAGATAAGTGAAAAGAGGCGAGAACAGGTTATGATATTCCCTCCATGGACATGTTCGTCAATAAAGTTAAATGAAATAAATAAGGCAGACATGAAGATGACATCTTTTATGGACACTAATATGCAACAGTTGATTCGCAAGCTCAATGAATCAAACTTTTCCATCAATTACCTTTATAACGAATATCCCTACTTTGTTTTTCAGGATGTGGTGAAGACATCGATCTCTCTCAGCGGTCAGGTAACAGGACGGTACGGATCATTTCTCCCAACTATCCCAGACAGTATCCAAGTGATATCCGCTGCTACTGGATGATCAAGACCTCAGAAGGCAACACACTCAGCGCCTCGTTCAAGAAGTTCAATACCGAGCCCAACTACGACTTCTTCAGTTTAGGCACAGGTATAAACCACAGGGTGGTGTGACTATGTTCATTAGAACAATTATTGCCATTGCACCGCTCTTACCTTGTCGTTCACATCGGAGAGCCTCATACTCCAAAAAATCCAATCTAACCCAGTCAAATCCATTGAATGCCTAATCAAGAAGTTGGTTGGGGGGGGGGGGTGTTCATGTTCATGTACCATATTACAAGACTTCAAAGAGGCCATGCCAATTACATGCAAGTTTGGAAAGTTTTTTTTTTTTTAAGCTTAGCTGAAAGGTAAAGCAAAGGAGGCGAGTTGGCTCAGTCGGTAAAGCGTCTGCCTGTCGAACCAAGGATCGTGGGTTCTAGTCCATCCAGGGCCGATGACTGAAGCCTCCGTTGTGTGTTACCGTGCCCCTCCCTTGTTTCACAGATGCAGGCTATGTTTCAGTGGAAAACACTCCGTACCTCGGATAGGACGTTAAATGGAGGGACCGTGTAGAGTGGAGTCGCCACCTTTGCATGTTAAGAACCCACTGCACTATTCGAAGAAGAGTAGGGTGGAACTCCGGTGTAGTGGTACACCTGCACATCCCAATAAGTTATATCGGGAGGAGAGACCCGAGGCCCAAGTGATAATAAAGATACTAAAGGAGACTGTTCTATAACTTAATTAAAACAATTCTTTAGTCAGATTTTTCGGTTTCATAGTATCGCATTTCATAAGTCATGTGGAGATGTTGTTCAGTATTTCATATTTGATTACTTTTCAAACATAACTTTTATATTGTGTTATAATTTATCTGGTTATTATCTAATTTTCAGGAGAGAAAGAAGATGAGGAGGATCCAACCAAATACCTGATCTTCAAGCACAGTGGCCCAGAGCTTCCAGACCCCGAAGCTTTCCGCATCCGAGGCAACACAATGTGGATAACATTTAGGAGCGACGATTGGGACAACTATTCAGGGTTTGAAGTCCATGTTGCTGATACCTCTGTTTTCGGTACGTAACGTGGGGCGGTAAAACGCCTGTAGTTATGCGGGGGTGGTGGAAAGGTGGCGAAACGTTTTGCCTTAAAAAGGCGGTCTTTTGTTAAATTTGTTATATAAAAAGGATTGAGCTATAGATGTTCCAAATCTGGTAATTACAGTGAAATACTAGGCACTGACTGGAAGATGATAAAAAGAGAGAGTGCCCGTGTGTCATCTGCACATTAACGTAAATATTATGTTGGCAACATCTCAGAGCAGACGATGTCGCCGCTGATCATTTTAGCAGATTCGATACAGTCATAGACTGGTACCGATTATGGAACATTAGCCCCCATCAAGAGGCGCCGACGGTTGCAGACTTCAGTAGGTGAGAGCCCTTTTCATGTCCTTTTATGTTTGTGGGATTTATCCTTTACTTTTCATTTATTTTTCTAAATCGTCATCTACTTTATGCAATTTCCATTTTTTCACCCACAGATCCTGGTAATGTTGCCAAGAGCCCCTTCCCCGATGCAAGGAATACATGTAAGGACATTATTCATTTTCATGCCTCCGCCCACCGTAGGTGGTTGCTGGAGGCATTATGTTGTCGGGTCGTCCGTCCGTCCGTCCGTCCGTCCGTCCCACTTCGTTCTTCAAACTTGGCTCAAGTATGCATATGGGAGGGACAATTATCTGATTAGATTTTGGGGTATCAAGGTCAAAGGTCAAAGGTCATAGAGGTCATTATGTACATAGAAATGGTTCGTTCTCGCGATAACTACACAACCATTTGACAGATCAACTTTAAACTTGGCTCGTGTATGGACATGTGAGGGACAATGATCTTATTAGATTTTGGGTCTCAAGGTCAAAGGTCAAAGGTCATAGAGGTCATTATGTACATAGAAATAGTTCATTCTCACCATAACTCAACTATTTGATGGAACAACTTCAGACTTGGCTCATGTATGCATGTGGGAGGGACAATGATCTGATTAGATTTTGGAGTCTCAAGGTCAAAGGTTATAGAGGTCATTATATACATGAAACTTGCTTGTTCTTGCGATAAATCAACAAATCTGACGGTTCAACTGGAAACTTGGCTCATTTAAGCGTATGGAAAGGGCAATGGTCTCATTGGAGTTGGGGGTCACAAGGTTATAGGTCAAGGTCAAGGATGTCATTTTATAAATAAAAATAAATCAACATGAATGTGCCATATATTTCCTATCTGGCATTGGCGGAGGCAAAAATTTCGACCGCGCGCGGTCGAGGATTCATTTAGTTTTAAATTGTACTTGGTAATGATTGCATCTTGTGTATTGAGGGCAAGAAAATCTTTCTCTCTCATCACTACTGCATGGAGAGTAACGGAAGTTCATAGAGGGAAATTAGGTCTTTTTTCGTGAATATTAGGTTTACTATGATAGATGATCGTTATTTTCTTATCACCATTAATGTGGAATTTTGTTATAAGCAGATTGTAAACACTTGCAGAAGTTCTCTATGTTATGGTCACACCCAACGTGCGTATCCGCAGCTGCTGCCTGATTTAAGGCCAGCCTTGCCGATTTATACGTCCATTTTACTGTCCTTTAGGCATCCTCACAGACAAACCTCCATCTTACCTGGAAGAACCCTTGAGGAACTTCAACCCTGTACGGCAGGTGCCTTGCAACTGCCGTTCGATGTGTTACGGTTCTGTATGTAATATATGGCGCCACTTGACTAACTCGTGCGACTCCCGCTGAAAGGTCTTGCGATGTTGATATTGTTATTCGCAAGATGCCAGCGCGATGTTTCCTGTTTCCACTTGACTGCTGTATAACCGGACTTCATTTACATAAGGAGCCACAGCAGACCTATCCAACAGTCTCCTTGCATGTCTTACTGCTCTTGCTCGCCTAGAAAAAAGGGGAAGAACTGTGCATCTAAGACAGGAATTTTCTGCGAAATCCGTCATAGACCCCATGCAGAGAAGTGCAAGACCAGATTTGACTAAGGTTTTAAACAGGCGGTCATTATGTGATACTGAATTAGAATTTTTCAGTGTACATGCATGACATTATAGTGAAGTTTCCTTTCCGTGAGGTTGCCAGTCATACATACCCGTTGCGTCCGACAGTATTAAGCCGGGAACAGATGCCCGGGTTATCGAATTGTAGCATCGTATTTAGACAAGAGTTTTTAGGAGTTCTATTTTGATAAAAATGGTAATAACTATATCTTTATAGCTTGTGGTGGAACGGTCAGATTGGACATAGATGGAGAGGAGACGATCAGTTCCCCTGGTTATCCTGAGCCCTACGGTAACTATATGCAGTGTGACTGGGTCATCAGGATTGTTTCCAGGACGTCGCATTGGTATCTCTTTCAGGGCTTTCGAACTCGAGACCAACCAGGTAAAATATTTCTTGAAAAAAGAAAAATTTTTGTATTTTTAGCACAGGGGAGAAGAGATGTGATCTAAGGTTTGTCACAGAGTAGCCACTTTGTATTAAATCAGTTACAAACTGGAATATTAGAATTGCCTTGTCATTTATCAGATTGACCAGGGAAATGGTGGCGGATAAAGATGGCACAATCAGCATCCATAGCGAAGGGACGTAATAATTATGATAGGTTTCATAAACTCCAATACTTCGTCCTTTACTCTGCGGATGTTCATTTTTCAGAATGTTCTTTATGCCGACTGTCATTTTGATATCCGAAATTCTGACAGTTCATAATTCAAAAATCGTAAAGGTTTTATTATTCCTGTAGTTTAAATTCGAAATAAAACTCCAGGGTTCACTTTTCCGATATTGAAAGACGGATTACTAGTTACGATTGGTTTCTAAATTTCAGAATATGAATGTATTGGAAATATGGTCCCTTTCAAAGCATGGCATTTCACTGATTCCACCATCTGTAGGACTTCGTGGAGGTTGGCTCAGGATCTAATGTCGGAACAGATCTGGTAAACGGCGGGAAGCTGACTTGGCCACTCAGTCCCTCATAAGGCCATCGTCATCGATACAACATCGCATGGGTGAGGTTTAGCAGCGACCCAGGCCAACGCTCGACGTGGATTCAATGCAATAGTCAGGGACCAACCTCATAATGGTGAGATATCACTGGCGGCTTACGGGGGCGGGGGGGGGGGGGAAAAGAGGTGCCCCAATTTAAACTTCAACGTTGCAGAGCCCCAAATTATCGTTACGTCTGTCAAATTATCGGCCCAGACATGCCAGAAGCCTGAAAAAAAATGCTTTAGCTTGCTCTTTCTCTCTCTTTCTCTCTCTCTCTCCTCACCTATCTCCTCTCTCTCCTCTCTCTCTCTCTCTCTCCGATGGTCAGTACATCTTGTTGACATTTTAAGCCTTTAATCGAGATTCTTTATCGACCCCTGATAAGCAATATTGACATGTCCTCCGCAGAGATAGTGACTTGAGGGGAGGAGAGGTGCACAATCTGCCCCAAGTTTAAAACTCAACTTTGCAGAGCCCCCCCACAATGACGGTTACGCTGTCAAATTATCGGCCCTAGACATGCCAGAGCTTGAAAATGCTTTAGCTTTCTTTCTCTCTTCTTCTCTCTCCTGATGGTCATACATCTTGTTGACATTCTCCCTTTATAGAAGAATTCTATATCGACCCCTGATAAGCAATATTGACATGTCTCCACAAAGATATAGTGACTCGATATTTCTAGGTGTTGAGCTTCACCAAAATATTGCATTAGGCCTATACGGATACCCTTTGCGCACGAAAGTCACTGCAATTGCCTCCGTAACCCGCGGAGATAATTTGAGCCTTTGAGGTTGTAAACAAAACGTGCACGCACCACTATTTCGGTTCAACACTTCATTGTAATGACACATTCTGCTTTGGTTTTGATTATTTTTGTATGCTCCAAGAAAAAATAAAGGTGTCAAGGCATGCAACATTGTTCTAATACTATTGCGAGTTTTGTTTGGCTTCACTGTTTTGTTCTTTATCACTCTCAAGCTGCGTCCAAAAGAACAAACAAACTCCAGTAGCTGACCAACTCCTACTCAACAAATTAATGGAGTTGCCGAAATGTTACAATCAACCAATTCTGATACATCTTGAGTAATTGACCAACGTCGTCTTTTTTCTTATGCAGGTTGTGGTGGAAGCAATAGACATCCCTGCCGATGGCTCTATCGTGGTCGCGTCGCCCCTCTTCCCCGACCTCGGTTACCGCGTTAATCTCAACTGCATCTGGAAGTTCACCGGAGCTCCTGGTCGCACGCTCTCCGTCATCTTCAAAGACTTCGCCACGGAGGAGAAATATGATACAGTGAGTGCTGGCTACGGGAGCAGCCCTGCTCGCGATGGCTCCAACTATGTGGGTCAGTAGCGCCAGTGGTTAACGGACTTCCGGACCCTGCAGGG
The DNA here is from genome assembly GCA_029962745.1 of Echinometra lucunter. Taxonomy (NCBI): domain Eukaryota; kingdom Metazoa; phylum Echinodermata; class Echinoidea; order Camarodonta; family Echinometridae; genus Echinometra; species Echinometra lucunter. Next base: position 24,253,129 of record CM057161.1, on the reverse strand, counting down.
TTCGATACTCCTAGCAATGAGGCATGGATCTATTTCCGATCTGACGTCAGCGTAATTGATCGTGGATTCAAAGTCGAAGTATCAGATCACCTCGATAGGCGTAAGTACATGGTAGAAATCAGTACTGAATATACATCACATAATTTCGTTTACGAATGACCAGTCATACGCCCGTCGGCACGAGCCATGGAGACGAAAGAAATACCATTTTCATCAGTCCTCCCTGATGAAGAAAATGTGAATAAAAAAGACCATTGTTTAATTGTAGGGACTTGTTCGAGGGATTATTATTTTCTCTTAATATTCATGTTACCTTTACAGCTCCCTATTCTTTGTTTTGAATTTTTTTTTACCCTTCTTTTGATATCTGGCGAGAACACATGAAAAAGGGTCTTCTCGCCGCCCACACAGCCTCACATCTGTGTGATTTGTTGTCCTTGGACAGGTCATCTATTTTAATCTGTCATTTCCAAATTTAATGGACTCCAGATTCATAAATATATCCTTACATTTTCTCTCTGTCAGCTTCCAACTTTACGCCGGAGATCCGCCCTACTCGGGAGCCAGACACAAGTAAGTTCATAAATTTGGGTAACGTAATTGTCTGGTGAAAGAATACAATGTAGGCTAAAGGAAACCCTCCAAGGTTCACTCTTGTTTTTCATACGGGTTTGGGCTGACTGTTCCAGGTAACTTTCAGGGAAGGACCATCTAGATTGTTCTGCCCTACTTTAGCAAAAGGAAGCAAGTGACAACGAGCACAATGCCACAAGAAAGAAAACCTGTTTGTGACCAGACTCTACAACACAGGAATTTGAAATCACAAGTAAATATGATGTTCTTATTCCGAGAATGAAACAGAATCCGAAATTATTTCCGGAATTACGTATCCTGGGAATAACAAGCCTCATAATAGTTTTCAAAACCTTCAAATAGACAAACTATTGGAAAATAGAAACTCGGAAATGCGGAGTTGTGCAAGTGTTCATGAACCACTAATCTTTAGAATTATGAACCCCTGTAAAGAAAATTTGTTCTTTTGAGGAAAAACAGTGGACCTTTGAAATTGGTGACCGTTGAAAAAACAGTGTCCCCGTCGAATTGTCTGTTGATACATGTTGTCTTATTCACTTGCAGATTGTGGAGGTGAGGGTTGAGGGAAGCCGATTCAGCACTAAACTGGTTATCGACTCCCCGGGCCGTATTTACAGGAAGTTCTTGGACTGTCTCTGGGAGATCACGGTTCCTTTCGGCGGTCAAGTCCGCATCTTTCTTCACCCAGTTCCGGACTGAGAAACACCGGGACATCGTCTCTTCGTCGGTAACGGCACGGACCCTGAAGACTCCGAAAGCATCTTCATCACCCACAGTGGTCGCGGGAAACCAAACGAGGTCATCACGTATGCCCAGAACATCTGGGTAAAGTTCATCACGGATTCTGTCAATGAGATGTCTTGGCTGGACCATGGTCATTGAAGCTATGCCCTATACGAGTAGGTTTGATGATGTTGCTTAACGTTTCCCCAGCTTCTGCATGAACTGATATGATCTTTGGCAGTCCGTTGTAGAAGACACTTATGTTTGTTTGTTTTTTTAAACATTCGGGCTGCATCAGTGACTGATGCAGCTGGAAGCAAGGGTAGCATTATTGAAACGGCTGATTGTAAAATAAACAGTAAAGCAATCAACACATCTTATGAAACTAGCATAAGACCGTCCATTCGAAAATTTTTCTTTTGTTCTTGATTCTGCATGAACACATCACAATAACCTTACACTGTCAACCTGCATTCACGCTTGTCAGTGGTCGAATATTAGTATATTTTGTAATTCATGTAGTTGCATAATAATGATGAGTTTTTCAATTGTTTTATTTTTGGCACCAAGATTGCAGTGGTCACCTTTTCATCCCATCCGAAGCTCATACCATAGGGTCGCCGAATTTCCCCTACAATTACAACAACGGGGAGGACTGCTATTACCAGATCCAGGGTTGCCCCCGGCAGAAGGATAGAGGTCAACTTCCTGGAGTCACCACGGAACCTCGTGAGCTAGACGTGCTGAGCATCGGGGAAGGGTGCATCCAAGAGAGCGGGGACATCATCGTGGGTAACCACAGCGGATACGGTTGTCCCGCCTCCCGGTAGGTTCTTCTCCCGGAAAAACGCAGTCTGGATGAAGTTCCACACAGTGATGTCAGCACCTACAAGGGATGGCTGGTCAACTTTGCCGACGCCCAAACGCCCGCTGGTAACTCAGATCTCTTTCTTTAATTCCTTCGCCGTAATATACTCTTTGTGAAGTTGTCTTTTTGTCTCGCCGTCATAATTGGAATAGAAATATCCTTTTCATGTTTGTTTATGTACCGAGGGCTTTATACTTTAAGCACTATATCTCTGCGATAATTTAATCATATTATCGTTATTATTATTATTATTATTATTATTATTATTATTATTATTATTATTATTATTATTATTATTATCATCATCATCATCATCATTTATGATATTATAATCATTATGATTGTTATTATAATTTTTCCCTTGAATCTTTCTGTTTATGGTTCCTAAAATATATTCTTTTTTTTCCCTTGTCGACACAATTGTCCAGATGACTCTGACGACCCATGCCCGCCGTACATACCCCCAACGGAGCCTCCCAAAACCACCAAAGAACCTTACAAGCCAATCATCTACGCAGAGGATGAGGACTGGTCCGGCGTTGGTCCCTTCCCTGACTGGTACGACGACGGACTGGCTTAGCGGAGAGGAAGAGAACCAGTACACCATGACGGAGTTCGATTATTCGGAACCGCAGGATACCGGAGCTGTCACCGAGGGGAACGTCAACGGTGAACCGAGCGTGTAAGAGAAGAAACCGAAAGAAAAAAACGGGGTAAGCATGAGAAAATATATATAATACAGTGTATTTTTTATAGAAGTGATAGTAGCAATGTTTTTTTGTAGCGTGCTCATGCCGTCACGTGGCTGGTTTTGCAAACCGACACTGTGATCAGCGCACGATGCGAAAACAGTTTAAAGAAAATGCTTGTAAATATATCCCGACGGAATAACTATTATTGCTGTAAATGAGAGGTTCAATAGATATAGCTCTAGCATATCATTTACACCTAGGTAGGGAATTTAATGTGGACTATTCCTAGCCGTCTCCAGTAGATGCTGATTTCTGAAACTTGGTCGTTTGCTTATTGCCACTCCAAACAGAACTTCCGCGCCAAGAAAGCTGGAAATAGTCTAATATATCTATCTCTTTAAGTCACAGATTTAAACAAGTTGTTTATTAACGATTTCTAGACTAGTAAAATCATGATGTTGGATCAAGTTATGTGTTCTTGAACAATTCGTGAACATTTTTTTTTATTCATGAGGAAATAATGTCCTGTGATAGTGGATTGTATACTTTTTTCATTCTTGTCCAGCATATATACTGACATTCTCTCTATTCACTTAAAAGCTTCCATCTTTTCTTTCCTAATTGTGTTCTTCTCCCTTATCCAGGGTCACACGATTACAGAAGAACAAAATATTCGTCTAGCGCTGATTCCTGAATGTTTCATCACTCAACCGGGAAACAGAAGAACTATGTAAAAATACAGTTATACGTTACGATGGGTTTGTATTGATTCTAATGCGTGAGATGCTGTATGCGAAGGATCAAGAAATGGGGAAGTCAGGGGGCTCATTAAGTAGATAGTTTAGTGTTAAAGTGCACTTCGACAGGAGCTCCATTGTCGCAGAGTGAATACAACAGTTCCTTGCACTCCCAAACTCCGAAAAAAAAATAGAAGTTAGAGTTACCTATTGCCTTCTAACCACACCTTTGTAGTTTTAGTTGTTTTTTTTACAATTGCTGGACAAATAAGTACGCATGCGAAAACGGAACTTATTCAAACATTTCGCGGGATGACTGCACTACATTTCTTGACACTGGAGCTTCTGCCCGAAAATGAGCATTCCTATTTAAATAGCAAACTGCCTAGCTTATAGAAAAGGGCAGAAGAAAATCTTTATGACAAATATTATAAAGAAACATGCTTTTTCTCAAATTACGTGTATATGGTTACTGAGGATTTGCTCAACATTATGCACCATTGTAAGCTTTTTACTTCAGCCTCCTTATTCTATGTACTTCTAAGGTAGCTCTTATTATTTTCGTACACATTTTAGTTTTTTTTTTAATAATAATGAATATTATTTTGTTTGTCTTTAATATTCTATCATAATTGCAAAGCTGCTAAAATATTTTGAGAATAAATTTCATTACTGTTAGTTTGTATTTGTAGATATTTAGGCTTTTAAACTTAGTCATGTTTGTTGGGAATGTAACAGATTGGAATATGGCGTAGGTGATAAGTAAACACAGTAAGGACATCATTTCGTAATACAGAAAAGGAAACTACTCTGTACAAAGGCCAACAAAGAAGTAAAACATTTTAAGTGTGAAATATCCAATCAAGTACTTGAAACAAAATTGTATGTAACTGGAAAGGATCGATTTTTTTTTTTGGTGTAGAAGGGATTTTCGTTTCAGTTTCATCATATGTCACATGTATTGTGAGTAATACTCTTATTGTTTGTTTATACAGTTGAAGTGTGTTTCTTTTCTTTTTTTTCAAAATATGAAATTTTGTATTCATCAAAAAGCATTAGGACGTAAACGATTACTTTTATTTTTCATACAAAAATAATCAAACGAAATGTAACAAACAATGTTGTATACAATGTTTTTATCCAACTTTTCAATAAAATCGGACTCACAACCTAGTCATCGCATGGATGTAAAGTAATTGTCTTTACTTGTCTATTAGGTAATATTTACATTTTGCAACAGCTCACAAGATCGACAGCAGATTAGACCAACTTTCGGTCTTCTTAAAAGATGTCTGAACCTGAATGATCACGTGACCGGCATGTCCATATAACAGGCATTGAAACCACTTTTCTGACGGTTCATATGAAGATAAATGTCTGTCTCGTCCGTGTAAACCGGTGTCCTGTTTGTAGAGTACATTGCATAACGTGCATGTCAATTCTAACTACTAATGACCAGCAAGGCACTCAAGATGCTCAAGAAAATAAACATAAGAGCGAATTATACTTCTGAATGAAGAAGTCGTTTATAATAGGCGTTAAAAATATTTGACACTTTTGATCATTAATAACTTAAAAGCCATTACTTGCTTCTGCCTGATTTCTTGACATCTTGAAGGATGTCAAATTTATTTGGACTATAAGTTTTGTTAAATTCCCCTCAACTTTGTGTAAGTCGACTCTGTTGGGACCACAAAAAATAGTTCAACTAATGCAAATTCGACTTAAGAAATGTAAATATGTAAATAACACATGTTTTGTATAGTTTTGCCCCCCCCCCAAAAAAAAAAATGATTCGACATATGCGAGTTCGAGTTATGCAAGGTTAACTGTAGATTTTCACTTTTTGACAAATCGAGGTCCCAAAATGTGTTTGTCGGAAATGAACTCAGAGCCCAACAATTGCTAATGTACATTGCAGCTGAAATTTCACTGCACGTATTTTGACCCATAATACATGTATAGTCAGAATTATTAATGACGCCGGAGAGCAAAGGTCGGCAGAAATCACAGACATGACGAACAATGATATTCTTGTGTTTTTAATTAATTACTGACTGAGCATTATTTTATGAATACTAATGAAGAAAAATTAATCAAACTTTGTCCAAATACATTTGACTTCCTACATTTGCTGTGAAAATATCAGTCTTAATTTACACGAGTATCAGCGTTTGAGTTATTAATGATCACGTGTCAAATGTTTCTTAAACATCATGGCTAGGGGTGCAGTATGGGCCGAGCAATTAAGGGGGGGGGGGCATGCACACTCCCTCGTTATTAGTGGGCACGGGAGGGGGGTGTTTCATAAAGCTGTTCGTAAAGTTACGCATGACTTTACGAACGACTTGAATATAAAGTGCCATATGGGATGCCCAAAGTTTTTCATGACGTGTTAACAAAGTGTGACTGCCTTTCCCATAAACTGGATTGAATTGTAGATAAATATACTTTAAGCTGATGCGATTTACAGTGACTCAGAATCCCATTCAGTTTGCTGTATTCAAGTCGTTCGTAAAGTCTTTCCTTAAGTGGTGTCGTAGAGGTGTCGTAGTCTAGTGGATACGTCACTGGACTGTGGATCTCGTGGTCTGAGTTCGAGTTCCGCCGTGGCTCTAATGTCCTTTGGCAAGATATGAATCCACGTTTGCCACTCTCCACCCAGGTGTAAGTGGGTACCGACAGGAAGGAATTTCTTGCATGCTGTTAAGCGCTGAAATTGATAGCCTAGCTGAGCCGGGGTATATTGGAGCGCTTTGAATAACCTTCTCTGGTGGATAGGTGCGCTATATATACAATACTATTTATTATTATTATTTACTTTGCGAACAACTTTATGAAACAACCCCCCCCCCCTCCCCGGGCCCCGTCCCGTAGGCGCTTTGAATAACCTTCTCTGGTGGATAGGTGCGCTATATATACAATACTATTTATTATTATTATTTACTTTGCGAAACAACTTTATGAAACAACCCCCCCCCCCCCTCCCCGGGCCCCGTCCCGTAGCATGAAATTTGTTATCAGTAACAAGTTATCAACTGCCACATTTCTATGACAAATTTGCTCTCAGCCAATTAGATGCAAGGATTTCAGTAGCTTACAACAGTTATTGCAACTTGTTTATATTGAAAAAAAAAAAGTTTTATGAAACGGGGGCCCATGCAGGTCTTATATGGATAGCATGCCACAAATTAGTAAGCCGGGAAGGAATGACCGTGGGAATTTTCCCACATGGGTCGCTTGATATTTTGTCTTAACTGAGGGCCGGTTGATGTGGTATGTAGACCGATTTATGTTAGACATGTCAGAATGCTGGTCGCATCGAAATTTCAATCCAAATTTTAGTTGCCGTCCGCCCCTTGCTGGGGAAAAGGCTGCCTATATTACTAGACGGGGGGAGGACTTGGAAGTTGGTCTCACCATTTTCAGCGTTCCCTTCCCCACTCTCCCTCTCCATCGAGACTCCCTCCCCCTCCCCCCCCTCTCTCTCTTCCCCGCTCTCTCTCCCTCTCCCTCTCCCTCCCCTTCCCCCTCTCTCTCCCTTCCCCGCCCTCTCTCTCCCCTCTCTCCTCCTGAAAAGAATAAAAGAAAAAATAACTAGTGATTGACTCTTACTGAACTTCCCAAAGAAGTAGAAAGAATTAGCAGAGAGATGAATACGTGTTGCCGTCCAGAGTTGACGATGAATCACGAAATTATAAGAAAGATGAAAAGTGGGATAAATTTCCTGAAAAGAAAGTGGTTGAGGAGGATACGGAATGAGTTTACGACACTAGCTCTAGCGACAATGCAAGTTTCGAACTTCAATCATGAGCCCAATTCGAACACCATAACCATGAAGCTTTGTATAGCTTGTTGCTATAACGGAATAAAATACCAAACCCTAACCATGCTTACCCTTAAAGATATAAGCCTAATCTCAAACGATATTGCAACCTTCGGGGTGTTTCATATAGCTGTTCGTAAAATTTTGACTGACTTTACCAATAGTGGCGTAGCTAGGATTTTTTTCAGTAGGGGGGCACTGGGGGGGGGCTTGAAATTTTGTAGGGGGCACCCCAAATATTTTTTTGGCACATACAAACACGCACACAGCACACAAGCACCTCCGCCCTCCCCCCACTCACACATAATATTTTCTATTTTGCGAGCGAGCGAAGAGAGCGAGCCAAAATAACCACTTTTTTTTTTGTCTTCAAAATACAGTTTAGACATTTTTATATGATAGATTTGGTCACCACTCTACCAAATAGAATATATCTCACTGCTCTATGCTTTCTCAAACCATTCTGCTTCTAAATATGAAGAGCGAGCGAAGCGAGCAAGAAAATTTTGAAATCCTCACTTACAAATGTCTACATTTTTTTTTTTGGCCTTTCTGGCCCATTTTGGAATTGCTTTACCTTTTTTTTTTTGCCTGATGATAGTGTGATACCTGGCCTTTATTTTTCAATTTGTTTTTTCTTTTCCTACCTTTTGGCACATACACAAACCCACACGCACATATAATATCTATTTTGAGAGCGAGCAAAGCGAGCGAGCCAAAATTACCACTACGTCGTCAAAATACAGTTTAGACCTATAATTTTTTGAATGGTATATTAGGTCACTACTCTACAAAATGGGATATATCTTGCTGGTCCATGCTGTCTGTTTTTTTTTAATACACTGTGTCAAGCGGACATTTATTTTGTTTTGATGTTTTAAAAAAAAAGAGAAAAAATGATGTAGGCCTATGTTCACGATATTTCTATTTTAAAAGAAAAAAAGATATTTTTATATCTTGTGTTATATTGGAAATAAAACCTGAACTTGAACTTGAACTTGGTCTTGTCTCAAGCCATCCTGCTTCTAAATATGAAGAGCGAGCGAAGCGAGCAAGAAATTTTTGAAATCTGCACCTAGAAAAGTCTACATTTTTTTGCCTTTCTGTCCCATTTCGGTATTGCTTTACCTTTTTATTTGCCTGCTGATAGTGAGATACTTGGACTTTATTTTTCTTTTTTTTTTCTTTTCCTACCTCTTGATTTTCGTTGGGGGGCACCTGGGGGCACACCAAATTTATGGGGGGGGGGGGGGGGCATGTGCCCCCCCCCCCAGGGCCCCGTAGCTAAGCCCCTGTTTACGAACGACTTGAATACGGCAAGCCACATGGGACTCTCAATCATTATAAATCGCGTCAGCTAAAGGTGAAACATGCAGATGTAGATTAACATTACTATTGTTCACAAACAGTTTTATTGCGAAGTACATTTTTTGCCACAATTTAATTGAGATTATGGGAAATGCAGTCACTCTTTGTTAAAACGTCAGGAAAAAAAAAACTGGCATCCCATTTGGCACTTCACATTCAAGTCGGTCGTAAATTATTACGTAACTTTACGAACAGCTTTATGAAACACCCCTTTGACACTATATACCGCGTATATCTTTGACCAAAATAAAAGCGCAAGGTGATTGTCGCCAGAGCAGAATGATGTTCTGTCACTCACTGAACCAAACTACACTAGATGGAATTAAAAAAAAGATTACTCGCATTGATAGAAATCCTGAAATCTCCTGTTTACAGTGATTGAAGAGGATACACAAAGATTATTGGGGTTTTGAGCCAGGGGCGTAGATAGCGGGGGGATGGGGGATGCATCCCCCTATTTTTTGTAGTGGATGTACATACGTGTGTAAATAAATATGTATTAATGGGGGAATCATACCCCCCCCCCCCCCAGGTATGATAACCTGTCTACGTTAATGTTTTGAGCAAATTTCGATGGAGAGCTGTCGTTGAAACAAAATTCAATGTCGGTGAAGAAAATACCGCGAACACCCTAGAAGTACATCACGATTTTCCAGCTGCTGGGTGATGACAGATCATTGTGACTGTGAGAGGTGAAGGAGGGTCAGAAAAGGTGAAAGTTGAATGGGACTGTATTATGGTAAGGAGAGGGATAGAGGTGTGGAAATATTCAATAACGCCTTGATCGAAGAAAAACACGTGCACAGTGAAACCAAAGAAAAGACACCGTGACACAAATTGTACTACCCTTGTATTCTCTGTTTATTTCGAGTATGGTGGCAGTCGTGGGAAGAACAATTGACTGTTGATAATAAGCTTGGGGGAGATGTGGGAATATTCAATTACTGCTTGATCGAAGAATAACACATGCACAGTGAAACAAAAGTAAAGATACCGTGACCACAAATCGTACGAGAGAGAGAGAGAGAGAGAGAGGAGAGAGAGAGAGAGGAGAGCGAGAAGAGAGAGAGAGGAGAGAGAGAGAGAGAGAGAGAGCGAGAGAGAGAGAGAGAGAGAGCGAGAGAGAGAGAGAGAGAGAAATAGAAGCAGAAATCGAATGGAAACTTAAGTGAGGAAAGGGCAATGGAGAAGTGACCCGGGGGGGGGGGGGGTTGCCAGGGGGTAGTGCGGGTGGTACCACCCCACTAAATTATTTTTGTCGGTTAATGCACCACCTTTGTCGGTAAATGAAGGAAGGAAAGGAGGAAAAGAAAGAGGGAAGAGAACTGGGAAAGAAGGAGAGGAAAGAAGAAAGAAAGAAGAAAAGAAAAGAAAAGGAAAGGAAAACAAAATAAAATGAAATAAATAAAATAAGCAAAAAATAGATTAAATGAAATAAAATGAATGAAATGAAAAAAAAAGATAAAATAATCTTTGGTTTTTTGTTTTTCTTTCTTTAGAAAAAAACCCCAAAAAAACTGAAGTGGTCACTTGCATTGAATTTCCCGTCTGGCATTTTTAGTATATCTTTACCGATGCCCTTTTTGCCAATAATTTTTTGTTTCGTATGAAAGAAAATTGGTTTGAATACTGTGTTCAGTCTAAAATGTTATGCTTTAATTCTGCTCACAGAAAAACTCCAATGAAGGGAGCGGCTAGTTGAACTGTTAAAAAGAAATAAATTTCCAGAAGATAACGCCATGTGACCAATAAACCTATTCCTATCATTATCCACTATGAGAACAGAAAATGATAATAAAATGTACGTTACTGTATGTAAAATACAGTAAAAGTGCACTCGAACCTGTTCTCTGTATGCAAAATTATTCCATTCTTTTTTCTTTCTTTTTTTTTTTCGCCCGCTCGTAATTTATAACAGGATGTTTGCGGAAAGAAAACAAATTCAGCCGGCGAGATGACCGAATATATCAATTAGATTATCTACCAGGCTTATAGTTTATATCGATGAGAAAATTCAGCACTTCTACCGTGAATAGGACTTTTTTCTTCGCTCGTAATATTTAGAAACAGGGGAGCAAACAAATTCCGCAAGCGAGGTGATCTTTATATTAATTAATTATCTTTGAGGCCAATTTAGCGCATACGCTCGGTCACAAAATAAGAAGAAGGAGGGGGAGGGGACCTGGCCTGGGGTACCCGAATAGCTTATAATCTAGCAAGAATCTTCAGCTGCCCAAATTTCAGAAACACTTCGCGGCCCCAATAAAACTTTGCATACAAAATATTGACTCGACCTATACATCTACGCATTGTTTGATACCTGTTTCTTGTGACTTGTGTCGGTGTGTGTGTGTGTGTGTGTGTGTGTGTGTGTGTGTGTGTGTGTGAAGGGGGGGGGGGGGCGGGTCACCACCTAAAATTTGTCGGCAACTTTTTGTCTACCACCCCCCTCGGCCCCCATTCAATATTTCTAGAGATATCATTAAGCCCGGATCGAGAAAGCGGGGGGGGGGGGGGGTGCACCAACAGAACTTAAGAGAATTTATTAGGCATGACTTCTAGGAGCGGGTCCAGGAAGCGTATTTTTTTCCCAGGCGTGTTCAGGGCTAGCTGGAAGCAGTATCGGGGACTGCATTCCAGGTGGATGTAGAGGTGCCGTAGTCGAGTGGTTGGTTGACTGGAGACGCGAAGGTCCGGGGTTCGATCCCCGGCACGGCACTATATGCCCTTGAGCAAGCCATTTTTATCTACATTGCTGTTTTATCGGCTATCAAATAAAGTGATGTGCTATATGCATATTGATACCAACGTGTGCACGTGTTTTAAAAAAGAACGGCCATGATACTTTGACTATTTTTGACGGAATAAACGCCATTGTTATAAATTATTACAGCAAAAATGAACAGATCAAGAGCGGGATTCGAACCCGTAACTACATGTTCAAAGAACGACCACCCAGCCTCAGTCGAGCGCGTAATCCATAGAGCTGTGAGCGATCGACAATGCCAATATGTGTTCTTTAATAAATTTATACCTGGAATCAGTCTTACTTCTTAGACACCCATTATGGCGATTAGCCCTGAACTCCCCTGGGAATAAAGCCTCAAAAGTGCCTACCTTTTTACCTAAAATTACGCGTCCAGGAATTTAAAAAGAAGCAAACACAGGTAATTTTTTCAATTAGAGCCCTGAGATGCAGGATTAGGGGGATTTATTGTTACTCCAAAATTCAAAATCCAAATGACACACACACTGGACCCACTGGAAGAGGTACCATACATTTTGCTTCCAATGTCTCTGGACGAAAAATAGCCCCCCCCCCCCTTCACTCCTCCTCAAAACTAAGGCGTGCGTTTGGGCGGTTATCTTGCCAATATAACGCCACTGACAACTGGCATTATCGCATTCGAACAGTATTGGTTAATGTAATGTGGGCTCTAAAACCGCAATAAATTACACCCATCTCTAGCGCTGCTCCCATTAATATCTCCTCGGCAACGTTCGACGCTCTCGCCCCACGTACTGTAATGTTCTGAAACTTACTTTTCCATATTACCAAAATTGTTGATACTTGTAGCATTTTCATGAAACATACAGTTGAGGATGGGTGACAGAGGATATCATTTGAAGTTTGGACCAGGGGCAGCTGAATCAGTGGATCAGTATCTGGAATACAGAAGGTAAAACTTTATTTTTTCTTGCGGTGGAGCCCCGTCATGCCCGTGGGGTTAGTTGCTGCCTTTATGCCTGGACTGGTGGCGGAAATTGAGTGCTGTGGTCGCCCGCGGTCTAGGGGTAGACAAGCTGTACCGTTAACCGTTTTGATACGGCTGACAATGACATGCTGACGGGCTAAGTCGGGGTAAAATTGTTACGTCAGATTGCATGATTACCCAAACACTGCAGGGCCAGTCTACTTTTATCTAGATCTTATCATCTATCCCCAGATTATTTACAGTCATGACAGTGTATCACCTGTTTATGATGAACTGTATGATGGGCACTTGCACGAATGCCAGGTTATCATCAGATAACCTTGCACTGAATTAGGCCTGTACAGTGGAAATTGCTGACAATAGGAAAGTAGTGTTCTCTGTCACATTTCTGGGACAGAGGAACAAGAGCAGTGATCAGAAAAATATTTCTTAAAATTCGTTTGATGAAGATAATTTAGATCCAATTGAAGGAATGGAATGAAAATAGGATATGTTATCATCCTGGGTGTAAAAAGCAAACATTTTCCAAGAATTTGTTTATTATTTTAGTGATTTCTATCTCCAACTATAGAGGGCAGCATTTCACAAAAATTTGCACAGCTCACCATACCAATGGCTCCCTGAGTGTATGATGGGGGGACCCTTGTCTGCGCACCTAAATTATTTCACTTAAAATTGACAAACTTTCCTTTTTGTATTCCTCTAATGGCTGACCTCATTTTAATCCTCATATCCTAGGGAGTAACTGTGCCGAAAATCTTATCAGAATCTGAACAAGAACAATGTGATTTTTACAAGAAAAGGCGATGGTGTAAATTTGACGCTAAAAAGAGGAAGGTGCCCTTGTCTGCGCACTCATTCACTTTAACGTTAGATCTACATGCAGTTCAGGATTTTTTGCAAGAAAGTGGCATTTTCAAGGCATGGGAGTAAAAAATACATAAAATAGACACCTTTCGCCCGTTTTTCGTCATTTTTTCAGTGTTACATATTGCTAAAATTGATTTAAATATGATTGTGTTCGTTGCGTCTTTTGTGATGTTAGAATCGCGCAGTTACGCGTATGCGCAGACTTGGGCACTGCGCAGACAAGGGGCATCAGACCATACAATACAATGCTGTCTGATCAAGCCATGAGATAGAGTTACTGCTGCAGCCCGGCTAATGATAGAGTACTACTGTCAGAGTAGTCTAAAACAGTAGGGTTTATTATGCCTCCCCAAGCCCAGGGCAGGCCCAGGGGCACGGGGAGGTAAACCGAAAATTCTGTCTCTAACGACAAACGTTGGGTTCGTCATTAGGCTCTTATTTTGGTAGGGTGACTAGGGTCGCTCTCCTCACATGAGAGCTGACCCAACCAAAATAAGAGGCTAATGATGAACCTAGAGACAGAATTTTTGGTCTAAGGGGGAGGTGCAGAAAGGGGAGCCGGCCGGACAAGTACACGTACATGTATACAGGATGAGTGGGACTTTCCTCCCTCCCGCATGAAGCGCAGAGGCTTTGACGTTTCTTTGTCATCATTCCTTGTTTGCTCCTCTTCCTAAGTTCCCTCACCTTTCTCTCTTTTCTTATTTTGTTTGTATTAGGGGGGGGGGGGGGGGGCGACCACCCCATCACCCCCTGGCTATGCAACCATTGTGGGTGCACTATCTACTGAACTCTCACATTATCATCAACTTTTTGTTGCATAAATTTAATGGTTACAGTACCTGTATGTAACTTTACATATGAATCTCCGGGATAAGCGAATGTCAAGTATCAGTTTTAACTTTTCTTCTCACTTGCAGCAGTGTCATGGTTTGCAGATCAAAAAAAAAAGAAGAAGTTAGATTTTGGTCATGCTGGTTGGGCATGTGACTGTCATCGCAGACTTGTGTCACAATTTAACAATCTGCTTCAATCTTGAATTAACCTGTTGCCTATGGAAATCAGGTGGCTCCTGTATCAAGTCTATCAGGATTACAGAATTCAGTTGTCAACAAGTTTAAGCAGATTTTAAAATCTTACTTTTAATGTTAGAGTTTAAGTAAGGTAAAGTTTCTTGGTCTTGATGCTGAGCTTGTTGTATTTTAAATGCCTGACTTTCAATGACAGGATTGTTGGTGATGATGATGGAGGGACCTTGTTCACTCCAGAGCAGTATGAGGAATACAAGAAGAAGGTCATCCCGGCCCGGATGAAGAACCGTTTATATGTGAGCTGGACATCTCCCACTGGGATGGATTGCAAGATGATCGGACCAGAAACAAAGTGCTTCTGTCAGCATAGGTAGAGTTTCTCTGAAATAATTTTACCCCAAAGTCGTCCACCATTCTTTTCCAAACTAAGATTAAGAATAGACTGCATGTGAGGCAACCACTTATAAGGATCATGACAAAATGACAAGGTTATATTTAATGTATTGATATGTTATTTAACTGTTACATTAACATTTAATTTGGAGATGGGTTGAATTTTGTCAAGCCACTGTGGTGGAGCGAGACTAAGGATCCTTAGCGGCATCTGTTTGTCGTCTGTCTGTGACGCTCATATTATAATGAAACTTTAATTACTTTGTGACCACTTGCCCGTTTGTAACCAAACTTTGACGGTAGATGCTCTTTAGGGACCTCAATGTTATTTTGGGATCAAAGGTCAAATTAGGTCAAATTTTAGACAAAATTTACCGGCAAGTTTCTACTGGCCAACTTGAACCAGAAGCCCATTTGTACAGGGTTGGGCGGTAAATACCGGTAGCGGTAATTACCGGTGGTAAATACCGGTAAATACCGTCCGGTAAATAAGATGGGCGTCCGGTAAATATGTAAGAAACGGGAAATATGATTTATAATTCTTTGTTTTTCAATAATTTTAGTTGTTTTTAACCTCAACAAATGAAAATAGTGTTCTGAAATAATTAGAATCACAAAACTCATAGTAGAAACACACAAACAGATACAATCCATACTGCATACATACCCAAACACACATAGGATCTAATACTGCTTTCACACCAAGGTACGGTCGCTGCGACCGATGAAATCATAATGTGAAAGCATTTCATCGGTCGCTGAGTACGGTCGCTGAGGTACTTCAGCGACCGATCGCGACCGATGCAAGCTAGATGTGAAAGCGCATCGTACTCAGCGACCGATCGAAATGCAATGACCCCCATACATGCCTACGCACTATCTCTACTTCCGCTTCCGGCTAGGTCAGCTATACAGCGACCGATCGCTCTGGGCCTGACGAAATTTTGACGGAGGTGTGAAAGCACGTCCGATCGGTCGCTGGGTACGGTCGCAGCGACCGTACCTTGATGTGAAAGCAGTCCACGTACGTACAACACACATACACAAACTCAAATTATGTTCCTGGAAATTGAATAATCATAAACATAAACGAACATTTCTCCCGGGGTTTAACTTTTTACATGCCATTGTATCTCATTACAATATGATTTTTGTTTTTAAGTGTGAATAAAGCTCAGAATTCTACTGTATGTAAGGAGTTTTAGTGTGTACATGTATCAGTGTGTACTAATGGTTGCTGGTTTTGAACTTTTGATATTGCTTACAGAAAAAGATCTTTTTGTAGCCTAAATAATTACACAACTCACATTACGCTATTTTTAATGTTGCAATTCTTTTATAACTTTTAAAGTTTATTCCAAACAGTTTAACAAACAAAGCAAACAAAAAAATAAAAGGCATAACTTATACAAATTTACACAAAAGTGAAAAGAGGTGTCAAAAGTTGTCTCCTTTAAGAAATATAAAATGAATACAATAACAACATAATTGCCATACTTTAGCTACTGAATGTTTCATGGGAAATGTAAAATAAATAACTTGTACAGTTTGTCATATTCAGAGGTAACTTCCTGAATCACTTCCCTTCTTTGGTATTATTCTGGTTTACACCAATGATTTTTGCAATATACTTTGCTTATTAATCTTCATAAAAAAAACCTTGAAGCTAAACCTAAAGCTCCTGTGAGAAGCTGAAACAGAATCACTAGTGGGCTACACATGGATCTAAAAGCACATGGTTTTTGAAGCACATGGCATTTTGTTCATATGCTAATACAAGTTTATGCTCATTAATACATGTAGGTATTCATGAATATGGTAATTATCAACTGACTTAATGAAGAACATTATATCTAAATTAGATGTATATTTGGGATCTTTTTAGTATTTTATTGTATTTTTTTCCAGCATTTCATAATAACAGACATAGATAACACCCAAACACAAACATAAACACACACACAAACAAACACACACACACACACACACACTCACACACAAATGGTACACACCAGAGCAACCATACTCACCACCTTTGTTTTTATGTTCAAAATTTGACAATCCCTATGGACAAGTGAGTGGAAAATTATATTTGCCGGTATTTCCCGGTGAAAAGTGGTAAATACCGGTAAAAAGTGGTAAATACCGGTAAATACTGCTTATTTCCCGGCGTCCGGGAAATAAGCCTCCGAAGCGGGAAATATGCCAACCCTGCATTTGTAGCCTAACTTGGATGGTAGGTGGCTTACAGGGCCCCCAATGATATTTGGGGTCAAAGGTCATGTATGTACATTTAGTTCAAAGGTCAAATGAGGTCAAATGTTACAAATTTACATGCAAAAATCATTGCACACGAACATGGTGAGACAAATGGCTCCAATCCTGCCTTGTGTAGTTTGTACAGTGCGTGGCTAACTACCAAATTACATCCAGAAATGATTTTTCTATCTCCCCCCTCCCCCCGTTACTTCACTTTTTGTTATAGGCACGGCACCTGCAATAATAGTGGGGATCTCTAATGCTCTGGCAATCACTCCTCTGTGTCTAATTATCCATACCAATCAAAGTTCCAATTTCAAGCCTGTCCAAGTGACGTGCACATCCCAATTAGTTATAGGAGAGATCCAATTGTCACAGTGATTAAATTCCCTTTTCCTTCCCAAGCATAAGTGATTCCAAATACTAAAATGATGATATTAATTATATGTAACCTAAGAAACCCTGATGGTACCTGAAGTGTTTGGCAATTCAAACCTTAAAGCACAATTGATTGAATAATGTTGGATCACCATGATAGGATAATATTGAGGAGGTGCGAAACTTGTCTCATAATCTGGTGACCCAGGTTTGAAACCAAGACGATGCACTAGTGCCCTTTCGTGAGCTATTAATCAGCATTATCAGGTCCTCGGAAAAGCCGTCGGTCTTCTGGGGAGCGTTTCATGAAGTGCCTTGTCAGGTTATGTCAGTGATTTTTACTGACAACTGTTATAATAAGCGAAGGGCCAAAGTCAAATATCTAGCTTATTTTTTGAGTTCGTTCCACCATCTGTACAAACTAAGTAGACCATGCTCATTTTCAAGCTTAAAGCATAACACACAATATTCAAGAGGTTCTACCTCAAAAAATTAGTAGCGAAAGCTTCCAAATCCAAGATGGCGTCCAAAATGGCCGCCATTTTGACGGAATTTGAATTTTTCAAGATAAAATTTGATAGAGAGATCCAATTGCAACAAAATTGGTCTCATCTGAAAGAGAATTAAATTTCCTACAGTTTGATGCCATTTGTGAGTAATGTGAAAGTAATTCGGTCCAGATATTTAGTCAAAAAGTGTGTTTTTTGACATTTTTTCCCAAAAACTGAAAATTTGCAAAATGCATGATTTAGCATAAATCAAGAAAAAATTTAAGAATTGTCTTGAAACCTTCCAGAAAACTTTCTTGATATTCAATAATCATCTGTGGAAAATTAGAAAGCAGTACCATTCTCCGTTCTAAAGTTATAATGTCTCAAACTTGAAAACTCATATTTCATAAATTTCTCTTCTTGCGTATGCATGTGTTATATTCCCATAGACTATAATGCATTAACATGCATGTTGCCCTGTACAAAAGTGCAGACGTGGATTTTCGCTCTACAAACCAAGAAAGCCATGCTTATATTTGTGCTTATTGACATGTTTGTAACTAAACTTGGATGATAGATGCCTTACACAAACTCCAGTGTTATTGGGGAGTCAAAGGTCACATATGTAGGTCAAAGGTCAAATGAGGTCAAATGTTAACATTTTCCGTGCATATTTCTACTGGGGTTGGTAACTTTAGAACCATAAGTCCATTTGTAACCAAACTTGGATAGTAGATGCCTTTCAGGGACATAACTGGTATTTGAGGGTCAAAGGTCATGTATGTAGGTCAAAGGTCTACATCTCATACTTCCAATGAGCTAATTTTAAGGACTTTCTCATATGTTTTGTAATCTTATTCTAGTTTTTTTCAGGGAGCTGAAAATTTCATTAGGTGAATACTTAATTTGTAAACAAATTTGTTTGCAAATCATGAATTTCTCCCATTAACCTTCTTTATTTATTAAGTACTCAAGTTGCCAATGAAGATAAAAGCTTAATCCTCAAGGAAAGGATGAATATATCAATAATACGATGTATTTGTATGGTTCAGAGGTACCTTATGCTATTTCCAGACATCTCAGCATGTAGATATTTGTTTTACAGCGATTCAGTATATGCAGACACGTGGGGAATCCCAAATAAGTTCCTACTGTATTGATACCTACCATTTTTGCTTTATCATTTTATCAGTAAAGTTCAGGATACAATTATCCATAACTCAAAGTGGGATTGAGGCTAATGCATTCTTTGACACAATCCCAATGTTTCTAGTTTTTATTCTAATAAGTATTAAAAACAAGGGACTCAAACACGGTGATGGGACACCATGCAGGTGAACTGAACCAGTAAATGGTACGATCAAGGAGAAACGGGAGAAAACTCTTGAAAATGCCGTTTTCCTAGTGGTTGTCTAAAATAAGTCTTGGGAATATTAAATGTAATATCACTGTCGTTTTCAAACAAAATTGTCTTTCAAACCAAATGAAAAATTATAACATTATATTATTAATCTCGCTGAAATTAAAGATCACAGGTTTTCCGTTCTTTCTGGGCCACCCTGTATAGGGCATCTACCATCCAAGTTTGGAGTCATCGTTCTAAAGCTATCAACCCCAATAGAAAATTGCAGGAAAGTTTTAACATTTGACCTCCTTTGACCTTTGACCTGCACCCATGACCTTTGACCCCCAAATAACAAAGAGGTCCTTAAAGGGTAATTACCATTCAAGTTTTGTTATAAATGGACTTATGGTTCTAAACTTACCAACCCCAGTAGAAATATGTATGAATTTTTTACCATTTGACCTTTGACCTACATACATGACCTTTGACCCTCAAATACCAGTTATGTCCCTGAAAGGCATCTACTATCCAAGTTTGGTTACAAATGGACTTATGGTTCTAAAGTTACCAACCCCAGTAGAAATATGCAGGGAAAATGTTAACATTTGACCTCATTTGACCTTTGACCTACATATGTGACCTTTGACTCCCCAATAACACTGGAGTTTGTGTAAGGCATCTATCATCCAAGTTTAGTTACAAACATGTCAATAAGCACAAATATAAGCATGGCCTTGGTTTGTAGAGCGAAAATCCACGTCTGCACTTTTGTACAGGGCAACATGCATGTTAATGCATTATAGTCTATGGGAATATAACACATGCATACGCAAGAAGAGAAATTTATGAAATATGAGTTTTCAAGTTTGAGACATTATAACTTTAGAACGGAGAATGGTATTGCTTTCTAATTTTCCACAGATGATTATTGAATATCAAGAAAGTTTTCTGGAAGGTTTCAAGACAATTCTTAAATTTTTTCTTGATTTATGCTAAATCATGCATTTTGCAAATTTTCAGTTTTTGGGAAAAAATGTCAAAAAACACACTTTTTGACTAAATATCTGGACCGAATTACTTTCACATTACTCACAAATAGCATCAAACTGTAGGAAATTTAATTCTCTTTCAGATGAGACCAATTTTGTTGCAATTGGATCTCTCTATCAAATTTTATCTTGAAAAATTCAAATTCCGTCAAAATGGCGGCCATTTTGGACGCCATCTTGGATTTGGAAGCTTTCGCTACTAATTTTTTGAGGTAGACCTCTTGAATATTGTGTGTTATGCTTTAAGCTTGAAAATGAGCATGGTCTACTTAGTTTGTACAGATGGTGGAACGAAACCCCCCTTTTCTGCTTTTGGCCCTCCGCTTATAACTGAAATCCTTGCATCTGATTGGCTGAGAGCAGATTTGTCAGTAAAAATCACTGACAAGACACCTCATGAAATGCTCCCCTTGTTGCTTACTTTGTATGCTTTCTTTGCAACCAGGTAAAACAAACCAATAACCAACCAATATTGTTGGTTATTTCAAAAAGTTTTTCATATATGATACATGAGCAATTTATCATCTTTTGTTCCAGGTACAAGCAACACAAGACAGATTTTGAGACAATCCCACCAGAGCGTCCCATCATGCTGCCTTGCAGGGTCAAAGGTTGTAAGTGCGTCTCATACAACTATGTGCCACTCAACGGCAGTCAACCAATCAGATGTAGGTGTAAGCATTTTTCTGATGATCATTCTGAGGACAAATATCATGGGTGCAGGAAACGTAAGTTGAGAGCATGATCAGAGATGGTTTTCTGGCAGTTTTTAAATCTTTATTTTAGTGATATTTCTGTCACCACAAGACTGGTTACATATCTATCAAAATGTCCTCACGTACACATTATTGGTTATGAATTTACATAGGTGGCATTGTACACAGATGATAGCCATGTAACACTAATGAAACAACACATTTAAAGTAAAAGGCTAACATTGTGAGAATTAAAAAAAAAAATCTCATTTTGCTACTTGACAATGGTATAAACACAAGAGTTATAGTTTAAAAATACCAGTCTGAAAGTTTCAAAGTATAATATCGACGGAAAGTATTTATAAATATTAAAAATGTAAACCAGTGTTTGAAGAAAATGTAATGGTCGGTTGCACAGACTGGACATAAGGAGCGTGCGTGTGCACGGAGTTCACCTGAACAGTGTATGTGTGTGTATGCATATCATGTAAAGTACAGGGAGAGAGGTGCAGCCAACGGTTTTTTTTTGAACTGGTTGAAAATGCTCCTCTAGTTATTTGTCTCATGAGACCAAAACTAATAAAATCAGCTTTCGCGTCTTATTAACAGTTTTTCATTTCAAATTATGGTTGGTTTCAAGGTTTCTGAGTCATACACATGCATGTTTCATCTTAGTTTGAAATTTTCTAAATCAACTGCTCACAAAGTTAGCCAATGCCTTTGATTTTTTATGACAATCAAAATTATTTTACTAAAATTAAGATGGATTAATTCTCAAAATATCCCACCATGCATTTGATGATGATTCACAGCATTTGCATGGCACCATATATCTGTTTAAAAAACATTCAAAGGCGCTGGCTCCTCCAATAAAGTTAGCATTCAAATATCTGATGAAAGATATGAGTCTTGAGCGAAGCTTTGAAGTGGTCTAGGCTGTCAATTTCACGAAGATACAAAGGGAGGGAGTTCCAAGGGCGAGGAGCAATAGAGGAGAAAGCATGGTCCCCATAACCCTTGAGATGTGTAATGGGCGTCTGGAGAGTAAGGCCAGATGAGCGAAGGCCAGGGCTCCGACGATGCTGCTGCTCAATCAGAGAAGACACATATCCTGGAGCCAGACTATGAATGGCCTTAAAAGTGAGCAGCAGGACCTTGTATTCAATTCTATTCTTGACCGGAAGCCAATGCAGCTCAGCCAGAACAGGAGTGATGTGATCATGCTTCCTCAGCCCTGTGAGCAAACGTGCGGCTGTATTCTGTACTGCCTGAAGTCTATTCAAGGTTGCAGATGGAAGGCCAGCTAGAAGACTGTTACAGAAATCAAGTCTCGACGAAATTAGTGAGTGGATGAGGCTCTCTGCAGCCTTCCTTGTAAGCAATGGTCTAATAGCTGCAGTGTTACGAAGCTGGAAGTAAGCAGTCTGATATACCTGAGAAATGTGCCTGTCCATTTTCATGGACTCATCAAAGTACACCCAAAAGTTATGGGCGCTTACAGAAGGAGAGACAGACACGCTACCAACTTGGAGGTCCATGGAGGTGATCTTGTTCCTCATTTGTGGCGAAGAAATGATGAGATATTCGGTCTTGTCATCATTAAGTTTCATAAAATTCTTCACCATCCATTGTCGGATATCTGCAAGGCACAAGGTCATTCTTGTAGCTACAGCTTTTGCATCATTTGCCACTCTAGGATCAATTGTCACATAGAGCTGTGTGTCATCAGCGTAGAAGTGGACTTCTAGACCATGCAGACGGGCTATATTCCCGATAGGGGAAGTGTACAGCGTGAAGAGCATCAGTCCGAGGACGGAACCCTGCGGGACGCCATACATCAGAAAAGTCTCCTCTGACACAGTTCCATTGATATTCACAGCCTGTCGTCTGCAGTGAAGGTAAGACCTGAACCATTCCAGGGCAGTGGCATCAACCTTGAAGACCTGTTGCAGCCTCTGGAGAAGGACTCTGTGAGCAATCGTGTCAAATGCAGCTGATAGGTCCAAAAGAATAACCAAGGCTGCTTTCTTGTTGTCAGCTGCTCTCAAAATGTCATCAGATATTTTCAGTAGAGCAGTATCCATGCTGTGAAGCCTCTTGTAAGCGGACTGTATGGTCTCGTGAAGGTCATAATCCTGAAGATGTGATGTCAGATGTTTAGCAACTACTTTCTCAAGGACTTTGGCAAGGAAAAAGCAAGTTAGATATGGACCGATAACTGCTCATTTCATCCCAGTCCAGAGATGACTTCTTTAGTACAGGAGAAACATGAGCAAGCTTCAGTTCTTATGGAAACTTTCCTTCCTGTAGGGAAGCATTGACTATCCTTGAGATAAGCAAGGCCATCAAGTCATCATTGTCCTTCACAATTGAAGTAGGAATTGGGTCCAGGGAGCATGACTTCGCAGGGGTCCTTCGAATGATTCTCTGTACCTCTAGCGGACTTGTGGGTGCAAGTGTAGTCAAGCGCTCACCGTAAGAGGAGGTTACTTCATCACTGTCTTACTCTAGTTCATCAGTCAAAGGCATGTCTGACTGTAGGTTGGATCTCATTTCATCTGTTGTCTGTTGCTTTAATTGCTTTTAATTATGTCAGTGACACTTTATTAGGGCTTGGTGGAAGTGTTCTTTTTTTTCTCTAAAATTACTGCCGAATGGTTGCGTATATATACTGCTGTAATTTGGCCAGAGGAAGCAAGTGACAATGAGGACAAATTCCAAAGTTTTCCAACCACTTCTGTGCACTTGTTTACTTTTGCTACCATAATATTTTTAAAAGTGTCAACTTTGCAACTAATGGCTTTGTCGGCTATATGAGGCATGCCCCAAACAATGCCAAATAAATGAAAAGGTCCATTTTCATGAAAATGTCATTTGCTTTCTTTTGCCAGAGTAGGGCAGCATAGTGTTTGGTCAAGGTTTGAAATATTGGTTTTAGAAATTGATGATAGAGCAGCTGTCACCTAAGCATGTATTGTGTAATCTGAAGGGATAATAATGGAGAGATTAGCTAATGTTACTAAGCAAATGTTTCCTTGTTTCATGATGTTGTAATGCCTTACATTGTCCTTTTTGTTTCTACCATTTCATTCAGCTGGATGCCAGTGTGTAACTTTTAAAAGTTCATTCACCTGTAGCTGTGCCCAGCCAACCTACGCACACGAGACCATTGTAGAGACGAAGGAGGAGCGTCAAGCGAGGGGGCATCCAGTGGGCCATGACGTTCCCTACGCAGCCATGGGAGGACTAACAGGGTTCAGCTCCCTGGCTGAGGGGTACATGAGGTTGGACGACAGTGGAATAGGTGATTAAATTTTACATAATATCCCATTTGCTTCTGGAACCGTGTGACCCATGCATTATGCCCATGGGAATCGGACTTCATTTAATTGTCAGTGAGTTAACGGGAAAGTCCACTCTGGCAACAAGTTGGCTTAAACAACCATATCCATAAAATTGTCAGAGGAAGTAGACAGTCCTGGTACAAGTTACTAGTGCGAAAATAATGATGTTCTATTTGCTCTACTGTAAGGATAGCATTTTACACCACTGAACAATGAAAATTTGTTTGCCAGTCTACCATTCACCTCATTTTCAATTCGTTAGGCTTTCAATTAGAACAAAGGAATACCTGTAACCTATTACAATAAGCTATGAAAAATTTACATTCAATTAATTCTATATTCCAAGGTACACCTGATGAAGCCTTCTTAAATCAAGCAATAGGAGCCAGTGACCATCCATTCCTACGCATGCATGCACCAGCTATCAACCAGCTAGAAGGCAGAAAGACAGGTCAAGAGGTAGCCCAGCTGACCGATGACCTGGCTAACTTCAAGCTGACAGGCACCAATGCCGATATGGAGTACTATGAGAAGAGATACCAACAGAGGGTGAGCACAAGAACTGATATCGTCACCCGGCTGGCATACTAAGGGCGTTCACTGTTTGAGAGAGAGAGTGTGCGCTTGGGTCATTTTATACGTCTCCCCGGTTGGCAGAATGGCGTTAGTTCGAGAAGCGCTACGTGAAAGGTACAGTGTGCACGCGCTTTTGCCCTTCTGCCAGCCAGGCGACGCTATATCTTGACCACAGAGATGGTTCTTTCTAAAGTCTAAACGGATGCAAATACAGTGAAACCTGTGTATAAAGACCACTCAAGGGAGACAAGAAAAGCGGTCTTTATAAGCAGGTGGTCTTTATGGACAGGTTCCCTTCAGTACATACTCCAATGAGAAACCGCATTCTAGGGAAACAGAAAATGTGGCCTTTATATACAGGTGATTGTTATAGACAGGTGGTCGCTAAAGCAGGTTTGACTGTAGTTTTCAAAGCTTGACTTCTTTCTTGGTTTGTTGTCTTTATGTTTTAATAAGTTTTCGTAGCACAATGTGATAGCTTTCATAAAGAGGCTGTTGTATACTCACCAGAGAATTGCAGAGAATTTATCAAAGATAATTTAAGCTACTTCTTTTACCTTGACAAATCATTGGAATTTATGAGGGCACTGCAAATAAGCAGTTGACTGTCATAACTTGTACATGTAGCTTTGTTTGCAGATAGCAACTGCTTCAGCAGGACTGTAGAAGGACTGTGATGTAAGCAGAATCCTTTTCATGAACATTTTCATTTTTCTTTATTTCTTTTGATTTTTTTTTCAGCTGAAAGAAGAGAGAATGAGAGCCAGAGCTGCCCCAAACATCAAACCTCCTGCTCGAAGACAAGCCTTGCCACAGACAAAAGCGGGATCATCCAATAAAACAAAGACCACATCAGCAAGATCTGGAAAACCTACCTCTGGAAAGTGAACTGAACTCCTGCAAACCCTGGACAAAGTTCTTCATATTTTACACTTTAGACCGGGTGCCATTAAAACAGAGGAGCTAGGAAGCTACATGTAGGAGCAACTGCAGTGTAACTGAATTCCTGCAGTGAGCTTTGCACCAAAGCTATTCAAATTCAAAAGCTTAACTTGGCCTATGGATGCTAGTAAAACAAGAAGATCATCAAGAAACTGAAAACCTGCTACATGTACTGTAAAGATGTAGGCCATGCACTAAGTTTGAATGTGACTGTAGTGGCATTTCAGTTTGCTGGATATTAAAGTCTCTGCAGTGACTGCATTGCGGATCACAAGGTTTTGATGGTGGTGAAGTCCCTACAACATCACTACCATCCTTTGGTAGGGCATTTTACCATATTTGCCACACTTGACCTAGGCCTGGGGGGTGTTTCACAAAGACTAAGACTACTCAAATCGCTCTTAACTATGGCAGGCTATTCATGCCATTGATTTGCTTTCACCATCGGTCTCTCAAGGGATGAGCAAATCATTGTCATAAATTTGAAGAATTTACATTTCTTGTTTTCTTCATCAATGAACTATAAAAAATTTGTCAATTATGCAGATTTGTGACCATGATTTGCAAATCCTTTGAGAGATCCATGATGAAAGAAAACAATAGCATGAATGGCCAGCCTGAGTTAATTGCGATTTTAGTCAATCTTAGTCTTTGTGAAACACCCCCCGGATTTAATAAGTAGGAATTATCATAATAATGGCTACTGGTAGCCAGACCTGAAGCCAGGGTAATAAATTCTGAAAGGAGAATGCAACCCAGAAAGCAGTGTGCTTCCAGTGAATGAAGAAGAACAAGAAGAGTAAACAGTGAAAGTTTGAGGAAAATCCTTATTATGGGGATCCTTGAAATGGCAACTTTGCCAGCATTTGTATGTCATCGTGGACAACTCCATTCATTATGTACACAGAATTTATCATTTTCTTTATTTTCAAGATAAATGAAAATTCTTTTGATTTATTGTTTGAGTATGACATGGCTGTATCAATTCTGCAAGCATTTTGGGAAGAATTATGTCGATTCCTGATGTGAAATTTCCTTTTTTTGAAGAATTATCTTTTTTTGAAAAATTATGTACAAAATGAATTGAGTGTTGTCCATGATGACATCACAGATGCTGGCAAAGTTGCCAGCTAAAGGATCCCCATAATAGTTATTTACTGAAACTTTCAAATTCATAACTCTTGAACAGATGATCCGATTTTGCTCCAACTTTCACTGTTTACTCTTCTTGGTCATTTTTATTCACTAAGAGCACACTGATGTCTGGGTTGCATTCTCCTTGAAGCTCTTTCAAAGTGAGTCTTAAGGATGTTATACCGGTTTCTGACAAACATGAAATATCTGAATAATTAGGATGTTAAAAAGTCGGTTAATGTTGAATATCATGAATACAGTCACCTTGATTATGAAATATCTAAAAATGAAAATGTTTATGATATGGTAATTACTGAAGTACACTCTCTTGATACTGCTTTTTATTTACAATTACTTTGTAGTATCATTGCACATTGGGCGGAATTTGAACTCTGAGTTGCATTTTATTGAGTGTTGTTTTTTTTTTAATTGCATGATGAAGTTAATCAGTTGGAAATGTGAATAGGAATAATTTTGCAATTTCATACAAATTATTTTGTGATATTTACGCATTTATATCAATCTACCTGTGATTATACAAATATCCTCTGGTGGAATAGTGGATGGTAGAAGTAAGGAATAATTCCCAAGTGGTTCTACTGTGCAAAATAGACCCCTATCCTGAGTTATCTCTGGCTTAAGTCTTGTTTAGATATGACATACCCCTGCGACAAATCCCTGTTGTATTTTGTTTAGTAAGTGAATAGGATAGGAGGCGGCAAAAAAAGAAGCACCGAGGCAAGAGGCATATTTTTTCCCTCCTGGAAGCAAAAAGCTCCGGACCAAACAAAGTCTTAAAGAGTTAGCGCAAAATATGATGTCATAAGTTTGTCTGTGCAACTTTTGACAAAAGTCTTTTTATGCCTCTGCCCACTGTAGGTGCTTGCCGGAGGCATTATGTTTTCGGGTCGTCCATCCGTCCATCCTTCCCGTTTTTGTTCTCATGATAACTCAACAATCATTTGACGGATCAACTTCAGTCTTGGCGCATGTATGCATATGGGAAGGAAAATGATCTGATAAGATTTTAGGGTCTCTAGGTCAAAGGTCAAAGGTCATAGAGGTCATTATATACTTTAAAATTGCTTGTTATTGCGATAACTTAACTCTGTGATGGTTCAACTTCAAACTTGGCTCATGTATGCGTATGGAAGGTCTCATAATGGTCTCATTAGATTTGGGGGTCACAACGTCAAAGGTCAAGGTCAAAGATATCATTGTATCATGAAAATTAAAAAAAATCAACATGAATGTCTCGTATCTTTGCGATTTGGCAGTTGTAGAGGCGTAAATTTCGACCTCGCGCGGTCGAGGATTCATCTAGTTTACTTGAGCATTGACGCATTAATGTGCCTTCATTACCGTAAGTGGCGTGGTTTGTCGCACCATATCTAACACTAAATAACACTAAAATGACCATGGAGGGTTGTTGCGTCATATCTGAACAAGCCTTAAGTGTTTAATGGGTTAAGGACGTTCCACAGTTATGTTTCTGCGCATCCCTACCGCGCAGGTTAAAACGTCACGCGCACAGCTGATTGATCAGCTGTGCACGTCAGCTGATCATTGCTCGCAGTGCACAGCGCAGATGCAACACCGAGCCTGCCGAGCTGGCCGGCCTGGAGCGCAGCAGCTAGCTGTCACTGGTTTTGGTTTAAAAAAATGACTAGATTTACTAGTACATTCGTCATGTTAATATGGTAACAATTACCATTGATTGTAAAGCCTGTCTAAAGTTTTAGTAAAGATTCACAGGGCTCTCATTTCACTTTTTTTCCTTGGTTGCCAGCCAGGCAACCAATACAAGTTGTTAGGTTGCCTAATGGCAAATTATGTGGTCACAGTGATTATGTTCAAATAACAATAGCATTGTGTAATGAAATTTAATGTGAATCGGCGAATATTGCTCGCGATTCGCAATTCGTGTGCTTTGTTTAATGGGAAAACCCCTCTTTTGGAGGCCCTACTCTCAGAAAACTGAATACTACATACCTGAGGGGATATTTTTTACCTATTTCTGCAGGCATTATTCCTGTGTTTAATTGAGAAGTCCAATGAAAAGTGTTTACATAATCTCAGGAAAACCTGGACCGGACATCTGCACTATAGACTAATTAATGAGGAGATATTCCTTACACCTGTTAGTAATGAACAAACACTAGTACTTGCCTATTTTTGGGGTAACATTACTAATCTTGTTGCTCTGTCTTGAAAGCCTTTGGCAAGCTTTCCGGTTGTCAACAACTAAAACTACAAAAATAACTTGGAATCAAGTTTGCGTACACTACTTGTTGCTATGTCAGTCAAGCCTATGACAAGCATTCAGGGTGTCAAGAACCGCCATTGTTTTAAAAGGTATATATCAAATTTGAATATGCATGTGTGAAATTAGTTCCCATGACTGACAGCTTACCTCAGCACCACGTCATGTCATCATAATGATTAGTAAAAAGACTAATGAAAGACTAATGTAAGACTAACTGATTTCAGTGTAAGACTATTTACGGACCAATTCTTTCTCGTGCAATACTAATTATTTCCAGTATTACTCAAATAAGACATAATTTGATTGACTAATTAAAATTAGTCAGTTTAAGAACAAATGAATCATTATTTCTTAGTCAAATAAGACATAGTGAATGATCTTTTTAGTCATTTGACCAACTTACGTTTTCAGTGTAGATTCTCAGCCTTTTGCATGTTTTTTGCGCGTTTTGTGTTTTTCAAGCAGATTCGCGACGATAGTTCAAAAACAAGCACATGGACCCCACTTTTTTAAATGTTTTAATCTCTTCAGTATACTTTCCTCTACAATTCTAGAGAGAAAGACGAATATGACATGGGTTTTGAATGTTTGGGACCATAAAATTGAATCGGCCGTATTTTGGATTAGATTCTGAGCCTTTTGCATGATTGTTTTTGGCGCGTTTTTGTGGTTTTCAAGCCAATTCGCAACTATTGGGGCGACGATAGTTCAAAAACAAGCACATGGACCCAACTCTTTTAATGTTTCAATCTCTTCAGTATACTTTCCTCTACAATTCTAGAGAGAAAGACGAATATGACATGGGTTTTGAATGTTTGGGACCATAAAATTGAATCGGCGGTATTTTGGATTTGATTCTGAGCCTTTTGCATGTTTTTGGCGCGTTTTTGTGGTTTTCAAGCCAATTCGCAACTATTGGGGCGACGATAGTTCAAAAACAAGCACATGGACCTCACTTTTTTAGTGTTTTAATGTCTTCAGTATACTTTCCTCTACAATTCTAGAGAGAAAGACGAATATGACATGGGTTTTGAATGTTTGGGACCATAAAATTGAATCGGCGGTATTTTGGATTCGATTCTGAGCCTTTTGCATGATTGTTTTTGGCGCGTTTTTGTGGTTTTCAAGCCAATTCGCAACTATTGGGGCGACGGTAGTTCAAAAACAAGCACATGGACCCCACTCTTTTAGTGTTTGAATCTCTTCAGTATACTTTCCTCTACAATTCTAGAGAGAAAGACGAATATGACATGAGTTTTGAATGTTTGGGACCATAAAATTGAATCGGGCGTATTTTGGATTAGATTCTCAGTATTTTGATGCGTTTTTGTGGTTTTCAAGCCGATTCGCAGCCATTAGGGCGCCGACAGCTTGAAAATGAGCACGTGAACCCCCCTTTTTTAATGTGTTTACCCCTTTAGTAGTCATTCCTCTACACCTTTGCAAATTTTCATGAAAATGACATGGATTTTGAATAAAGTGCAGCTTAAACTGTCCGTTTTATTTTTCGTGTAGATTCTAAGCCTCTAAGATTATGTTTTTGCCCTTTTTGGCACCATTTATCGCCACATGAGGGCGCTGCTAGTTTAAACAGAATTACAGATGGCCCTGTTTAAACAGTCTTTCCACCTTTGTCGTATATATTTCTACAAATCTGGAAAGTTTGATGAAGTTTAATAGGATTTTGACAGAGTAAAAGTGATTTATACTCGTTTGTCGAAATCGTGAGGTCTAATAGAGGCCTAAATCTCTTGATTGCGTCCTTTTATCTGCCATCAAATTATGGCAACTTCAAAGTCCCGTAGAAAAAAAAGAAGCACATGAACCTATATTATTTTTTGCATTTTTGGCCTACATAGGTACCAAAGTAACTCTATGCAAAATTTGGAGGAAATGACATGGATTTCATTTTAACTGTGGAACGTCCTTAAGCGTAGGTCACACTGTAAGAGCTAGTACAACCATCAGGGCCCTGTTTCATGAAACTCATTATCAATAATAAGTTGCATAACTGTTATAAAGTACTGAAATCCTTGTATCTTATTGGCTGAGAGCAAATTTGTCATAGAAATGTGGCAATTGTTCTTGATAATAAGTTCTATGAAACAGGGCTCTGATGTAACTTCACAGGGAAATAAAGCAAGTTGAAGAATGCAGATGAGATGCTTCCCTAAATTAGTGTCTGAAATATATTGATTGAGTTTTTAAATGTCTTTAAATGAAGATTGGAAGATCCAGAGTCTTTTTTCCCCCTATTCTTCCCCTCCTCCTTTTTTTCACTTGATTTTGATGCATTATTGTCTTGAGCCTTTATTTTAGAGGTGATTGAAAGAGATATTTAAAAGTACTGGATACTTTTTTTTATTTTTCAATTTTGTTCTTTAAGAGATGTGCATTTTTATAAAAATTTATGTAAGAATTAATGCTCTTCAAATTGATCGTGATTACCAATTTACCAGTAATTAGCATTTCTCAACATGTCACACTTGACCCAGGTGTAGTAAATGGGTACCTGGTAGGATTTATTCCTTGAATGCACGAAGTGCTACGGTTGCTCGAGCTAAAGCCAGGGTAATAATATTCTTGCAGGGCCCTCTGGGAGAACAGCACATAGTACTAAAGAGGCCTGGGTAAATAAGACATATTTATTGTTATTATTGTTATTATTATCATTATAGATGAACAACTTAATACAGGAACTGAAATAGGGAGGAGGGTAAGTTAGTCTGAATATTGCAATTTTGTGTGAATTTATGTAAATATTACATTTGAGTGGTAGCCAGCAAGAGCAACAACAAAAACATCCGTCATACAAATTAAAGGAGAATGAAACCCATGCATCAGTGTGCTCCTAGTGAATGAAGAAGAACAAGAAGAGTAGACAGTGAAAGTTTGAGCAAAATCGGACAATCTGTTCAAGAGTTATGAATTTTGAAAGTTTCAGTAAATCCCTATTATGGGGATCCTTGAGTTGGCAACTTTGTCAGCATCTGTGATGATCATCGTGGACAACTCTTCATTAATTTTGTGCATAAATTTTCAAAAAAGTTGATTTTTATGAAATTTCAAGTCAGGAATCAACATAATTCTTCCCAAAATGCTTGTGGAATTGATGTAGCCATGTCATACTCAAACAATAAATCTATCAAATTTCTATTTTCCTTGAAAATGAAGAAAATGTGAAATTATGTGTACAAAATGAACGGAGAGTTGTCCACGATGCTGGCAAAGTTGCCAACTCAAGGATCCCTATAATAAGGATTTATTAAACTTTCAAAGTGCATATCTCTCGAACAGATTGTCGATTTTGCTCAAACTTTCACTGTTTACCCTTCTTGTTCTTCTTCGTTCACTGGAAGCACACTGGTGTCTGGGTTGCATTCTTCTTTAAAGTACAAGAATCGTTTGAATTTCTTTTCTTTTCTTTCAGCACTTGTTGAGAATTTTGTTAGCTATATATAAGACTGTTTTAATCTATTAATTGACAACTGAGTTCTCGTAATTCCTTAGGCTTTGGTACAGGCAGAACCTAGTCCTGTTAATCAATGGCTGGCTCCAAAGGGAAACCCAGCCTTAGTCAGAATTTGCTTTGAATAAAAATGAAAAAAATTAGAGAAGCAGATTAGTGAAAGTTTGAACGGAATCATATAACCACTATATCAGGATAAAAAATGCCCAGGAGTGACGGGCGATTTCACCCTCGGCAGAGCTCAACTAGCCCCCTAAAATCCTTGAAACCCACTTCTTTGGGGCGACCATTTTTTTCAGAGTCACCCTTGCCTCGGCTTTAAAAGTAAGCAATAAATTTGCAAATAGTGATCTAGGAGCAGCAGAATTAACATGTAAGGAGACAATTGGAATATTGGCAATATTAACGAACCTTTGGAATAGCTAACCTTATTTCTTTTTCGGACTAACGAACCTTCGGAATAACGAACTGTAACCAATTAGTTACGTCTGGGACGGACCAACGTTACCATCTGAAAAACATGACTCGGGCTCGAACCTGCGGGTCCGATTTGAGTCAGTTTGTAGACGAAGACAAGAGAGCTGACCACTAGACCAACTCAGTGCACCCTGGAATTTGCTCACTGTCTTTAAAGATGTAAAGCAGATCATACTCATTTGTTGTTGCAGAATGCATTTGTGTGCAATTATAAACTAAGTATATGCGTTTCTGATTTAAGATAAATATGCATAATGTTGGGTATGGGCTATGTAAATAGATATTTGTGATGAAGTTGTCTTTCGTAAGGTCTGTACTTGAATTTCCGTCCATTATGGATTTTTTATCACCTTTTTTTTCCTTTTCATGAAACTTCTGAATCAAATGCATATATATTTTGTCTGTATATGTGCAAAGTCTGAATGTATATGCAAATTATAGAATAAATTGCAATAATAAGCCCCTATGCTGTACAATTTTGCTTGTGTTTACTTTGCTGTCTACCCAGGATAAAAATCCAATTGAATCCCCATTGAATACCAATTGGGAGTGCATGGAAAATGAAACAATGGGTCCCCATTGAAATTGACCCATTGGTTTTAATGGGTCCCCATTAACCCATTGAAATTGACCCATTAAAAACCAAGTGGTCCCTATTGGCAATAATTTGTCCCCATTAACCCATTGAAATCGACCCATTGGCGGACCAATTGGTTTTTAATGGGTCAATTTCAATGGGTTAATGGGGACCAATTGCCAATAGGGACCAATTGGTTTTCAGTGGGTTGATGGGGACCCATTGTTTCACTTTCCATGTACTCCCAATCGCCAATTGGTATTCCATGGGGGCAATGGGGACCTATTTGTTTCAATGGGTCAATTTGTATTTCAATTGGTATTCAATGGGTCAATTGGTCCATTTGAAACCAATTGAAGTCCCTAAATCATTCAATCTGATTTCTTATATAGCATGATCAGTGTATTGAGCGAAAAATTCTAGTTAGTAAATCAATCTTTCTGTTGTTATTTGAAATATGAGATGCAAAATCATTCATTTTTTGGTGAAATATTTTACAAACATTATTTAGAAGGAATATACAAACAAAGAAATATTACTGCATTTGTATTTTGTTTTATTTGTTGAATTTTCAATAAAAAATACCAAATATCCAAATGAGGTAAAACCAGTCAGGTGATCCCCATTGAAAACTAATTTTTCATTGGTCCCAATTGATCCCCATTAAAACCAATTGGTCCAAATTGTTCCCCATTGAAACCATTATCCTCATGATTATCCTCATGCTCTTGAGTGTTTGGATATTCCCACCCTTGCAGATAGATGATTTCAATTACTAACAAATTTTGTTAAGTCATTCTTACAGTCTAGGCATGTTTCCATGCTTCCCCCACGTAGGGATTCTTTACCTAACTTCCGTCAGTTGAGGAATAGTGATCGCCTTTGCCAACCTCCTTGCCGTACTACCAGATACCGAAATTCTTTTATTCCACAGGCAGTGAGGATAATCAACACTCTAAAGCTTGTGTAACATGTGCTCTTTTCATTAATTGTATGACCGGGTTTTTTGCAATATCTCCAGATGTAATATTGCACTCTCTCAGGTAGTGTTATTCCCTCTCTCTCTCCTCCCTCTCTACTCCCTCTTTCTCACTCTAAACCTATCCTCTTTCCTAACTCTTCTCTTCTATGGGAATTACACACACATTACATTATATTTTATATATATATATATATATATATATATTTTTTTTTTAATGATCCAGGTTCCATTGCAATTCCTGCAGATTTATTATTATTAATATTGTACATGTATACTATCAGGTTGTGTTATTTCCCCTCTTTCTTTCTTTCTCTCCACTTCCTCTTTCTCATTCTTTCTTATTCTAAACCTATCCTCTCTCCTAACCCTCTCTCTTCTATGGGAATTACACACATTGCATTATATTCTTGTATTATGATTTCATCTCTTTAAATGGTGAGAACATTTCTGTATATCTGTATATCTGCATATGTACTTGCATGTAACTACCCTGCCTTTCCTCTTTCCTCTATCTTCTTCTATTTCTCTCTTTCTCCTATCTTCACATTTCTTCCTCTTTTCTTTAGATTTCTCTCTCATAATCCTATTACCTTTTAGGAGAGGCTAATGTAGAGTATGATGTAGAATGCAGTATTATCATTTGTGTATACATGTACTATAGTAGACTACAGTTAATTTACTGATCATCCTCATACTGTTAAGTGTTTGGATTTTTTTTCCACTCTTGTAGGTGGTTGGGAGCAGTCAGTAGGCACGTGTATCTATGTATAACCTATTATGTTCAGTCTGTATTGTTGTTTCCCTTTTCTTTCTCTCCTTCTCTCTCTATTCTTTCTTCCTTCCTGTTCTGTTTTTATTTTCTTTCTAAACCTTATACTCTTTGGGAAATAACATGCACCTTTCGTGATACATTCATGTTTCCCACCAAGGGAACAGAATAATGATTTTCATGCTATATTATCTCCTACATCAATAATAAGTGCTTAGTTCTTTGAGTGCTGTATGATTGTAATTATATTTGTTTTCTTTTTGATATACATGTACTTACTCCCTTCTCCCTACTCTTCATCTATTCTTCTCTTTCTCCTTGACTCTCTCTATTTCTCCTTATTCTCTTTTCTTGTTGATTTTCTTTTCCTCTTGGCCTTTCATTCTCTTGGGAGTAATTTAATTTATTTATAACTTATGAGGGAAATGAGACCCTGGGGAAGACTGGTTTAGTGGGGGCGGGGGAATTTTTAAGGGAGGTACTTTTTGGGGTTGTTGGGGATGGGGTGGTGTTGTTTTTTTGTTTGTTTGTTTTGTTTCGTTTTTTTTTGTTTTTGTTTTTTTTTGTTTTTGTTTTTTTTTTGGTTAAATTCTTTGAGCTGATAGGTTGTTTTGGGGTGTTCTCATGGGTGGCTCTTTTATGGTGTATGCCCCTTTTTTTTGGGGGGGGGGGTGGGTCGGAGGTTTTTCTCTGCTCCCTCCTCCCATGGAGGTTGATTTGTTTTCCCCTGGGTCTCATTCTCCTTTGTTGTATTGTCATATAATACGGGTATTTTGTTAGTTGCAATTGATTGTTAATTATTCTGTAATTTGATTTGACATGTGTATTTATGTATATTTCTTTGATTTGTACACAAGGCAAGTGTCGGTGTTCGGACCGTTTGTCTTTGTTCTTTGATTGTCTTTTTAACTGAATAAAATCCAATATACACCGATTGGCCCAATTGCTCGAATTGAACCAATTGACAGTTGGTCCAAATTGGACCAATTGAAATCAACTGTCCCATTGCAATCCCATTGGACCAATTGGGACTGATTGACCCCATGGCTGGTAGAAATTAAGGACGTCAACTGAATTCTAATGTTTACTAATTGAAACCTATTAAGACCCATTGGTACAAATTGAAACCAAATGAAGACCAATTATTGAAATTCAATGGGTATTCAACTGTTTTTTTTTGTCTTGGGTAACTAGTAGGCCTACATCTGTATGTTCTTCAGCTTTTCCTCTGTGCCTCTGTTCTGTGCATTAATTATCTGCATTGATTTGTCTATACTTCACATAGCTAGCATAATATGTACAGCATAATTGCTCCCCCCCCCCCCCCCCCCCCCCCCCCATGCCCTGGTGTACACTCCCCAGGGCAGCTAGACTAGGAAGTGGGGATGTCAGGGGTCAAAATCGGCTCCCTTTCTTTCCCTATCTTTGTTTTTGTTTGTTTTGTGTTGCTGGGTTTTTGTTTTGTTTTGCTGAGTTTATTGTTTTTTTGTATTTGTCCCCCCCCCCGGGTCCCTCCCCCCCCCCCCAGCTTTACAGTACGTGGTTTTAACGTAAGTGGAGTCCACTTTTGGGATCGAAAATTCTCCTCCCCCATGAAATCTTTGGTCCGCTTGCTCTTTTTCTGTTTTCTTTATCAATTCTTTTCTATATTTCTCCCTGTCCATTATCTTTAAATTGTTTTAGCAAGCTAACGAGTTTTGTTTTGTTTTTATTAATCCGTTTGATTGAACAGTTCATCTGAATATAAAAAAATGCAGGAAGTCATCTTATATTTGCAATTAAATCATAGTTTGTCAGTAATGAAAAAAAAAATCTGTGTTTTTTCATGATGGTTTATTAAAGATTAACAAATGAAATACATTTTAAGTGTGGAAATCTCTAGAGCAAGCCACAGAAATAGAAGACGTCTTGATCTATTTCTGTGGAGCAAGCTCAGTGCTGATTGAAACGCCCACTACGTTTGGAGTACCAATATGGCAGCGACCATGAGTGGATCTGTGGCTGTTCGGGGAGGAGGAATTCTGACAAGTCAAAGGCCCGTTTTTACTTCAGATAGCAAGTAAGGTTTCTTGTTACTCGTAGAATTATTTTTTAAGAACAGGTATTCACTGGAAAATACAAGAGTGATCCAAAACAAAACTTTAAATAAAACGAGCATGATTAGAGTGAATACCGCATTGTAGTACAGTCCCACATGCTGAAAATTATGTTGCCTCACGTGGTGTATTCTGGTAAGGATCCTGCACTGGCTAATCGGACCCGGGGGCAACTCGGCCCTGGGTCTGAGCTGTCTCGGGATACCCTAACTTAAACCCTCACCCTAACCCTAATCCTAAACCCTACTCTAACCCTAACCCTAACCCTAAAACCTAACCTTTTGGTGCTAAGCTAAGGCAGATGAAAGTTGATTTCATGGTTCTCGTCGTTGGCGCCCACATCAAATTTTGCTCCTGCACCAAAAAAGTTCAACACTCATCGCTGATGAATTCCTGCATCAAAAAGTCCTGGTATGAAATTGCCGCCTCAAAAAATCAGCATATTTTCGATATTGACAACATTAATGCATTAAAATCCTGATGTCATCTGTTGCTATTTGTAAGTCTTGATCAGAAATATTGCTTGATATCTCAACCGCCATATTAATTTTCTATTATTTTTTTTATTCAGCGGAATTTGTGAAATCTAAGCCGGAAACAGGGTGTGCCAGTGAAGGAAGTTGAAATGCAAATGCCCTAACTGCGTGCCCGAGACTTTCCTGGGCTGGGGCTGCGCATGAAGAACCCGTCCACAGTCATAGCGGTGTGTTTCGCGCAGTGGGTTTGCCGTGGTCTTGCCCCCGAGAGTTCCCCACTACTACAGCGTGTAGAGCATATGGTGGCAGGTGCTGTGACACCGCTGTTTGTGCCAGTTTGACTCAAAGCGATTTGACATCATTCCACTGTTTCCAACCCAAACATTTATGCATACGTCTTTATGGGAAACATGTGAAAGAATATTATTTTCATTTTGGAATAATCTTGGGTTTTTTTTAGCTGAATTTGGCATCACTTGCCTTGATATTTGGTTTCAGAATCAAACTTAATTGCTGTTGTTAGTCATGCTCCCCGTCAAATGCAATTTTGTTTTGGGTTTTTGTTTCTCAGAGATTCTGAGAAAATAAATCACTGGATATAAATCCCATAATTTCCTATTTTATTTTAATGCTTTTTGTATTAAAATCTTTTTGAACATGTAGATATACCAGAACATACATTTTTCTTTTTTCTACTTGCAGGGTTGATTGTAGAAATATGATGAAAAATCAAAGGACATGAAGGAGGACTCTGTTTTTTCGAATTTGTAATTTTATGACCTTTTATCTTGAATTCCCATAATTTTAATGACAATATTGTGGATGGATACATGAAATTGGATGAACAGATGTATGCACAACATTCAAATGGATAAGACATTGCTGGACATGTCAGATACAATTGGACAAGTTACTACAATTATGACAATTTACATGGCTGTAAAAACTGAGACAAATTGTTTGGCAATAGAGTAAGGAAGTACATGTATCTACTTTCAGTGATGGAGTGGGAATTATTACAAGAAGAAGAAACATTGTCCTTTTCATTTTCACATTGAAATACTTATCCCCACCCTTTGTCTTTTAAAAAAAAATTCACATACAAAAAAAAAGACAACTTATGAAAAAAGTGAAGCAATTGAAGTAGCCTTTCAAATCCAGAAGCATAATCATGCATGCAAAGTGTAACAATAATTTCCTGAGCTCTTTGAAAAGAAACAAAACATAATATCAATCCTCTTTGAAATAAAAGAAATAAACTTGGCTTTAATTATACATGTAAGCAATAAAACACAACTATCTAAACACATTACACTCTACAACAGTTTGCAAACTTGTAAAAACAATCAGTGCACTCATGCTCCACTCGCTCATTTTGCTTCCTGCTACCGGCCAGGAGCTAATGCGTATTAAACTGTTAAGTTCAGTGCACTGTGCATGTTGCCCAATACTAGCTCAGGGCTCCGTAACACAAAGGTTGGCGATTAATATCCCTAAATGGCGATGCCATGGAAACAAGTAAACTGATGTAGTCTACAATTGATCCTTTCTCTTTGCAGTTTTGCACAAGCCAACACTATTACCCAGTACCTTTTCCAATCTTATTTTGCATATTAAAAATTTACAAGACTCTATACCCTTGCCAAGTTCTATTGGCCTGCTACCGGCCAGGAGCTAATGCGTATTAAACTGTTAAAGGAGAATGAAACCCAGGCATCAGTGTGCTCTTAGTGAATAAAGATGACCGAGAAGAGTAAACAGTGAAAGTTTGAGCAAAATCCGATAATCTGTTAAAGAGTTATGAACTTTGAAAGTTTAAGTAAATCCTTATTATAGGGATCCTTGAATTGGCAACTTTGCCAGCATCTGTGATGTCCTCGTGGACAACTCTCAATTCATTTTGTGCATAGTTTTTCAAAAAAATGATTTATATGAAATTTCAAGTCAGGAATCAACATAATTCTTCCCAAAATGCTTGCAGAATTGATATAGCCACGTCATACTCCAACAATAGATCAAAAGAACTTTTATTTTTCTTGAAAATAAAGAAAATGTTAAATTTTGTGCACAAAATGAATGGAGAGTTGTCCACGATGACATCACAGATGCTGGCAAAGTTGCCAATTCAAGGATCCCCATAATAAGGATTTACTTAAACTTTCAAAGTTCATAACTCTTGAACAGATTATCGGATTTTCCTCAAACTTTCACTGTTTACTCTTCTTGTTCTTCTTCATTCACTGGAAGCACACTGATGTTTGGGTTGCATTCTCCTTTAAGTTCAGTGCACTGTGCATGTTGCCCAATACTAGCTCAGGGCTCCGTAACACAAAGGTTGGCGATTAATATCCCTAAATGGCGATGCCATGGAAACAAGTAAACTGATGTAGTCTACAATTGATCCTTTCTCTTTGCAGTTTTGCACAAGCCAACACTCTTACCCAGTACCTTTTCCAATCTTATTTTGCATATTAAAAATGTACAAGACTCTATACCCTTGCCAAATTCTATTGGTTTGTATATGAAAGATGAATGTTGATCAAAATCCCTCATTCAAATTCCAAATATGCCCTGCGAGAACATGAAATGAAAGTCAGATGAAAGATGAAAACTGAACTACTGTAAATCCGTCATCAAAATCTCAACAATGCCTGACGAGAACCATGAAATCAACTTTCATTGGCCTAATGCACTTTTGTATCCATGCGCATATTTTCAGTTCTAATGCACAAATTTCCTTCAAAATCGCACAAAATGACAATATGTTTGCAATCTGTCACCCAAATTTGAATGAAATCGGACAAAGGGAACCTCAATTATGGCTTTGTCGATGTCCAACGCCGTGGTGACGTGGTGATCCACTTCACATGAAAGCCCACGACTAACTGTCTTTAAGTCTTCTGCGATTGTCCACTGTGGAGACCCATGGCAGAGACCCAAAGGTCAAAGACCAGCAATGCGTGAGATTTTAATGCTATAGGCAGGGAACCATGAGATCACCGGGCGTTGTGTATAATGTATATGGGGATAGACTGTGATGTACATATAGACATGAGAAAGAGATTTTGGGGGATGAGCAAGAGCCCCCAATGCGGAGTCTCACCCCTAATGCGTGAGACTTGACATGTCTGCCATGTAAACAAAGAAATATACATGTACCCAGGGTTCTCACTAGAAAATAATCCACCCACGGTTCCCCCTCTGCGAAAAGCGTGGAAGTTTCGGAAGTGTTAAGGAATAACGCGTAAAGTTAGGTGTGGCGGCGGCATATACTATAGCAAAAGGATGAAAAATGCTTCTTGGAGAGCAGGAGTTGTCTACTTATGGCATGATAGTACAAATACATTGCCAAAAAAACAAAACAATCTGTCGAATTTATCATTAATATTAGGAATATATACGCCAATATTTTTTTGCCCTTGTTGCCACCCATGGTGCAGCAATTTCACACATGGTTCTTCTTTGTCTGAAAACCTGTACGCATGGTATCGGAACCATGGGTGTTATGTACTGCAGAGAACCATGCATGTACCTCCAAAAACACACTTTCTCATGCCCGGTAATAGCCCTGCAAACTACCTTCGAAGTTCGCCAGTGGACCAGTAGATCTAACTGTG
The DNA here is from genome assembly GCA_029962745.1 of Echinometra lucunter. Classification (NCBI taxonomy): domain Eukaryota; kingdom Metazoa; phylum Echinodermata; class Echinoidea; order Camarodonta; family Echinometridae; genus Echinometra; species Echinometra lucunter. Next base: position 24,211,369 of record CM057161.1, on the reverse strand, counting down.
ATATTAGAACCTAAAATTTATTTTTCAAACTCAAAATATTGACTTTTGATTGATACGAGACCCAACCTTCTTGGCGATTTCACCGCGTGATTAATTTCCATTTCAATAGCACGCGACCTCCGACATTGTGAGTTTACCTATACCAGTTAGTCTCGGGCAAAGACGTAGAACGGTACAGCGTTGCACTCTTGCATGTATCGGCGAACGCAGATAACGTGCGAGAGTGCAACAATACATGGACCAACATCCTACTCTATGACTGGATTTTCATCTATTTTTTTCCATTTCATTGAGATCAGATCACCATAATAGACACATGACTTTGAATAAATCAAATTTGCACCTCAGGAAGAAATATTTTTTCTTTAGGTCATGCGTCATGAGATTGCCTACTTTTGTGTCACATGATGATTCTACCTTCAGTAGTGTACTTCTAACTTTGAAACCTGGTATCTCCTTAAGTATCAACCCTGTGATAGCAAAAGTATATATTTTCTGAAAGGAAGTGACAAGAAGAATCTAAATGGGTGCTCAAAGATGGCACAAGATGTAAGATAAAAGAATTATGTGAACATGAATATGAAAATTGTAATAATCTTTATTATCTCATTGTTTTCAACATAAATTTTTTCTGTGGCTCTCCTAGGGCAGTTCTAATGCTATATTCTTAGAGGAGACATTCAGACCTTTTCAACAAGGTATAATTGTCTTGGGTTTATTATGTAATAAATAAAAAAAAATCATGAAAAAATTTGAAAAAAAATATCAAACATTTTTATGAGCCACTGTATATTAAGTGTTCTATAGTGTATTCATGACAACCATGCCTATTTTTCAATCATAAGATAGTACAGCTGAATGTAATAGCTTTAATTTGGAACCAGAAGTGAAGCCATATTGCAAGTTTTGACCAAAATATTGACATCTTCCCAAATCTATTGAAAAATATAAGTTCCGTATTGACTTTGTACAGTCAGTGCCAATTTTGAACTAAAATTCCAAGTACACTTGTAGTTCGGTTTTTTACACTACCATTTCTTAGCTAAACTCACTTTTCAATCATAAACAGTAACAACGATTATATATTATCTTTAATTTGGTACAACATTTGAAGTCATATCACAAGTTTTGACAAAAATATCAACATTTAAAAAAAAATGCACTGAAATCTGAATTTTCCCATTCATTTTGTACATGCTGCGCCATTTCCGACACCGCCCCTGGCCTTCCAAATATAAAAGGCTGTAATTCAAGTTATATATTACCTATAGCTGCGAAACTTTGCAGACTAATAGCATATTAATACAGCTTTAAAAGATGATACCAAACTTATTATAGTAGCCTCAATGGTTCTGATGAAAATGAAGAAATACTTCAGTTTGAAAGCACAAAATGCAACAGCACTACCCTTTTTGGGAGGAGAGTTCATGACACATGACCTTTATCACAGACTGTGAAAAATTTTCCAGTAGAAGGGTTTTTTTAACGTTAAAAAAGCACCTTTATTTATTCATTGATTGATTGATTGATTTGTTTGTTTGTTTATTTATCTTTTTTATTTATTGATTATATTTATTAATTATATATAACAGGAATCAACAAATGCTGCTCTGCACTAATGAAACTTTTGTTCTATCAAACCATTTTTTCTTTCTATTGTAGGTGTCTGCTGGTTTGCTCTGGGCACAGAGTCAAAATTATAAGCTGCTTGAGTGGAGAGTGTATTAGGGAACTCACAGGTCATAAGTCAAATGTCACAGGAGTTCAGGTTAACCCATGGAATAAATTACAGGTCAGTTTGATGCAGAAAACACAAGTTTTAGGAAACTGTTGCAAGTAAATATGAATTGATAATGATTACTCTATAAAAAGGAAAGTTTGCTCAGGTATTTAACACTTTGTGCGTTCGTTCACCTGTAAACCCCCTGTGCGTTGCATTATTTTGGCAGCGAACCCTATTCTGGGTTTACGGAAAGTCCCCAGTTTTCCGAGATACGGAAAACGGTAAAATTTCACGGAATTTGGGGAGAACACGGAATTCACAGAATTTCACGGAAAATGCGATTTTTCAGGCCCCCAAAAATTGAATTACGCAAAATACTGTGAAAATTATGAAAAATAAAGCAAAATTCAATCAAACAAAACCATGCATCAGCGGAAAATCTGGATCAAACCTGATCGCAGTGTTTAGCGTGTGTTCGCCAAGCTTTATCTCCATACTGCAGTGAGTGTATATTAGGGTAATTTACATTTTTCTAAGATTCTTACTATTTACAATTGCTTTATCATATGCTTTGTACATGTCACCGAAGAACACGGAATTTGCATTTTAGAAAATGGAAAACTGGGGACTTTAGTTTACAGGGTCTCTTTTATTTAGAAGGCTATCATTTTTCACCTGAATTTTTGAAGGTTAATGTTGTGTAGGAAAGTTGTAGAATTCTTATGGGCTTCTTATCATATACACACCTCACAAAAAGTAAGTAACCACTTTGTCTTTTTATCATAGCTCAAATATGATGTGTCGTATCGGAAAACGTTTAACAGAATTTGAAAGAAAAATTGATTCCAAATGTTTTGACACTTCATTTGTTGAAATCAAATAAAGAATGTGAGCACAATGAGGATTCATATGCAAATACCCCCCAAATAAAAGTTGCAGCAGTCACTATTGATATGGCAGTCTCTATTCACAGAATGGATTTCTGGTTGTCAACTTCATTTCTTTGTTTTTCGGACAATAGGGTATCAACAAAAACACGGAGGAGGTCTATGAATGACAGTCAGAACATGTGTCAATCAAAGTCATTCCAAATGCATGAGACAGTGAATGTCCGGCAAGGAAAAGTGTTAAAAGGATGCATAGGGTGTTTATCTGGCAAGATGCCATCTCTGATTTTCACACAACCTAGGCATCCTTTTGGGCGCTGACACTTTTCTTTGCCGGACATCCATTGCCTCATGCATTTGGAATGACTTTGATCGGCACATGTTTTGACTGTCGTTAATTTTATAGACCACCTCTGTGTTTTTGTTTATACCCTATTGTCTTTCAAATTCTGTTAAAAGTTGTCCGATACAACACACCATATTTGAGCTGTGATCAAAAGACAAAGTAGTTAGTTACTTTTTGTGAGGTGTGTATAACCCATTCTGTATACTAGTGTGCTTTGTCTGTATGATATTAGCCTTTAATCACGGCAACGTGCTGCTCTTTTCTTTGCTCTTAAATGCTAAACACAAGCTATACGTCTGTGATGGTGAGACTAGCCAAACAGCGTACGGCTTGCTGCGCGCTGCCTTTACTCACTTGTCTATGATAGTCGTTGTTTTCTTATTACAGTCATTGATTTTTTTTTTGTAGATTTTCATACGAAAAATTATCAATGACCCTAATAAGAAAACAACTAATATGTAGACCAGTGAGTAAAGGCAGCTAGTATGATACCCGTGTTTCTAAACATATCCCTCTGGCCTTTCCAATGAAGCTTTTGAACTCTATTTTGTTCCTTTGTCAGTGGCAGGTGATTATATGCACAGATAATTGAATAAACTTTACAGCGATACCAGAATGAACAAAATCCGACCAGAAGAGAAGCCCCTACAGCAGAGAGAAAGAACACATTAATTGGGCTGATGCGAACAATAGGCCTAGGGATTTGTGTAGTTGTGCACTGGTGCGAACGAAATGGGGGCCCAGGAGTGCACAGGTGCGAAAAAAATGCAGGAGGAGTTAGAAAAGATTGGTACAAAAAGACACGTAAATACCATGAAATGCATATTGTTGTGTGACTTGTGTTCTAGAAGTGTCCATTCGCACCAATCTTTTTATTAATTTTTTATAATTGATAAGTTTTTATTGATCCATACATTCAAAAGAAACAAACAAGAGATACAAAGCATTTTGCAGCACATACCAAAATAAATCGAAGAAAGTAAACCAATGAATGGATCTACAAGGTTACTTAAAAAAACAACCTTGACATCAGTTTTCATCTAACTAAAATAGCAAATGGTAATTGAAATACTGGTAAAGCATAGTAATAATAATAAAAAAAAGATTCTTCAACATTTAAGCATCCACTAACCTGCTCAAACAGGGTTATCTAGAATGCCAAAAACTGAACCTCATTTTGTTTCATGCATCTTTCAGCAATATATCTTTCGGCAGTATGGAAATATCTTACATAATGTAGAAAATGATGAATGGATGGTTCAGATCCTAAGTTTCTGCATCACTCTCTTCCTGTAAGCTACCTATGTACACGTTATGTTACGGATATATCACAGTACCCACTTGATATGATTCAACTTTGTATAAAGATGCTTTTCCTTTGAATTCTAATGCTCATGTTACATAGATTGTTCTTCAGCAAATGAACATGTGAAATTGGGAATCATATCTCCTCATGCTCCACTTACACGGATGCCAGGTTATCATCAGATAACCTTGCACCTATGTAGGCTTATACAGTGGAAATTGCTGACAATAGGGAAGTAGTGTTTTCTGTCACATAAGTTGGACAGAGGAGCAACAGCAGTGATCAAATATTTTTTTTTAAAATTTACATGACTGAGACAGTTTAGATCCAGTTGAAAGAATAGGATGGAAATATGATATTTTATCATCCTAGGTTTTAAAAAGCAATTATTTTCTAAGAATTTGTTCATTATTGTAGTGTTTTCTATGCTCAGCTGTAGAGGGAACTTCAGGGAAGTATCCACATAAATTGCACAGCTCACCATACTAATGTTCCCATGTGTGGTTATGCTCTTAATCTGGGGGGTGTTTCACAAAGACTAAGATTGACTAAAATCTCACTTAACAATGGTTGGTCATTCATGCCACAGTTTGTTTTTCACTATTAGTCTCTCAAGGGATGCCCAAATCATGGTCACAAATTTCCAGAATTTACTTTTTTTGTTTTCTTCGTCAATGAACTATAAAAAGAAAATTGTCCATTCTGCAGATTTCCGACCATGATTTGCACATCCTTTGAGAGATCCATGGTGAAAGAAAACAGTGACATGAATGGCCTTCCATAGTCAAGAGTGATTTGAGTCGATCTTAGTCTTTGTGAAACACCCCCCTGTGATCTATGTTTTTCTTTTGATTGCACAGGTTTTAACATCATCGGAAGATGGATCAGTGCTCCTGTGGGATTATATGGACAATGTCATTCTCAAGGTATGTATTGCTTCCCCCTGATGTCTTTCAAGATGATTGTTGTTGCTTTGTCATGTGTTCAGTATGTTTTCAGAAGGAGCAAGAAATCATAACACTTACGGTATCTGTTCAGAATGAAATGTGTTTTGTAGGCATAGATTTGTTAGAGTGTCGCAGTGGTATTGATTTTTTTGACAATAATTTTAAAGCAATTGTTGTTTTGTACTAGTTTCTGTCTATTACAGAAATCTGTAAAATTTGTTCATGTGGAGTTGTCACATTTTGTGAAAGATATATATTACATGTTGATATACTGAGATGAGTATCTGGTTCTGGTTTTTAAATGTTTTTAAAAGTAATGTGCAATGAGTTGGCTGAATAGGTCAAGTCATCCTTCATGTTCATGAACCCATTCTTAAATCAGATTTTGCTCTCTTCAAATGTCACTGCATCTACATACATGTATATCCTAAATCGTTCTTTTTCGGTCTTGCCTTATGTCAAAGTATCTCATAAAATGATTTGCCCTGTAACTTAATATTTTTGTCTATTTTCACTTGTGTCAGACCATCAGGTTTGACAGACCACTGCATGGCTTGTTTCTCCACGAGGCTCACAAGAACATTCTCTTTGTTCTGTGCAAGAAAATGGATGGTAAGTTACAGCTGACCAGGCCTCTAAAGCTCCACCATTTTGTCCAGATTCATTAAAAGGCTGACCTAAGCACCATTAATATTCATGATAAAAAATCAATGATTCATTTTGTAAGATGCTTCCAAGCAGTAACCTGTGTTTGTAGGTGTTATGAAACATAAAAGGCATCAGCTTACCGCATGTGCAGTTAATGCACAATAAATGCGCATTGAAACAAGGTGTAACAATAACACTGTTACGCGCAATAGATATGAATAATGCAACAGCGTTATCGATATCATGGTGATAACGGGTGCTTATCGGCCCCTTCAAATGATCCGAAAGAGGCGGGGCTTAATGCCATTCGCGTAATGATATCCGCGCGTGCTGCTTTTCGTCTATGCAGCTGACATAAGGCTTCTTATCATAAGTCAGAGCCCAATTTGACCATGGCCTAGAGCGGGATTCCTGAACAGCCTCTTTTTCCTTCCCATCTTCCCATTTCTGCATACACAAAACTCTGGGAGATTGGGAAAGCCAACGTAAATACCGTGGTGAAGCCAATAAAACCCAATGGACGAGAATTTTGATAACCTGCCTTAAGTCCATCGCACACTATATGATCCGACTGCGACCCGATTTTCAAACAAATGGCATTTTGCATTTAATATGAAAGTTTAAACAAGTAAAATTATCTTATTTGAAGTTCGGAATAATGACAGGAATACTATAATCAAGATTTGGGTTAACTGCAAGCCATGTGGTTGGAGTAAAGGCTAAATCGGCTTTGAATCGTAGCCAAGTGCAAGATTACTATGATGTCACTACGATTCGGAATTGACTTCGCTTTTATTCCTACAAGGAGGCCTGCTACAGCCCGCGAAATGACTATGCAGAATTTTGGTCATTAAGATTTTGAATGTTCATATCATGTGCTACAAAAATTTTTTCCAAAATTGGATCACAGACAGATCCTATAGTATGCAGAGGGCTTAAGTCTCTCCTTTCATCTACAATTCAACAGCACATGCTCTGGGGATTGATTGCTCCAAGGATGTTTTCCTATACAAATCAAACTCTTTCCTTCTACCCTGGGCCAAACAGTTCCCCAGAACCTTGAAATCTTTCTTAATCCTCTTTCCTTTTTTTTTGCTTCCTGGCCTTAAAAAGTTGTGGACCAATCAAATTCTTGCAAAGTATGGTGTCACAAGTTTGTCTGCGCAACATTTGGGAAACCTCTCTTTTATTTGAGTGTAAACTATTATTGATGTGTTGAACACAAAAGATAAACGGGTGGGGGGGGGGGGGGGCGGGTGGTTGTTCCACAGGGGTTTGCCATATGATATCTGAATGAGCTAAGAAGCCAGTTACCGAGTACCCTAGCCCTAACCCTATATCTAATGCAAAATAAATCCCAGAGATATTGATATGGAAGCAATGTGTGGGTAACTCATATTAGACATCATTTATGAACATATGGATTTGTCTGGGCACCATTTAACTTATAAATCCCCTTTGATATTTGCACATATTTTCTATATATTTTTCCAATTCTTTTAGCTTGTGATGAGGAAGGTAGGAGGGTGTTTTTCAGCCAGTGGAGTTCATTTTTTTCTGTTCTTAAGTAAGGCCAAGAAAGAAAGGTAATCTGAATCAGAATCTGATTTGAATTTCTTTAAGCTACGCTCATTGAATTTTGTATTCCCTTGCAGATGATGGTCAAATCCTTCACAAGAAACCACTCCGGCTCTGCATGGCATCTATCCCTTCATCCCCTTCCAACGAGACGCCGCTGAGTCCCGAGTTTGTGATTGTGGTAGGGTCCAGGGGCGATCGCTGCATCAGCTTCGGTGCGAACGGTCAGTACATGTCTTGTGTGATGGGAAACAACCTCAAGGTATACAACTTTGAGGACAAAACCATTCAAAGGTAAGTTTCTGACTGATGCAACCCCTTCTACATGCTTCTTCTTTTCAGTATAAAACAATTATAAATAATCTTTCAAGATTCATAGTAGGCCTGATAATAATATCGGTTCCTTGTAATACGCTTTTACAGTTTAAGCTCATTAAAGTGCACAGTATTGTGGTTATAGTAGATCTATTACCTTGGTCACTGGATTCAAATTCACAATTCTGCACATTACTGTGCACATTCTCCACTCCCTGGGAAGCATTCCAGCTAGCCAGTCACCCAGGCGCACACATGCTAATCCAAGCACACCAACCAGACCTCCCAACCATTCTGCATTTGGAGGATATAATCTGAATTTTGACCATTCCAAGCTCTTGTTTCGATATTATTCTCCTATTTTTTGGATAAATTTACTACACACTCCTATGGGAAATGCTGTTTCTCTCCTAATTTTGAGCAAAATCATCCCTATTTTTCAGTCAGAAAGGTTGGGAGGTCTGCACCAACCTCTGCATCCTACCGGGTACCCAATAGATTAATAATAATAATAATAATAATGATAATAATATGCAACATTTATAGCGCTTAATACAAATGTTTCTAAGCGCTGCATATCATTACCCCGGCTTTAGCACGGCTACCCTGATCAGGTGCTCGAGCATTCAAGGAATTTTTTCCTACCGGGTACCCATTTACTATACATGGGTGGAGAGTGACAAATGTAGATAAACGTCTTGCCAAAGGACGCGAGTGCTGCGGTGGGATTTGAACCCCGGACCCTGTTGTTCAAAGTCCGGAGACTTATCCACTGATCCACAGCACCTCTACATTCTGCATTATTAGATTAGACTGTTAGACCTAACACAAATGTATTTATTTTTCTCTAGATTTTTATGTCCAAGTTCATGAACATTGTTTAATTTTGTCAAGGACGGAAATGAAAGTCAAGCCGACTTGCCTGGCCTGCCATCCTCATGATAACAGCATCGCTGTAGGAGACGTGAAAGGCCAGGTGTCAATCATATGGAACGTTCTCCAGCAAGAATCTGTTACAAGGAGTATTAATCACTGGCATGCTCTCCCTGTTCAAGATTTATCCTTTTCCCCAGAAGGTGAGCATAAGCCAAGCCTTGTGGATTTTTATGTCGAAATTATTGTTGAATGGATTAAAAAGTAATTTGGCAATAGACTTCATTTTGAGAGAAATTTGCATAAAATCGTTTTATTTGTAAATGTTTGTCATGCAGTAGAGTTGTTTGGATCACTAAAGTATAGATAAATAGACCAGTAAAATATAAAGATGAGTTCAGAGCCCTGTCTTGTAAAATGCAATCAGGAAACCATATTTATTAACCCATTGAACACGATTTGATTTCAGTATGATACACATTTCCACCCTAGCCCGAGTTATCTCAGGCATAGGGCTCAACGGTTTAAGTTCCTGTTATCCTTTTCCAAACGATTCCTGTTTTTTTAACAGGATTGGTAAATCCTGAGGGAGTTAGATTGTTATTGCCTTTGCTTCTCTTTTCTTCTAGGTACATACTTGTTCAGTGGAGGCCATGAATGCACGCTAGTCCAGTGGCAGTATAACTCCAAGCACAAGGATTTCATGCCACGCCTTGGCAATGCCATCACCCACATAGCATGCTCACCCAATGGACAACTGAGGGCACTGTCCTTGAGAAATAATTGTAAGTATAAGTTCATCATTCATAGTAAACATTTATGAAATATAATGTGTTTTTTTTTCCTCTTTTCTTTGAGATTTGTCATGCAATTCAAAAGACTCCATAGACTCTGACCATCGTGCACTGAATATGCACTTTTTGATAGCACAGAAACATGAATGTAAAACCAAATGCCAGTTTACTGCATCATATTTCCAAGGGGTTTGTTAATATAGCCTGAAATTCCAGGCAATATTATTGTCTTGCTTCTGTGCATTTATGATTTTGGATTACTGTAGCGGACTATTTTGTTCAGAGAATTCTTGAGTGTGAATAATCTAAGAAATGAAAATGAGATGAGAAAGTCCAGTGATGTGAAAGTGATATGAATAAGTTATCAATAAGAATAGGATTTTTGTTAGGCTCGTTTCACATGAAAAATTACCCTTACTTCCTTCGGAGGGGACTTAAAAATTGTCGGTCCCCTGATTGTTTACTAATGAGCGTATGCTTTCTTAGCAGTCAGTTAAAATAACCAACCATTTAACCACATCGGTTTTTATCTGAATTTAGGATTCTAGTATAAAGAATGTTGACACTGCCCTTGTAACTGCCATCTTTTGCCACTCTTCACGCAGGTGTAGTAAATGGGTACCCAATAGGAAGAAATTCCTTGAAATGCTAGAGCACTGTAATGGCAGCAACACTGAAGCCAGGGTAATAACAGTGGAGTGCTAAGAGTGTCGGGTGTGACTGACATGAGTGCTATACAAGAATCCCCTATCATTATTTTTATTATCTTTGTCTCTAGCTATCTTACTACTTACCACCAAAGTCATCCATACAATCCAAGGTCTGGATCATACCAGTTTCCATCAGAGGCAGTCCAATCCGGTTCCAACCGGTCTGGCCGTTGACCCTCGCACTGGGGCCTTAGTTCTCAATGGCAAGCTTGGCCATCTTCAGTTCTATCAGCTGGGATGGGACAAGCTTCTCTATAATGTAAGTCAATTCATGACAGGTACAGGTTTTGTCACTCAGTAGTATGCTCCTGCAACTATTCCCTCAGGATTTAATTTTGTCAGTGATAGGGTTAGGTTTATGGTTAGGTCTTAGGTTTGATTTGGGTTAAGCTTATGGGTTAGGGTTTGGTTAAGTTTTCTTTGTCCCATGTTAAACTTAGTATTGCTAATTGGCTATAGAGGAGCTCTCGCATGATCATATGTCAGAGAACTTGTCACCAGCAGTGTGCCCAATCTTCATGTGCAACCAACAAATTAAAAAAAAATAGTATGACACATCCTCTTAGCACCATAGCGAATTTGTAATGCTAGTTGAATACCTAAGTTCAATCTTGCACCTGTTTCTGGACTTCACCCAGGGTTCCAGACAGGCCCCTAAAGCTCCGCCATTTTGTCCAGATTTATTAGAACGCCGACCTAAGCATCCATCAATATTCATGATCAGAAATGAATAATTCATTTTGTAAGATGCTTCCAACTAGTAGCACTTGTCTGTACGTGTTATGAAGCATAAAACGTATCAGCTTACCGCATGTGCAGTTAATGCACAATAAATGCGCATTAAAACAAGGTGTCACAATAACACTGTTACACGCAATAGATATGAATAATGCAACAGCGTTATCGATATCATGGTGATAACGGGTGCTTATCGGCCCCTTCAAATGATCCGAAAGAGGCGGGGCCTAATGCCATTCGCGTAATGATATCCGCACATGCTGCTTTTCGTCAAGTAAATTTATTATATGTCTATGGTTCCAGACTGGCTTTTTCTCCGAAGGTGTCAGCATTCGCCTGTATGCATGCAACTTTTGTTTGAAGTTTTAAATTTTGGATGTTGGGAGCTCTGACTGTTTTTTTTTCTAAGAAAGTGTCATTATTCGCCCGTATGGATGAGACTATTGTCTGAAGTTCTAAATTTTGGGTGTTGGGAGTTCAGACTGTTTTTTTTTTCTGAGAAGGTGTCAGCATTCGCCCATATGCATGCAATTTTTGTATGAAATTCTAAATTTGGTTGTTGGGAGTTCAGTTTTGGGGTGATGCACGCTGCTCATTTGATGAGGTCCTCTTCTAAACAATGATGTATTGAAGTACATTATCTTATTTTATTCCACCTGTTCTCTAGATGGACATCACAGGAGAGAACTACATCTCTCCTGAGAACCTCAACAAACCTCTCGCTCACACTGAGGTCACCCATATGACCTTTGACCTGAAGGGTGACTGGATGGTGACGGCCGAGAGGAGAGATGATGGGGAGACATCAGTGGAGATGAGGCTCAAGTTCTGGGAATTTGATGTTAAAAAACAAGGGTAAGGGCAGCTTTGAAGCTCTGGGGTGGTATTCTGAGACTGTTTTAACTCTGTTTTAAGTCTGTTTTAGCAAATCGGTATTCTGAAGACCGTTTTATCTCTGTTTTAACTTTTGTTTTAAGTTTTGTTTTATCTTTCTAACCGCGCATCTTACTTTGCATGCCTGGCGCAAGTCCTGCGCAAGCGCGTAAAAATACCATATGTAATAACACGGTATTCTGAAGACCATTTTATCGCCTGTTTTAACTCTTTCCGCTTGACATTTTAATGCTCATGAGATAAAACAGGGTGGGAGGTGTTTTAACTTTGTATGCGGTATGTCATGGCGGCAATTGTTCTCGCTCATAAATGTTTTTTGGTTGGAATGAGGGGGATAACAAGATCCAATAAACCTTGCTTTTATTCCCGAAACAACATTTCGAAAGAATTTTTGCCTCGGGTGGAGAAATTTAGCAATTGTCTGCGATAATATCAGAGATGATTTGCACAACTAATTCTGTCACATCATCACATCTGAATTAAAGCAAGAAACTAAGCGCAAACTAATGTGCTCATTACAGCGCAAATATATAAGTTCACGCATTTCACTCACCCCTTCCCCACGGAGCGATCTTATTGGCTGAGTCAGCTTAGACTCATCTCTAACGACTTTCCCCATTGGATAATATTTTTGTGGTGGGTGTGGCTTTGGTGACTTACAACACCGTTAAAACAGTTCTCAGAATACCGTTTAAAGACTGTTTTAGCGGTGTTGTAAATCATTGACTTAAAACAGAAGTTATAACAGAACTTAAAACACAGTTAAAACAGTGTTCAGAATACCACCCCAGATAACTGGAAAATTAGAAACTTTCCAGGGAGGTGTTTCACAAAGATTAAGATTGACTAAAATCGCACTTAACTATGGCTGGCCATTCATGCCACTGTTTTCGTTCACCATGGATCTCTCAAAGGATTTGCAAATCATGGTCACAAATCTGCAGAATTGACAATTTAATTTTTTTATAATTTACTGATGAATAAAACAAAAAATGTAAATTCTTCAAATTTGTGACTATGATTTGCGCATCCCTTGAGAGACAGATGGTGAAAGCAAACAGTGGCATGTATAGCCTGCCATAGTTAAGAGCGATTTGAGTCAGTCTTAGTCTTTGTGAAACACCTCCCAGATTTGCATTTTGTAATCATGGTTTAATACCTAATACTGCAAAAGTAGGTGTCATTTCCCAATGCAACTATGTTGACTGTACAGTCGTACACCTTATTAAAGATATCTGTAAAGTTTGACTGTTCTCCCGATATGACATTTCCATGTCAGTTTAAAAACCAGTGGAGTTTCACATTTTGTTTTTGGTTACGAGTGTTCAGTTAGTCAGAAAGTTCGTCACGCAATTGGAAGAGAAGGAGGCTATCAGTCACATATACAGTGGCTGTGAGAAGAAATCATATCATCTGCATGTAAAAATGTTCCTTTCTCATTTCTCTTTTCCACTTTTAATTATGTCATTTGATTATGGAGGGCACTTCCTCCATGTTGCCCTTCTGGTATGCAATCGCCATGATAGTTATTATTATACCCCACCAAACGAAGTTTGAAGGGGGTATATAGGAATCAGCGTACGATCGGGCAGGTGGTCGGCCTGTTGCAAATCTTGCAGAGTGAGCTACTTCCTCATTTTTCAAGCAATGCTCTTGAAATTTGGCACACACTTTGGTCTTGAGCTGAAGATGTGCAAGACATATTTCTTGAATGATTCGGAAACTGCGTTGCCATGGCAACGGCATATTATGGCAAGAAATCAGGCAAATATTTCGGATCATATTATTTCCTCATTTTTTGAGCAATGCTCATGAAATTAGGCACACACATTGGTCTTGTGGTGAAAATGTGCAAGACATATTTCTTGAATGATTCGGAAACTGTGTTGCCATGGTAATGGCATGGCAACGGCATATTATGGCAAGAAACAGCATTTTTTGAATGGGTTGGAAACTGCATTGCCATGGTAACCGCATAATATGTCAATACAGAGGGAAATATTGAGGATCAAACTACTTCCTCAATGTTTTCGAGCAATGCCTTTGGAAATTTAGTATATCCACATATTGGGGCGGGGGTGTTGATCATCTTCTGTGATATTCCTCTTTTTTTGGGTTTTTTTTTTTTCAAGAATGACAGGAGGACTCATGTCCTGGAGAGGCCATCCAGTAGCCCTATTTCGTCTTTTTTCTTTGTTTTACAGGTTTACCTTGAATACAACTGTTGAGATGCCCCACCAAGAAGCGATCAACGCTCTCAGTTTCCGTCCCTCTATCAAGGACAGGAAGAGCGAGGATGAACTGGTAGTGACAACCAGCCGTGATGGAAAATTCAAGCTTTGGGTTCTCGTAGATGATACAGATATAGAGAGTGAGTTCAAGCAAAAAAAACCAAAAAAAAAGCAAAAAAAAATCAGTTCTCTGAGGCTTTCTTTGTTATTTGTGTTGATGATGCTCATTGAATGATGGTTATTGTATGTTCATAATGAATGTTGCTGCTGATGGTGATGATGATACTGATGATGATGTTGATGGTAATAGTGATACATGTAGTAATGGTGATGATGATAATGATAATGAGGAAGAGGAGATGGTTAATGATAATAATGACTGAGTTAAAGAGATAATGATAATGATGAATTAACATGGATGAGCACACCTTTACAAATTACTCTGCTTCATGATATAAAAATGACAGAAAAATTATGAATTTCTTATTTTTTCCAAAGTGGTTGGTTGGTCTTATTTTGAATTTCTTTTTATTTTTGTTATTTTTTATGTATTTTTTAAATTTTCTTAATTGTTTTTTGAAAGTGAGGATTAAAATTTGTTTTCTAAATGTATTGTCATCCCAAACTTTCTAATTCAACATTGCAATTTCTTAAAACATCTGCGTATATAATGTAGGGGTCAAAATATGCCATACTTTCATCATCTTCTTTTTTTTTCTTCACTTTTTTTTTATTGGTTTTGAAAGTGAGGAGTAATAATCTTGTTTTCTAAATGTATTGTCATCCCAAACTTTCTAATTCAGCATGACAATATCTTAAAAAATCTGTGTATGTAATGTAGGGGTCAAAATATGCTGTACTTTCATCTTCTGCCTCAGGATCAAAACAGTGTTGGAACTGTGAATCAGTTGGCTTCTACAAGAACACCGAACCCAGGGCTGCAGCTTTCTCCTTCGATGGATCTCTGCTGGGGGTAGGCTTCAACGAAGTCATCACGCTTTGGAACCCAGAGGTCAACGAACTTAAGAAGATCCTTACCCATGCAACAATCGATACAGAGATCAAGTGAGTGCTCTGTAGATGGAAGTTTCTCATCCAAGAGGGAATTGCTGTGTACTGTCCTTAGGAATTATCTTTTCCATTTCAAAGATTGTGTGAAACAACATTTAGAGGGTGCTATCCAGAATTATGGTCGTGGTGATTCTTTCACCACCATTTTGATAAAGTACTTTGAGGAACTGTATCCTAAAACATAAAAATGCTAAAATATCTGATGGAACTCGAGACTTAGTGAACAAAGAAAGATCCCACACTGCATTGTGGGACATGCGAGAATGGACTTCAGAAACATAGTTGCTGAACGATCCAAACAAAACTTCTGTCTACATTAGTAATCTTCTGGCTTTTGGAAACATGGGAAATGTGTAGATGCACCACAGACCTCAGAGGGTACCATGCCCATGTGTGTGTGCTCATAATTCTGAATAGTGCCCTCTAAATGCTGTGTTGCACAGACTGTAATGAAAAAAATGATTTAAGTCATAAAATTGGTCTCTGAAAGGTTTAATATGTGGAAATGTATTTGTGGTAGATCTCTATGATTTTGTCAAATGGTATTAGAAGTGAATTAAGTGCACATGGCATTTAGTGAATATATTGAAATAACTTGAATCACTTTGAGTGTTTTTTTTTTTTGATCTGTTGGCTTGTTTGGTTGAATCCATTACTGAAATTGAAATGAAATGATTTGGGATGAATTAAAATGAATAGAATTCAGTCATTTTTGTCACATTGGTTTTTGTTTTAGATCTCTATGTTTTGGACACGGTAGTTCATCCCATCTGTTGGTGTCTAGCACTTCATCGTCTCTCACTGTTTGGAATCTACTCACTTGTAAAGGTAAGTGTCACAGTCCAATGTTTCAATGGATTTCTGAATTAATTTCGCAAATCTTTCTCACTGCTTACACCCCCATCTCACTAGAAGGCGATTCCGCCGTGATCCCTGATAATCGACAAAACTTGGTGGATTGTGGCTTGAGCCTTTTCAATCTTCACAGTCGTATCTTGAGCATTTCTGAAGTGCCAGTGATTGCCGCCATCGCCCTTGTCGCCACCAAGTTTTGAACATGTTCAAAACTTCTGTAGTAAGAGCGCCAAGGTCGCCAAGAGCGCCACAATCGTCTCAAGAGAGTATTAAAACGACATGCCCATAGCCCTAACGTATCAGCCACCCCTAAAGTGTATTCAAGCGTGTTGAAAGTGGCTCCTATTGCCCATGCTTTCAGGCTTGTTCCCAAGATGATTTTTCCTCAGTTACGTTTCTGCGCATCTCATCCGCGCATCTCATCCGCGCATCCTGGCTGGTATTGTTACGTCATCACAACAGTAGTGCAGTCTCCTCACAGGTCAAAAATGGAGTAGGAGGGCGATTCTGGCACGCATCGCAAAATTTTCACAGATCGCCATTGTTGCCATGATCACCTTTATAGTGAGATAGGGGCTTTAGACTTCCACATTTTTCTGTGGGACATCTGCAACTAGTATTTTAAAAAAGTTTTCAATATATCTTATGCTGAAGTAAAATTAATGTGCTTAAATTTTCCTTATTGGCTTGTTCATGCAAAAGAAAATGACGACAAATTTGAAGTATCGCCTTGGTGAACTATATTGAGCTATATATGGGTTTATCATTTTTGCATCATCGTTTTTAGTATTAAATTATTTGGCATTTGCATCAAAATATAGACGTTTAAAAACAAGAGTAAATTGAAAATTGCATGTCAGTATCCTGGAGTGCAGCCATGCCTGTCAGCAAGGCAAATTACCTTTCATTTTTAAAGGCTCATTCACATAGGCACCCCCCCCCCCATTAGAAAACCTCTCAGGTTTTTTTTACCATGCCACTTATGATAATAAGATGTACATTAACTCGTCATTAAAGGTTCACGCTCAAATGAAAGACAGTTTTGCCAAATATTGCGCAGAGAAATTTGTGATGTCATATTTTGCACTAACTTTATAACAATTTGATTGGTCCACACCTGTTGCCCCGAGGAGGCAAAAATGATGCTTCTTGCCTTGTGTTGTTGCTTTCTGCCTCCTCATATACCATTCATTTACTCACAGAAAAAAAAATGGGGGGGGGGTGTATTGCGAAGGGTTTGCCGCTTCATACCTGAACAACCCTTTTGTTTGTTTTTGATGGAGGATTGCAAAATTTCTGTGTTATCTTTTATTCATGTCAGTATCCTGGAGTGTAGCCATGCCTGTCAACATGCTTATCGCTGATCCTTATACTCAACACTTTGCCATCTTTGACAACAAAAACAATTGTAAGTATTTCTAAACATTTCCCTGATCAAGCAGGCATCAGTAGTGGAAGCATTATTGAGGAAACATGCAGTGATATCTAAAGAGGGGAAAATGAAGTTTTGATCCATAAAATTTTATGTATTTCTATTACTTGGTAAATTGTCTTTCCTCTTGCAGTAAATCTACTTTCCACAGCTACTAGTTGAGATTGGACCATCATATTTTGCATTTTGTCTAATTTTGATGTGCAGTCACATTTCTGGTTTTGTGCTTTGTAAGTTGGAAATGATAATGTTTCAGATTTCAGTATAAACTTTTGAACCTAAATTTATTTGCAGATGAACTGAAATACTAGAAGCACCTTGCAACACCCTGCCATCTCATTACCATAGATGCAGAGGTTACTAACTGGTGCCATAGCTACAGGAGATGCAGATCTCTTCCTCTCTAATTGATCCATCCGCTGAGACTACTCTCTGTCTCTTGGGGATCTACAATTGCAGAGACATTTTTAGAAATTACCTTTCTTTTTATAGGGTTGGTTGAAAAGAAGTTCTTCTGTACAAAGAATGTTCATCAATCAAAAGAAAGGAAATATGACATATGGCAATGCTGTTCCTTTTAGCTATAAGCATTTCCACATTGCAAATTATAATGGTATTTTATTTTACTTAGAAGAAAATCTTGTGGAGTAATTGTTAGGAAAGTTTCATTTTCAGTCTTTCTTCTGTTTTTCTCCTGTAGCTGAGAGCTCTACAAACTGACTTTTATGATTCATATTAGTCCATTCATGGTTGTTGATAATTTGGCAGGTTAAAAATGTATTCAATATTGAAGTCGGTCAAGGTATGACAAAAAGTATGCCAGCACTGTTATGTTTCTTTCTCATAGTGTTTGTGTTCACTGGTGGCGAACCACGCCCAGTCTTCCACCAACCCTCCACCTCCTCTTCTGAAGTCCTCTCTGCCATCTTCACTCCGAGACACAGCCAGGGAGATGGGAAGGATGATGGGGAGCTACTGGATGATGCGTTGCCATGGCAGCACCATTCTGAGCTGTATTTCCTAACCAAGTCCCAGGAGTTGCTGACTTTGATAAGCAAAGGACAAGCAAAGAGAGAGGAGAAGATAAACAGATATGATGCGGTATACAACAGAATATTTAGTTGTGTGGTACTATGTACTACCTGGAGAATGGGTCATTTCAAGTTCGGTGTGTGGTGTTGGTATTGGTGTTGAGAGGGAGAAAAGGCTCCTGAACCGAGCTCCAACACCGACGGTCAGTTTAGAGGGACGATACCGATCACCTTATCGATAGCTCAACACCGAGTGACATCATACGCTATAGCGAAAAATCTCGACAATGAAATCCTTTCTCCTCAGAATTTCTAATAAATCTACATCTTATTGGATTTGAATTGCATAATCATTTGAAGAATCCAAGAGGAAGAAATATTACTCTTCCAGGGAAAACACATGGTTTTGATTGTTCCAAGTTGTTTTGAATGTGAAATGGGTTTAACCACCAACATGTGACAAGTGGATAGCAAAGAGTGCCGCTGCTCCGCGAGGGACAAGCAGCAATAACGTGTATGATAACAACACCAACACCAACACCGTACTTGAAATCATGAATTTCCCGATCCCTAGGGGCTGGTGTTGGTGAATGGATAAATTGCATCTAAATCGTCATCACGAACCGTGATACTCGGTTCAGCAGACGACATTCAACACTAGCGGACAACACAGACTACCGGAAATATGTCAAATTTTGCGGGGTCAATCCCAACACCAGCCTGATTTCAAGTTCGGTGTTAAGGCTGGTGTTGGTGTTCTCACAACACCAACACAAGCCTCCAACACCAAACTTGAAATCACCCAATGTCTGGAGAGGGATGAGAATAGAGACCTAGAGAGAGTAAATGTATATCATAGATGGACACTTGTATTTGATATGAGAGAGAGAGAGAGAGAAGAGATTTGCCCCATGTTCAGAAACAAAACATTCGCTGTATGGCTGTACCAAAACGGTATAGCTATACCGAAACAGTATATCTATATGATGGATTTTTGTGTCTGAATGCTGACAAAGAAACAACATAAAGAAATGTTGTATAAGGAAACGGGGATCTGAGCATCGTTTTGAAATAGAACTTGATGAAGAAACACAGTGCGTGTGTGTCTGAATGCATGGCAACCATAGAACGGTATAACTGGGTGGGGCTTAACGTGAGGGGGTCTAAGGAGACGTGACCTTGCCGTGACAACATGTGTAGAAGAAAAATGTGCATCTATACGATGTTTCTTCTGAGAAGTCGGGATGTGAGCCAGATCGGTATGTAGGCCATCTTGTGTCTGAACAGGGGGAATGAAAGATATAAGGCAAATAGCCTAACAAAAATAGAGAGATAGGAAATGAAGTGAAAGACTGAACGATGAGAATAGGGTGAGGGAGAGTAAAAGAGAAAAAGAGAAAGAAAGAGCTAGGAAGAGTTAGAGGGAGGGAGCATTTGGTTTTATGAAAGACTGGAAAGGATTTTTCAAACGGAAAACGAAGAGTCAATTGGCATATTATATGTCCTTCAGTGACATTGATCACTTTATGGATTCTAATATAAATAGGAAATCGAGGAAACCAAATTTTGATTGTATTTCTACTCCTTCAGTGATGCCCTTCACCTTGGTTCAATTAATTACATCTTTCCTTGAGGCCTTCAAAACTTTAAAAATTTGTCAAATGTTCATCCATCACTCGTAAATGACCAGGCTCAGTGCATGGAGTGAAACTGAGAGTGATGATGTGTTTGTAATTTGTCCCAACGCTGAAATTCACCGAGAAAGATACATTGGTGGGGGGCCCTAAATGAATAGTGTTTGTACCATTTGTTTTCCTACCAGGCTGATCTCCAAGGAAGCATTCCACTCACACCCTTTGCTCAGCTCCTGGGAGGAGCAGCATCAAGACCCATCTCACTGGAAGATCATTCCAGGGGCAGTCACGCATGGAGTTTGACTTCTATCAATGCCGCAACAGCAGAGGTGGGTATTATCAAACCTTATTGGACAAGTTGCTTTTCCAAATTCATCCATTTATCTTCAAGTACATTATAGAAATGTGACATTTCAGAAAATATTTTTTTTTTGTAAAACTAATGTAGTCAATATCGTAAACCTGTTGCTGCAGCAGCAATCACTGATAAGAATACTGGTATTTTACATTAATATGCTATTATCACTTTATTGGGTAAATGATATTATTTTTGTATTTTGTACCACCCTTCTGTATCAGCCTATACCCCCATGGCTTTGAATGGCTGAATGTTGGATTGGTACCATGCAGTAAATTAGTCGTTAAGATCAGCTAGATGTGACAGTGAGCAAATTAATCAGAATTTTCCAAAAATCACACTTGATGAAAGATGAAACAGTATGGCTCGTTATACATTCGCAACCAAATTGTTTAGCAGAGGTTCCTTTTTTGGTAGCATTGATTCGTCATCATAAGTTTTTAATTTGTGAATTATCATTAGGGGTCTTATCTTTTTGTGCCGTGCGAAAGAACGTTTCCGGAACGCAAAATGGAAAATTATTGAAAATTTAATTTTTCAAACAATGATTGATAATTTCACAGATAGCATGTAGACCTTCTAAATTGATATATGATCTTCTTGAATTGAATTGAATATGTTTATTGTCCATAAAGGAAATGCTTTTTACATCGGAAATTTGAAATAGAAATAAAATACAATTTCAAGTGATTAAGTCGTACAGAGCAAAATTACAAAGTTATTCTTATATAATTAATTGCGACTTTAGATACAAAAAAAGTACAAATCTATTGATAAATTAATTAACAGATTCATTGCGATTATGTATTATTAACAATGGCTAGTTGTGATTATTCTTTGTTCTCAGTACTGTATCAAACTGGTAAAATACCCTGAAAGAAAAGAAGTAGAAATAGAGGAAGAAAAGATGAAGAAGGTGATGAAGAAGAAAAGAGGAATAAGATGTAATGAGAACGCGTAAGACGAAAGAAGAAGACAAAGGAAGCACATGTTGTAACCGAAAAGTACAAGAATGATATGATCTTTGCTAAATTTCTATTGCAGTGTGTCAAAATAGTAATTTTAATTTGTGCAATTTTTGTATTTTGCATTCCGGACGCGTTCTTTTGCACAATGGCATAAAAATAAAACGCCTTATGCATCCCACTAGGATAATATTCCCGCCTTAAAAATCCACATTTCATTTTCTTTTCCTCTGTGTATTTAGATCCTAGCTGCTCCACCCCATATTCTTCCACCAGCAAGCCAACTATGTTCATCCTTCATTCAATCTCTTCTGGGTCCAGCAAATCAGTTGTCCAGGCAAGTACAGTGAAACCTGTATACAAAGACCACTCAAGAGAGACAATAAGATAGGCCTTTATGAGCAGGTGGTCTTTATGGACAGATTCCCTTAACTCTAATCAGGCTGGGCTTTTTTGGTTATGCTATATCTGGGGGGGGGGTCAGAATCCAACCCCCCCCCCCCCCCCCCCCCCCGAGATCTCGGCTGTCGACGATGCAATCATGCCAGAAATAAATCGTTAACCCTATCTAGCCCGGGGGGGGGGGGCATTTTAGCCTCCTCTCGACATTTTTCAGGACATATCTGTGACGTGAAAAGCTCACGCCGCGACGTTTCATGACCTTTTTTCTTTCAAGTCTCACGCCACTGAGACCAAATTCGCAATGCTCGGTATTTGATTCCGAAGTTACGCAACATTTTGTAAGTGCATGTCAGACCCAAAATTACTCAAAAACGTGATTTCATGTACAAATCCAATAGCAATGCAAATTCTGTTTCTAGCCAAAATTCATAAATGCATCATTAACTTTACTTTTACTGATTAAACACAATTAATTTCATGTTGTTTATGACAGGAACAGTGTCGCCGACGATTTCCATCGAAAAAACAAACAAAAAGTCGAAAAACAGAGAAATACATAAGAAATTTTAAAAAGTAAAATACGTAAGAAAAAAATGTACATTTGATAAGAATCCTAAAAAGAGTGTCTAGACCAAAATTTAGCAGTTTTGGAGTTGTATTTACAGATTTACAGCTGAATTCTTATTTTATGCATGAATTATCATAATTAATTAAAAATAAATTAGAATACTTTTGTAATAATTAACTGTACAATTTTGGAGATTACCTTGTGGGTGACGTGCATGCTGATTTTCGTCGCGATCGCGCAATAAACAACCGAGAAATACATAAGAATTTTTTTAGCAATTTTTGGTTTGACATGCAAGTACGAAATGTTATGTAACTTCGGAACCGCATGTCCAGAAGTCGCGAATTTGGTTTCAAAAGATGTGTGAAATTTGAAAGAAAAATGTCATGAAATGACATCGATTGCATCGTGTGTTAAAGACATATCACGCGAAATGTCTAGGGGGATGGATTCCACCCCCCAGCCTTTTTAGGGTTAAGCCGTTGACTACTGAATTCTTAAATTCCCATAGACTTAGTATAAGGGCTACTGATTCCATAACCAATGGGTTAGTACCAGTTTCATTGAGAAACATTGTTCAGTGGAAACAGAATTTGAGGTCTTTCCATACAAGTGGTTGCTAAAGCAGGTTTGACTGTAGTTTCATTTTAGACTTTTAAATATGTTTGTCAGTGTTTTGTCAGTTATGCACAGATTTGTCCAACCACGTCGAAACGAGTGATGTATTCGTAATGTCCATTTCCAGAGATTAAGATAAGGTGAACTTGTGGGGCTATTTCTTTTTTTTTTTTTTGGGGGGGGGGATCGGAGGGGGCGTAGTTGCTTGATCAAAGGTATGCATCTGACCAATGGAGAGTCACTACCACTACCCTTGCTAGCTGATGATTCGGGCATGAACTACACTGTATATGTAGTCACTTGGATTTGCATGTCTGTCTAGATCTGTGATAGTGGAAGATGATTGCAGATGGAGAGGATGTGCTCATACATGGTAAAGCTACATGAAAGGCATGCCGCAGGCAGGGCTCCACTTTGGAGATTTTGTGGAGTTCGTTATCCAACTCATTGTGACTTAACTCAAGGCAGTGCGTATCACTAATGCACGAGCCACATAACATGATTTGTTTTGTAAAATGAGTCGGAAATGTGAATATAAAGCCGGAATATAAGGTACGAACCTGATTGAATCGTCAAGATTCACACAGTCACGGAGGCTGCCATTTGCTTTCTTTGTGACTATCATGTGTCAGTGCAGCTTAGTCTATTAGTGTAATACGCTTCTGGTATCCATATCAATTTCATTGCTATTCAAATCTATGCACATTTCACTGTGCATTGGGTTTGCAGTGCCCTCGAGCGCGGAGACGATCAATGAAAACTGAGATTACTACCTAGGGGGCAAAACCCCATTTTCAGGGTTTTTGAGACACGGAATGCTGTAAAAGGTTGTTGGGTGTCAATGTGTTCAGGAGATCATACTGCACAACTTCCAGGTGGACTACCTTGAAATTACGCTGCTGAAAAGAAATGGCGACCATTTTTCCAAAATAGCTGCCTTGTAAACTAGTATTAAACTGTTTTGAATGTAAATATTTAATAAAACATCTAATTTTCACTTATGATACATCATATTAAAGAGTATTAAATTCCCTACACGGTGATGTCACTTTCGATGGGTTTGAAGATGATTTGCATAACATTTTGGGCTCAAATATGTGAAATTTTACCTTTTTTATCCAAAATCTTAATTGCATCAAAATACATATTTCGGCGTATTTCAATAGTCCTGATGACTAATAATTTCAGACTTTCTCAAAAATTGTCCATATCTATGGTCAATATCATATGCAAGTTTCAACTTCATCACTTATCTAACAAAAAAGTTGTAGGACTCTGAAGTTAACACTGTGATATTGACTAATTGCACAGAAATTGGTTGCTAAGGGCTGCCTGCTCCCTAGCAACGTTGGCATATTGCTATGTCTAGTGATCGCTATTTCCATGCAGCTTAATGATAAGATATGTGCTGTCTATTGATGTAGTTTGATCGTATTTCATTCATTTATGAATCTTAATTAGTTCCCAATGCTATAAAAAACTATGCGCATGTAGCAACTGGTGTACAGATAGAAACTAGTGCAGGCTATTGGTGTATTTGGTGTATATAGAATGAGTCCTTTCTGATGGCGATAGTCATGATTCGCACTCCTACTCTTAAAAATTACAATTCAAGGTTTTGTCGCCGCCTTCTGTTACATCTCCACTCCTCTCCATCCCGCCTCACCCCCCCCCCCTCCATTCGGTATTTAAAGAGACTTGTACAATGTCTTTTAGTAATGGAAAATGATCAATGAATTAAAAAGGCCTGACAATTTTTTTTATTCATAGTCAAATGGTTATCTGAAAAGAAATCTGTCAGTGTCTTGCAAGTAGTAAGGCAGGTATCCATAGAGTAGTAAAAGATAATTGGTAGAGGAGAACGAGAGGAAACCTTGCAAACATTGATTGATTGATTAGGTCATTGGGTCATTGTGGTTTCCAATAATTGCATATTCATGCTAAGAAAAGTTTTAAGAATCTTTCCACTTCTTTTATTCCCTCTTGTATAAAAAATTGTATTTGAAAGCAACTACAAAAACAACAAACCAAACAATACTAATAAACCCAATGTGACTTTCAACCAACCGGGACAGAGTATCAAGGACTTGCGTTTACCATGTTCACCAAGTTTACAGTATAGCTTGCTTTGGATGGAACTCTTTTGTGTATTGAAGTGGACCCTTGACAGTCAATTTTTAAAGGATTTTTTGAATACACGCAAAGAAGACATTAAAAATGAAAAACAGGAGAGTATTAAAGGGGGCCATTAATTAATAAACTTGCAGACTTTCACACAAGTCACAAGAAAAACTCCGAAGATGAAGATCTATCTGCCTGCTACAAAAAAAAACATTGTCTCGGTTTAACACAGGCAGAGTTTTAGGTCACGCCCTAACAAATGAGAAACTTGATTATCTGATTACTTCTTTAAACTGCCAGGATGAGGATGTGTAACTTGTTCAATATGATCAGTCATCCCCAATAGCTTCCTGGTTTTACCATCCTTAGTGCCTTAATTTGCATGGCCAGAATTCAAATTTGTACAGTTGTATTAAAACTATTTTATAAGAATAATTGGATGGGGTAAATTCTAATAATATGGGAGCAAAAAAAAAAACTGTTGAGCTAGGGAAAGATTTCTTCCTTGAATGCTCTCATAATCTTCAAAGCCTATAAGGCATAAGCAGTACTGTGATGTTTTTAATATGATTTTAATCAATTTCTCGCTTTAAAACAAAAATAAAATGGTCAGGATCATGGCTGTTGAGGAAGGAGGGGGAGGACTAGGAGTTCTGATCCCAAAATAGGAGCTTTGCTAGATATGTGTGCGGAGGTGTCACAGCCAAGGATGAAAAGGGGCAAATTTTACATTTTCATATCTATCTGCATGGGATGTTATCAATTCTATGCAGTGTTGCTTTCATGTTCTTTCTGTTCATATATTTATTTTTATCTCTTCCTGCAGGTATGGCAAAAATCCAATGACCTTTTATTTTATTTATTTATTTCAATTTTATCTATTCATTTATTTATTTTTGCTTAGAAAACAATCATTTCAGCTGCACAGTTCACAACTCAAAAGAAAATAACGACGTTAATATCTCTTCTGAGTCAAAGTCAACTGATCTTTAGTAACTATATTTTTATTGTTTGATAGCCATTGCAAATATATTTGGACCATATAGCATACTAGTACACATAGTTACCTGTATTGGTGAAACTGTAGTAAGGTTACGTTCTGGGCAAAAAGAGTAGGGTATTGGGGGAAAAAAATCCTTATTTGTAGATATCCCTTTTCTTCCCATCAATTTTCATAAAACAATAGTTTGGCAACTTTTTTGGGGGAAGGGGCTCGAATCTCGAAATGGGCATGTTTTTGAGGTAGTGGGTGTGCGGGATAAGGAATGAGTTCTGAACCCTACACGCTCAGAAAGTTGGTTAAGATCATTGCCGGTTGCTTATGAACCTGTCAATTTTTCATAAAAAGAAATGTACATGATGTGGAAGAGGTTCATCGTGGTGAAGGATTGAGTAGAAGAGATAACCAGTTGTCTCACGATGTAGCAAACGTAGTAGGAAAGCGACGTTTCGTCTGCAAGC